>CAMZMU010000052.1:95060381-95559813 GCA_947311845.1 Poa pratensis | reverse complement strand
GACTAGCTGTCCGAAATACCCGATTATGCTTAACACAACGATCCCGTGATCAGTCTGTCGTTGCACATAATCCGAATTGGATACCAAAGTTTACATCCATTACAGTACCGAATAAAAGTCTTACATAAATGGTCATTTAGACCAAGTTCTTACATAGGTGCCTTCATGGGCCAAACCAAATATATCAGCGGAAGCTACGGCGTAATCGACATCATATTCTAACGATGACGACCCGACAGGCAGCTGACTTGTGGAGATCCTTAGTTGGCGTAGAAGTCGCCATATTCCTGCTCTGCGTAGTGTTCCTCCTCGTAGTCTGGCTAGGACAATAGCCAGGGACGAAACCAATATGAGTACATTTGAATGTACTCGCAAACTATCCCAACATGAGTATGCACCAGTTTTATTTTAGTTGACAACTTTTCTTATTTAAAACATCTCTATATCTTTATTGAAAAAGGTAAGAAGAGTTTATAACTATCTTTAAAGAAGTCACCTTTTCATCTGTTTTTCCAAAACTCTCCTTTCCGACCATAGCCGTCATGGTCCACTTTCATCCCACCACCTCATACCGATCCGTTGGTATAGGTGTAGGAAACAATCTCCACTTCATTTTTCTTTTAAAAACTCAAAACCTTTTTAAAACTTGCACAAGGTCTTAGGACAGTCTCCCAATTGTCCATATCCGAGGACTCGGCTATTCGAATAGTTTTTAACACTCTGCAGAGGTAGCACGCTTTTAACCCACATCCATCCGGCAACTCATCGTGTCTGCCACGTCTCGCCATACCAGGTGTATGCGAAGTAAGCCGCCGGCCATAGCCTCTTATTTGCTCATGCTAGTATAGGATCCTTCCCATATGACACTTTCCATCGACACCCAGTCCGGTTTCCCGTCAGAAACCCTAAGTGTGAGGACTCATAGTTTTGTCCGGCGGTTTATGGTGGAACCTTCTATCCTCCCCACCAACTTGTGTGAGGACCCGGGTCAGGGGGTAGATCCTCGGACCATCCCCTCATGCATAACGGAGTCATCTCCGTCGATGAGGTATCCCATACTAATAAGAGCAAACTACATGACTACGCCTTTTCCCATATGTGGTAAATGTGGTCGCACAGGGTAGGATTGGTTTCCATAGTACTAGGACACTGTGCATTTTTCACAAACATCACCATTTTTCCACCTTTCCAACACAGCACCGACATCTCGTCGTTCCATAAACTCACAAGACATTTCAAAGGAGTTTTGAATAAACAACATTGTTTTCCCATCCTAAAGTTTTATATAAACTACTACATAGGGTGGCAAAATAATATCCATATATTTTTGAAATGGGTTTTGTAAATCTTGCTTTGAGAGTAAACATATTATGAAAGTAGATGCATATGTTGGTAGTGCAAGCTCAGAGAATAGCTTGCCTTGCTTGGCAAAGTGATCTTGCTCTTGTTCTTCAAATTCAGCAAACTCTCCTTCCTCGATATATCCGACAACGTTCTCGTCTAATTAACAAACAAACAATACAAACAATCACTAAGCTATACAAGCAATCACCTCAACATAACCATCATTAACATCACAATTGGCTACTGCACACATCAAACCACACAATTTGGTTTTCAAATAAATTGAATTAAACATTATTTAATTAAGTCCAAATTATGGCAGAAACTAGTTATTCATGTTTAATTCCACAACTTGAGTTCTGTTGGTCACAAAAATACAAACTAAAATTCTATGGAAAGCCACTGATGTGTAGAATACAACCCAATTTGAATTGGATCATTTGGAGTTACCAAACTCCCTACACATTGGATTGAATCCAGTAGCTTAATAATCAAGTTTTAGCTACCAATTAAATTATATTGTTCCAAAAATTAAACCCTTTTAGGGGTAACTAAACATGGATATATGTGAGCTAACAAAATTGGTCCTAACTCATTTGGATCAACCAATAAACATAATGGTCTGTTTTAGTCCAGAAGGGTTTATCTTAAAGTCCACAATTTATACTACTTAATTAATTCTACCAAAATTAGGGGAGCTAACACAAGGCAGTACTAAGCTAGCAAAATTGGTTTGGAATTATTTGGACTAACAGAGTATCAGAAACAAACAAGTTTAGATTTTAAACCTTCTGTGGCATTTTCAATAATACTTTTTAATTATTTAATTAAATGACCTGAGACCAATTGTGTTGGTTAAACAATTTCATAAGCTTTCCAGAACATTTGAGTTTGATTTATTTGGATTCCTAAATCTCGAGATATTTAATTTTAAAGTTGACATCAGTACTGAGAATTTCAGAGAATTCAAATTAGAAAAATCCACTGTTGTGGATAATGTTGAAATCCCTGACGGGTGGGTCCTACCCGTCAGTGACTCAGCGAAACGGTACGCGCGCGAGGGAAAAGATTAAAATTATGACAGTGGGACCCACATGGCAGTCTAACTTAACACGAAGCGGTACGTGGCCGTAGATCTTCGATCCAACGGCTCACGGAGGTCGCCATCGGCGACGACCTAAAACGAGCGGCGCTGCCGCGCCGGCGACGGCGAGGTGGACGGATCTCTCACCTAGGGGCTCGGGAGGAAGCGGCGATGACGCGAATCGACGGCGGCGGCTCGGGGAAGACGATGGTGCGAGCGGCAGTTGCTGGGGAAGTCTCTGTCGACGGCGGCGATGTCGCGCTCTTCGTCGGCGTCGGGCAGCAACTTCGGCGGAGCTTCGGGGTCGCGTCCGTGTGCTAAAAAGAGGGAAAAGAAGCCTGGGTGAGTGCGGTGAGCTTGGGCAACAGCGTAGAGGGGTCAGAGGGAAGAATGGGAGGGTGTGGCGTTGTGGTGGTGTTCGACCTCAACGGCGGCGTCGGGTGCGGCAGTGCACTGCCCTCCGGCGGTGCACAGACGAAATTGAGGCGAGGGAAAGCTCGAGGGGAGGTGTGGTGTTCCAGTGAGGTCTCGGGTGCTTTTATAAGCTCGGGGCGGTCCACGATGGTCGGGGTCTACGGCGGCGGCCATTGCGCGTCCACGGCGACCATTTCGGCGATTACCCGGCGAGGGTGCAGAGGCTCGTGGCGGCTTGGGGCTTAACGGGGTCCGGCGAGGTTCTAGAATCATCTAGAGGAGTGGTGCGTGTCGGGAAGCAGAGACGGGGGCCAATTAGCTCGGCGCCGTCCAATGCATCCGCGGCGGTCGTCGGGGAACATCGGCGTTAAGGCGACGGGAGAGGTGCCCGTTTTCTTCCCTGCGGTGCAGAGACAGCAGAGGCTCCGGGCGCGCGCGCAGGGGGGGCCTGGGCGGCTCGGAAACGGCGACGACGGTGGAGGCGACACGGCGGCACGTCGGGGCGAGGGAGAGAGGTAGGGGATGACATTTTCGCAGAAAACCCCCTGCCTCCTCTCTGCTTCTTTTTTTATTTCTGTTTTAGTCCTTCTGTTAAAACCAGAAGGTTTTCTAGGATTTAATTAGGGTATTTAAACATTTTAGAAAAATTTGCAAAAATTTGTGGGGCCTTCCCATAATGTACAGAAGCTCCACAAAAATTGGCATAAAATAATAAAATGTTTTGAAACATTTTCTTTTATAGTACTTTGTTTATGTTATTTGAATTTATTTCAATTGTTTTTATTTTAGAATTTCAAAACTAGTTCAAAAATAATATTTGAGAGGGGAAAGTGGTAGGAACAAAATGGGGAGTGTTGACATTACATCTCCACTGACTTTGGTTTGAAAATAATTGAGTTGGTCACTTGGAGATTTTTATGTGACAACTTGTCACTTTTATTTTTCTTGCTTTGATTTTATATTTTGTTTTCTTTCTTCTTACTAGTGTTCACTAGTGCAAACACCCAACAAACAGCAAGAACAACATCTCAAGTAACAAAAGCAATTAACATACAATAAAACAAAAGTTTTTGTTGGCTCTCATTTTTGGAATATAATCCTGATAATAATTTTGGGATGTTACAATCCTCCCCCCCTTAAAATAAATCTCGTCCCGAGATTTGCTAGGCTTAGGTTTTAAGGAGGTCTGGGAATTCGCTTCTAAGATAATCTTCGCGTTCCCAAGTTGCTTCTTCTTCAGAGTGGTTAGTCCACTGGACTTTGTAAAACTTGATCGCACGTCTTCGGGTAACACGAACATCTTCTTCGAGAATTTTGAGGGGTCTCTCACGATAAGTCAGGTCTTGGTTCAGGTCGATGGAGAGGTGGTCGATGTTTTTGAAAACATCAGGCTGGTCAGGAACTTCAAGACACTTCCGGAGCAAGGAAATGTGGAAGACATCATGATAATCTCCTAACTCCTGGGGTAACTCCAGCTGATAGGATACTTCTCCTCGACGAGCAATGACCTTGAAGGGTCCAATATACCTTGGTGCTAACTTTCCTTTGACATGGAAACGCTGCATTCCCTTGAGGGGTGTCACTCGGAGATACACATAATCTCCGACACTGAAAGTGAGATCACGGCGCTTGGTGTCAGCATAACTCTTCTGACGGGATTGGGCAGTTTTGAGACGTTCACGAATAAGCTGAACTTGCTCTTCAGCTTCTCGGAGGGTATCTGGTCCGAACAATTTGCTCTCTCCGGTATCGGACCAATTCAGGGTGTACGACACTTCTTGCCGTAAAGGGCTTCAAAAGGGGCCATTTGCAGACTAGACTGATAACTGTTGTTGTACGAGAACTCTGCAAACGGAAGACAATCTTCCCACTTGGAACCATAGGATAGAACACATGCGCGAAGCATGTCCTCTAATATCTGGTTCACTCGCTCAGTCTGGCCATCGGTCTGGGGATGATAAGCTGTGCTAAAGGCTAACTTGGTTCCGAGGGCTTCATGAAGGGATTTCCAGAATCTTGAGGTGAATTGCGTGCCTCTATCAGATACAATCTTCTTAGGCACACCATGCAGGCTCACTATTCTGGAAATATACAGGTCTGCTAACTGAGCTCCGGTATGAGTGGTCTTGACAGGAACAAAGTGGGCAACCTTGGTCAGTCGATCAACGATGACCCAGATGGAATCATGGCCTCGGTTGGATCTTGGAAGTCCGGTAATAAAATCCATTCCAATCTCGTCCCACTTCCACTCGGGAATTTTCAAAGGTTGAAGCAATCCAGCGGGTCGCTGATGTTCAGCCTTGACTCGCTGACAGATATCACACTTGGCTACGAATGAACCAATCTCTCGCTTCATTCCATGCCACCAAAATCTTTCTCGAAGGTCTTGGTACATTTTGGTTCCGCCGGGGTGGATTGAATAAGGGGTCTCATGGGCCTCCTTCAGGATTAACTCCTTAAGTTCCGTGACATTGGGCACACAGATACGGTATTGAATTTCAGCACTCCTTCAGCATCTTCGGTAAAACCGGGTGCTTTGCCGAGGGAAATTTTCTTCCTAATTCCCTCTATGCTTTCATGACCTTTCTGGGCTTCTTTGATTTGATCCATCAGGGTTGGGGTTAACTCTAAATTGGCGAGATAACCATAGCTAACAAGCTCTAGTCCAAAATCTTGGAAGTCTTTGAACAAGGCTGGCTGTTCGGCTTGGATCAGGGCATTCAGGGTGCAAGGTTTGCGACTAAGGGCATCGGCAACTACATTAGCCTTTCCGGGGTGATAATGGATTCCAATATCATAATCCTTGATTAATTCCATCCATCTCCTCTGTCGCAGGTTCAGATCTTTCTGGGTGAAAATATACTTCAAGCTTTTGTGATCTGTATAGACCTCGCAGCGATGTCCCGCAAGATAGGGACGCCACTTCTTAAGAGCAAAGACACAGCAGCTAACTCCAAGTCATGGGTTGGGTAATTCTCTTCATGCGGTCGCAACTGCCGGGACAGGTACGACACAACTTTGCCTTCTTGCATCAGAACGCAACCAAGTCCGAGGCGTGATGCATCGCAATACACGTCGAAACTCTGGGTGACGTCTGGCATGATCAGGATTGGGGCTGAGGTTAGTTTCTTCTTCAGTTCTTGGAAACTATCCTCACACTTCTGAGTCCATTCAAATTTCTTGTCCTTCTTCAACAGTTGGGTCAGAGGTTTGGCTATACTGGAAAATCCTTCGACGAACTTGCGGTAATAACCGGCAAGTCCGAGAAAGCTTCGGATTTCAAAAACATTGGTTGGGGATAACCAGTCAAGAATGGCTTGTATCTTCTCAGGGTCAACAGAAATTCCTCCAGCGGATACAATATGTCCAAGAAATGCCACTTCACTGAGCCAAAACTCACACTTGCTAAGTTTGGCATACAGTTGGTGCTCTTGGAGGGTCTCCAAAACTAGACGCAGGTGTTCAGCATGCTCTTCTTCGGTCTTGGAATAAATAAGGATGTCATCAAGGAAAACTACCACGAACTTGTCGAGGTACTCCATGAAAATCTTGTTCATGAGATTCATGAAATAGGCTGGGGCATTGGTCAGACCAAAAGACATCACGGTGTATTCAAACAACCGTAACGAGTGGTGAAGGCGGTCTTGGGAATATCTGTCTCTCTGATCTTCAACTGATGGTAACCTGTCCGAAGATCGATCTTTGAAAAGACTCGGGCTCCGTTCATTTGATCGAACAGATCCTCGATCTTGGGAAGAGGGTACTTATTTTTAATGGTCACGTCATTCAGCTTGCGATAATCCACACACAGGCGTGTGGTACCGTCTCTCTTGTCCACAAAAATAATGGGTGATCCCCATGGTGAAGCGCTTGGGCGGACAAGACCTTTGCTTAGCATATCAGCCAACTGTTTCTTCAACTCAACCAGTTCTTCCGGATTCATCCGATAAGGCTTTTGGGATATGGGGGATGTTCCTGGAATAAGCTCAATTATGAACTCAATATCCCTATCTGGCGGCATACCAGGCAATTCTTCTGGGAAAACATCCTTGAACAGATGAACAACACGGATCTCATCTAGGGCGGGTCGAGCTATGCTCTCATGGCAGCCTGGGTGAGGTTGACTAGTTTTAGACACATACTCCACTTCTACTTCTTTGTCGGTGGTGATGGATACAGCTCTTCTGGCACAGTCAATTCGACCATGGTACTTGGCTAACCAATTCATACCGAGTATAACATCGATGCCTTGGGTTCCCAGAACAATTAAGTTAACTGGAAACTTTCTCCTTTGATCTCAAGGGGTACATCGGAGCAAAACATCTTGGTCTCTACGGTGGATTCTGGGATTTGGATGACCATGGGTTTGGGTAAGAGGCTCTTAACTAAACCTCCCTTAGCAACAAATTCTTGGGTAACAAATGAATGGGTAGCACCAGAATCAAACAGAACAGTTGCAGGTACTGAGTTGACAAGGAACGTACCCAGCACAACATCCGGAGCATCCTGAGCTTCTTCAGCATTGATGTGGTGCAGACGACCCTTGGCAACAGCAGCATTTCCGCGAGGTGCGGCATTCTTGCCATTTCCATTTCCATTGCGGCCTTGACCATTGTTCTGTGCCGGCGCATTGGGGCGCTGGACATTCCTCTTGGGATTGGGACATTCTTTGGAGTAGTGACCCTTGTTGCCGCATTCAAAGCAGATCACATTGGGATTGGGTTGAAGTTGTTGAAGTTTCCTCCGGGACGGTTATTGTCATTGGGGCGGTTGAAGTTGTTTGGGCGGTTAGGGTAATTGGGCGTGGAGCTTGGGGTGGACGATAGGCAGGCCTGGTGTTCTGCTGAAAGATACGAGGTTTCTGGCTGCTCGAGCCTTCCTGAGCATTCATCCTCCTCTTGCGACCTTCATACATCGACTTGCGCTTGGTCTCCAGCTGGATGGCTTTGTCCACAAGTGACTCCAGATCACGGAAGTCATGGATAACCAAAGCACACTGAAGTTCATCATGAAGTCCACTCATGAAACGCTCCATCTTCTTCTCTTCCTTGTCGGTGTCATCAGGAGCATACCGAGATAAGTCGGTAAACTCCTCAAGATAACCGACCACATCTCTACTTCCCTGCCTCAGCTTACGGAACTCATCCTTCTTCCTCTCAATAGTCCACTGGGAATATGCTTCTTGCGGAACTTCTCCTGGAACTCAGCCCAGTTGATGACATGACCAGCTGGCTGGAGAGTCTTGGTAGTTTCCCACCAAGCTCTTGCAGGTCCAGCGAGATAGTGGGTTGCATACAGCACTTTCTCATTTTCTCCCACAGCAGCAACTTCAAGATTATTGCCGATGGTGCGAAGCCAATCATCGGCTTCTAGTGGGTGAAGTCCCTTGGAGTAGGTGGGTGGGTTGGTCTTCTGAAAATCACCCAAGGTAGATCGCTGGTTTCCATTTGCCGTTACCACCATTGTTGTTGTTGTTGTTGTTTTGTTGTTGTTGTAAGCGGCTGCGAGTTGTTGTAAGGCAGCGAGATGAGCTTGGCGCTCTTGCCGGGCATTTTCACGCTCCTCCATGATAAGTGCGAGAAGTTGGGTGGGGGTTGGGTCCGGTGGTGGTGGTGCTGATCCTGATCCTTCCGCATTGCTGCGACGGGGTGGCATCCTGAAGCACACCGGGTATAAGAGACAAGGCAAGAAAAGTTCGACTAAGGGAAAAGATGATCTCTCAAGTGGTTGATTAATCCTAAGAGTTATATGAAAATAGTTCACACAATTTAAACAAGACAAACATACTTATATTTCACAAACAATACATCAAGGAGTTCACATCAACATCAAGCTTACAACCTCAAGCTTACATAACATAACATCTGGTTTCCAAAAGAACCACTACTACTACTCGACTAGCTATAGGGGGTCAACCTAATCCTGCGGTAGTGATCAAGTCACTCGCCTACTGAGGTGGAACCTCCAGCTCTAACACGTCAGCATCTGACTGGTAGGCTGGCTCCTCGGGATCCTCCTCCTCATCCTCGAGAACTGGCTCGAGTGGCTCCTCCTCCTCGTCAACTAACTCCTCCTCATCATCCTCCTCCTCACAGTCCATCTCCTCCACGAAGTCATCATCGTCACTGAGGAAAGCGTCGTTCTCCTTGCGGAGATCCTCGCCCTCCTCCTCCATCTCGTCAGTATGGTGCTCAAGATCCTCAATCAGTCCATCCTGCTCTGCCACCTTCGTGCGGAGCTTCACGATAGTCTTCCTCAGCTGGGCCCTCTTCCTGAGAAGAGCAACCTTCTCCACCATCAGCTTCATCTCGTTCTCGCGAAGCTCAACGAGCGACTCGCGGTCGAAGTGGAGCTGAATCCTAGTGCGCAACAGATCATCCTGAGTGCACTGAAGTAAGATCTCCATGTCCATGATGTAGCTCCCAAACATCGGGTGGTAAGGTGAAGGAGTAGGGTGTCCATCACAGTTGCGCCTCCCGTAGAACCGGAACCGGGAGTCTACTAACTCCGCCTTGTGCTCCTCACAAAGTCGGGATAGCATCCTCTGTGTAGCAGTACAGAGACCGTCAACCCAGGTGGCCTCCTTGGTGGTGAAGATGAGTGTCCTGGAATTGGGAGACTTGATGTTCCTGCGAACTGACGATCTGATGAGCCAGCTCAGCCTTCCAACACCGTGAACATCAATCTGAGCTCCCTCAAACTCTGGAGCGGGGCGACCTAACAGCTTGGTCAACTCGAACAAGTCCCTCTCAAACGTCAGCTTGCTGTCCTTCTCCAGCTGAACGAACTCGGTCCAGTGGAGTGCCATCTACAGTTTTTAAGCAAAATTTTAAGTTAGTTAGGTGACAAGTATATCAAAATTTTAATATAGTAGGGCAACAAGTGAGTCAAATTTTAAACTTAATGAGAGGTGTACAAAATTTTAGGGATACTAAGGAAAATGTAACATTTAATGAGAGTAAAATTTTGCATAAGTAAGAGGATTGGAGATAAGCAATTTTCGAAAATACTTCATTCCTTTCTTTTTAGAAACTCATCTTTTGTAACATTTGACAAACGACCATGCTAACTAAGGTTTCCTAAAGTCAGGATGGCTCTGATACCAAGTCTGTGGGGACCCCGGACTAGCTGTCCGAAATACCCGATTATGCTTAACACAACGATCCCGTGATCAGTCTGTCGTTGCACATAATCCGAATTGGATACCAAAGTTTACATCCATTACAGTACCGAATAAAAGTCTTACATAAATGGTCATTTAGACCAAGTTCTTACATAGGTGCCTTCATGGGCCAAACCAAATATATCAGCGGAAGCTACGGCGTAATCGACATCATATTCTAACGATGACGACCCGACAGGCAGCTGACTTGTGGAGATCCTTAGTTGGCGTAGAAGTCGCCATATTCCTGCTCTGCGTAGTGTTCCTCCTCGTAGTCTGGCTAGGACAATAGCCAGGGACGAAACCAATATGAGTACATTTGAATGTACTCGCAAACTATCCCAACATGAGTATGCACCAGTTTTATTTTAGTTGACAACTTTTCTTATTTAAAACATCTCTATATCTTTATTGAAAAAGGTAAGAAGAGTTTTATAACTATTTTAAAGAAGTCACCTTTTCATCTGTTTTTCCAAAACTCCTCCTTTTCCCGACCATAGCCCGTCATGGTCCACTTTCATCCACCACCTCATACCGATCCGTTGGTATAGGTGTAGGAAACAATCTCCACTTCATTTTTCTTTTAAAAACTCAAAGCCTTTTTAAAACTTGCACAAGGTCTTAGGACAGTCTCCCAATTGTCCATATCCGAGGACTCGGCTATTCGAATAGTTTTAACACTCTGCAGAGGTAGCACGCTTTTAACCCACATCCATCCGGCAACTCATCGTGTCTGCCACGTCTCGCCATACCAGGTGTATGCGAAGTAAGCCGCCGGCCATAGCCTCTTATTTGCTCATGCTAGTATAGGATCCTTCCCATATGACACTTTCCATCGACACCCAGTCCGGTTTCCCGTCAGAAACCCTAAGTGTGAGGACTCATAGTTTTGTCCGGCGGTTTATGGTGGAACCTTCTATCCTCCCCACCAACTTGTGTGAGGACCCGGGTCAGGGGGTAGATCCTCGGACCATCCCCTCATGCATAACGGAGTCATCTCCGTCGATGAGGTATCCCATACTAATAAGAGCAAACTACATGACTACGCCTTTTCCCATATGTGGTAAATGTGGTCGCACAGGGTAGGATTGGTTTCCATAGTACTAGGACACTGTGCATTTTTCACAAACATCACCATTTTTCCACCTTTCCAACACAGCACCGACATCTCGCGTTCCATAAACTCACAAGACATTTCAAAGGAGTTTTGAATAAACAACATTGTTTTCCCATCCTAAAGTTTTATATAAACTACTACATAGGGTGGCAAAATAATATCCATATATTTTTGAAATGGGTTTTGTAAATCTTGCTTTGAGAGTAAACATGTTATGAAAGTAGATGCATATGTTGGTAGTGCAAGCTCAGAGAATAGCTTGCCTTGCTTGGCAAAGTGATCTTGCTCTTGTTCTTCAAATTCAGCAAACTCTCCTTCCTCGATATATCCGACAACGTTCTCGTCTAATTAACAAACAAACAATACAAACAATCACTAAGCTATACAAGCAATCACCTCAACATAACCATCATTAACATCACAATTGGCTACTGCACACATCAAACCACACAATTTGGTTTTCAAATAAATTGAATTAAACATTATTTAATTAAGTCCAAATTATGGCAGAAACTAGTTATTCATGTTTAATTCCACAACTTGAGTTCTGTTGGTCACAAAAATACAAACTAAAATTCTATGGAAAGCCACTGATGTGTAGAATACAACCCAATTTGAATTGGATCATTTGGAGTTACCAAACTCCCTACACATTGGATTGAATCCAGTAGCTTAATAATCAAGTTTTAGCTACCAATTAAATTATATTGTTCCAAAAATTAAACCCTTTTAGGGGTAACTAAACATGGATATATGTGAGCTAACAAAATTGGTCCTAACTCATTTGGATCAACCAATAAACATATGTCTGTTTTAGTCCAGAAGGGTTTATCTTAAAGTCACAATTTACTACTTAATTAATTCTACCAAAATTAGGGGAGCTAACACAAGGCAGTACTAAGCTAGCAAAATTGGTTTGGAATTATTTGGACTAACAGAGTATCAGAAACAAACAAGTTTAGATTTTAAACCTTCTGTGGCATTTTCAATAATACTTTTTAATTATTTAATTAAATGACATGAGACCAATTGTGTTGGTTAAACAATTTCATAAGCTTTCCAGAACATTTGAGTTTGATTTATTTGGATTCCTAAATCTCGAGATATTTAATTTTAAAGTTGACATCAGTACTGAGAATTTCAGAGAATTTAAATTAGAAAAATCCACTGTTGTGGATAATGTTGAAATCCCTGACGGGTGGGTCCTACCCGTCAGTGACTCAGCGAAACGGTACGCGCGCGAGGGAAAAGATTAAAATTATGACAGTGGGACCCACATGGCAGTCTAACTTAACACGAAGCGGTACGTGGCCGTAGATCTTCGATCCAACGGCTCACGGAGGTCGCCATCGGCGACGACCTAAAACGAGCGGCGCTGCCGCGCCGGCGACGGCGAGGTGGACGGATCTCTCACCTAGGGGCTCGGGAGGAAGCGGCGATGACGCGAATCGACGGCGGCGGCTCGGGGAAGACGATGGTGCGAGCGGCAGTTGCTGGGGAAGTCTCTGTCGACGGCGGCGATGTCGCGCTCTTCGTCGGCGTCGGGCAGCAACTTCGGCGGAGCTTCGGGGTCGCGTCCGTGTGCTAAAAAGAGGGAAAAGAAGCCTGGGTGAGTGCGGTGAGCTTGGGCAACAGCGTAGAGGGGTCAGAGGGAAGAATGGGAGGGTGTGGCGTTGTGGTGGTGTTCGACCTCAACGGCGGCGTCGGGTGCGGCAGTGCACTGCCCTCCGGCGGTGCACAGACGAAATTGAGGCGAGGGAAAGCTCGAGGGGAGGTGTGGTGTTCCAGTGAGGTCTCCGGGTGCTTTTATAAGCTCGGGGCGGTCCACGATGGTCGGGGTCTACGGCGGCGGCCATTGCGCGTCCACGGCGACCATTTCGGCGATTACCCGGCGAGGGTGCAGAGGCTCGTGGCGGCTTGGGGCTTAACGGGGTCCGGCGAGGTTCTAGAATCATCTAGAGGAGTGGTGCGTGTCGGGAAGCAGAGACGGGGGCCAATTAGCTCGGCGCCGTCCAATGCATCCGCGGCGGTCGTCGGGGAACATCGGCGTTAAGGCGACGGGAGAGGTGCCCGTTTTCTTCCCTGCGGTGCAGAGACAGCAGAGGCTCCGGGCGCGCGCGCAGGGGGGGCCTGGGCGGCTCGGAAACGGCGACGACGGTGGAGGCGACACGGCGGCACGTCGGGGCGAGGGAGAGAGGTAGGGGATGACATTTTCGCAGAAAACCCCCTGCCTCCTCTCTGCTTCTTTTTTTATTTCTGTTTTAGTCCTTCTGTTAAAACCAGAAGGTTTTCTAGGATTTAATTAGGGTATTTAAACATTTTAGAAAAATTTGCAAAAATTTGTGGGGCCTTCCCATAATGTACAGAAGCTCCACAAAAATTGGCATAAAATAATAAAATGTTTTGAAACATTTTCTTTTATAGTACTTTGTTTATGTTATTTGAATTTATTTCAATTGTTTTTATTTTAGAATTTCAAAACTAGTTCAAAAATAATATTTGAGAGGGGAAAGTGGTAGGAACAAAATGGGGAGTGTTGACATTACATCTCCACTGACTTTGGTTTGAAAATAATTGAGTTGGTCACTTGGAGATTTTTATGTGACAACTTGTCACTTTTATTTTTCTTGCTTTGATTTTATATTTTTTTTCTTTCTTCTTACTAGTGTTCACTAGTGCAAACACCCAAACAAACAGCAAGAACAACATCTCAAGTAACAAAAGCAATTAACATACAATAAGCAACAAAAACTTTTGTTGGCTCTCATTTTTGAAATATATTCCTGATAATAATTTTGGGATGTTACATGGTGATCCTACCATATCAAATGGGCTCGTCTCCAACGAGGCGGATAAAAAATGTGTTGAAGCTTAGTATCGATGTAAACCTAATTGCAATATAAGTTCAATGTTTAGGATGTTTGTAAATTCACATATTTCATTGTACTTTTCTTTGGGATCATTATACGAGCTGCATATACTTACACAGTTACAATATGACCATGTAATACCGTTTTAGGTCCTTTGGAAGCATCGCCTTGTTTAAAAAAAAGTCAGATTAATTCGGGCTCACCTACACGAAATGCAAGCTTATCTAATTAGTACGGAACAAAATACACTATTGGGAAATTAATGAACTAAGTTTGTAACACGTTTGATGATTTCCATCAATTCAGGGACGGAGCCAGGAATTGAAGTTGGAGGGGGCTAGAAGTAGGAGCATGAAACCATAAAAAAAATAGTCACTCCGAACTAAATTTTGAAGGGATACACTAATCTACTGTGTTGAACTAAAAAGTTGAAGGCATAAAATAATCTATTGTTGAACCGAAATTTTGAAGGCATAAGCTAATCTACTGTTGAGAGATGGGCTAAGAACTAACTAGGACGCAATCAAAAATCGAAACTGGCAAGACGAGTAAACTACCTTTCTTCCTCTCATACTGCCGGCTGAGGCCGGCCGGCCGTCGCGCACCCAGGCTGCGGATTGCCGCCCTTATTTCATATGGAATTGCTCAACTGGAGCCCTGGGCGACGCGGCAGAAAGTAAAACGATCCGCGCGGATCAGAGGTCGCAGAAGAAACAAGACGGCAGTCGAACGAGAAGACGATCCATCTACCGTATTTGTTTGCAATCCCCCATTTCTTTACTTTTTTCGAGGAACACGATCGCTATTTCCTGGACTCTTTCTCTTTCTCTTGTTGCTCCTTCTAAATGGGCTAGGAGATGACACGTTTGGGCCTGGTAGTAATAGTTATTGGCTTATTATTCTAACCTATATGCTGGACTGGGCCTAGATAGCATGGTCGTATTAGGAAGGACTTGCGGGCACAGCCTTGACGTGAGCTGAACACGGATGGGGGGCGAACTTAATCGTGGGCAAGAGAAATTAGCGATAAACTTAATCCCTATCAAGACGCGACACGATTGTTAGGGGGGGGTCTCGCCCCTGCTCGTCCCCCCTTCCCTCCGTCCCTGCATCAATTCTCTGCCTAATCCAAATTGTCGTCTCTTCGTGCTTTTGTTTACTCCGTAGAAATTCATGATTTTTCAATTCAAGAAATTACGCTATCCCTGGTTTCAACAATGATCTGGACCCATGTAACCACATGTAGTGTTTCTCATGCAAGTATAGACAACCATGCAACATGCAACCACATGTAATGTTCCTCATGCAAGTATAGGCACACCATTAGTCTTACGTAGTAACGCAACTAAAACTTTTCATTGTCCCAATAAACGCCCAACTCGGTGGGGGGCAGGCAGAGCCTCGCTGGCGGCTCGTCCCTCCTTTCGCTTCTCGGTGGGGATCGAGCTCCAGGCGAAAGCTTTGCACCGACTTGGTCGGTGCCAACGACGGCGGCGCTTCCAAGTGTTGTTCTCCTTGTTGGCATCGTTGTGGAGCCCTCGAGCCCGACCAACACGTGGGTGGTACTAAGACCTCCTGGTGAAAGCCTAAGCTCTATCGAGAGTGGGCGACACGACGGATGCGTCGCTACCTTGTTGGAGGCGTGGTCTTGGAGGTTAGCCCCTGTGGTGTGGTTGGTTCGTGGCGGATGGGGGCGGTGTGGCTTTACTTCCAGGGGAGGTGGATACCGGGGCGACGGTCCCGGACAGTGGTTGACGTCGAAGCGGTGGGCTTGATCTCCCACGCTACAAAGGTTCTATGAGACAGGGTCGTTGCCTTGCGTGGGTTTGGGTGGTGACTTGGATGAAAACTGCGTGGACAGAGGGTTTATCGACCCGACATGTATCGTCTTCGGGCAATGCGAATGTCGATCTTTTTTGTTACACCGGGGCGGTGGCCCCGAAGCAGGTGGGATTTGGTGGTGTCTTGTTGTTGTGTGCACAGCAGGCTCGTCGACCATGACTGATGCAGCTCCGAGTAATGTGGAGTTCCGTCCTGGTTTCTACGCCGGGGCGGTAGCCTGGAGCAGGTGGTGTGTTGTAGCATTTGGTCGACTTGTGTCGTGCGGGCAACAGTTTGTCTCGCATATGCTTTTTTTACCATGTTTTTCTCATAAACAGGACATTGTATTGTATAGTTTTTAGACCCGATTTACCTTATAAAGTGGGTATTCTGTTCTATCTATTCGGACGGTAGATCTAACCATCTCTAAGCTCAAAAAGGTAAAATAAAAGCCCAACTTGATCTTCTCACTGGAGAAACATATTTAGCTGTTCTATCTATTCGGATGGTAGATCTGACCATCTCTAAGCTCAAAAAGGTAAAATAAAAGCCCAACTTGATCTTCTCACTGGAGAAACATACTTAGCCACCCCCATCATATGTTAGCACGTTGGTACCTTGCACCGATGATCACACCATAGGTGATAACTCTTTGACCGTTATACGATTCAACTACAACGAACTCTCGCGAAGACCATAATGCTAACATTCACGAACGTAACTCGCTTATTCATCTATGACAGACAATCTGCTTGACGTGCTCCCGCTGGCGATGCCTCAAGCATGATCGTTGTCTCTTCCTTGTGACTCCTCCAAACAACAAGTGTCCATCCCAAGAGGCTGATATGGGTCGTCTCCCTACACTACAAAACAATCCGTGATTCGTGACTTTTTAAGTGCCGTTTGCGATAGGCTGAAAGGTCAAATTCGCTCGCAACATTTTGTTTTGTTTCGTGGTGAACCTGTTGCCCGTGATGTTCCTCGTATTTTACGTCACGGATTTTCGTCCCAACCACGGGAGGCTAGTTTGTTTAGTGTGTTTCTCAAAAAAAAAAAAAAAAGCCCCACCCTTCATCCAAGGATCGTCTCAGGAGCGTGTTGTGTCTCACGGCTGTGTCCAACTGTCATGCCAGCAACCAGCTATCAGTCACGTTTGACACTTCCCTTCTATGGAACGACTACGGCGTTGGTGTCATATCCCACCTGTCATGTCGTGCATATGATGGTTGTGTCTCACATTCAGTCCGTTTATGATAGAAACGGAATCACTGCTATAAATTAGTCAAAATTTTAAAAGGTTCAACTTAGTGCAAAAGCTAGAGTAGTATTGTGAACGGAGGGAATAGTATGTACATGGACGTACACATCTGGACCTACTCGGACACGACAAGCGAAATAATATCTTGTAACCACACTAAATATGACACCGTGATACTGTACCACGGTGTCTGATACCACTCTTTAAAATTCAAATTTGGAAGTGTCAAAAATTCTGACACAAATTTGTGCGTGTTCACAATATATTTGTTTATTAACTAAAATTTTCAGACCAAATTCAAAATACACAAAGGAAAAACTCAATTTTCTATGTGAATAGTGTCATTTTGTCCTTTCGTTACACTATTCATATTGGTGTGTCTTTTTATTTCCCTGTGCGTATGTTAAATTTTAAAGAGTGATATCATGGTATCACCTAAGACGTAGTATCACTATATGTACTCCACGACAAGCTAGCAATCAGACTCGAAGTTTCCAGGACAAGCCCATTATACAAGAAATTGATCAAGTGATGACCACCGGACAAGTTTGATTATTTCCAGAACACTGAGCTTAGGCCCAGCTGGTCATAGGTTCAACCCAATATTGTTGCTATGTCCAACAGCTCGCCGGTTTCTTAAGTGTCGAAGGACATAAATGTATGATTCTTATTTCTTGGTACCGTCACATACGATATGGGGTGATCAGTTATTCAGTTGTGCTTCTAGCATCTCTGCCAATTAACTAAAAAACTGATTTCGGAAGACGAATGGCTAATCTACCATTACTTTGTTTTTGAATGGTAGCAGTTTTTGCTGCTAATTCAATGATTAGAAGAATAAGTGTAACAAGAGTTGGGTGGATAAACAAGAGCAAGCTGCTCGGGTCACCCACAACAGGAAAAAATTACACAAGGCACCAAAATCAGCCCGGATCGAAAGGGATAGATGCTCCAACGACGTTCCAGAGCAAAGCTTCATCACGTATCCGTGCCACCAGTGCGTCGACAGAGAGCTCACGGTGCTAAAAAATCCTCCTGTTGCGCTCAAGCCACAATTCCTAGGTCGCAAGCAAGATGAGGGATTGTGTTCCTTTGCGCCGTGTGGCAGGGGGTGTCTAGTCTGCGAATTGCAGTGGCATACCAGGAGGGCGCAGTTTTGCGAGGAGCCAAACCCTGAAGCCAATGATCGCACCAGAAATTTGCACGCGACGCATACCCTAGAGTAATCTTCGTGGTGGTCGCAAATAGGCTTCTGCTCCCTCCATTTTTTAATATAAGATATTTTAGCCTGTTGCCACATTCACATGTATCCACATGTATTTAGACATATTTTAGTTTGTATGTGCACTCATTTTAATTTAAATCTAGTCAACATGTGCAACATCTAAAACATCTTATATTTAAAAACGGAGGAAGTATCATCCTTGTCACACGGCAGCAGTGATCCGACCCACGGCCGGCCAGGAGTGTTCCACGAACTCCCATAACCAACGCAATCTGAGAGCACGTCCAAACTTGGTAAGATCAAGGACTCCCAGGCCTCCTATCGATTTGGGCCCCACACCACCGACCCATTGCAGGATCCTTCACCTCTCCAAAGCCAGGCGCGACAACGCTTCTCGATCTTCTCAAGCACGGCAGCCGGAATCCTGTGTGTCGTCATCATGCATGTAGATCATCATCGAAGATAGCACGCTCTTCAGCAGCACTAAACGCCCTTCTCTTGAGATCAGTGCCCCCTTCCAAGCAGCAAGGAGTGCATCGATTTTTTCGAGTGCCTGGTATGGTAATGTTCTTGACGCAAAAGGTGTAGCGAGGGGTAAATAGCTCCTATGCGACGTCTTTCCTTGCAAATTGATGTCCAACCACATGCGTTCGACGAAATAGCCCTGCTGCGACATATCTGTTAGCACAAATAGCTTAGGCCCGACATGGCCCTTAAGCACAATCTGTTAGGATTATGGGGAGCTGGGTGGGACCCACAACTTATCCACGTAAGCTTATATGACATGGGACCACACATCAACGATACCGTTATATCCTCCTCCCCTACGCCCGCATCCTCCCGGGCTGCCCTATCTTCCACCGGCGACATAGTGCGGCAACGCCAGCGGAAGATGCATCGTGTAATGAAGACAATGCAGATAATACTAAATGAGCGCCAATAGGGAGTTTTTCATCGAGTTAAGCATGAACTGAACTGAATTAAACGTACATAACACTGATATTACATATTACACACGGAGTAGTTCGTCGAATTCGTCAATGGCTCGTCGAATCAAAAGCCACACAGTATTTTTCAAACAAATTACATAGGGCACGTCGAACCGCTGCTCCTACCCCTAATCTTGGATCCAAAATTGGGCTACGACCGGAGCCCCAGGGGTGCAGCGGCGGCGCCGCTCAGTCGAACCAGTCGAACTCGGAGTCGGAGTCCGAGGTGACCTCGATGACGGGGTGGAGGTATTCTTCGAGTCCCCTCTGGAGGCGGATTTCATCGAGCTATGTCTCCATCCGACGGCGTGCCTCAAACGCCTCCTGCTGCTGCTTGCTGCGCCGGATCACCTCCTAGGCAGACCCTCCTCATCGGCGAAGTCCCCGGCAGGAGGCCGCTGCACGGTGCGTGGTCCTGCTGCTCCTCCTCCTCCCTCTTTGGCGGCGGCAGCTGTGCCGCCATGGAGTAGATCCCTGCGCCACAGGAGCCTCCATACTCGTAGCGGCTGTCGGCGGTCGTCGCAAACTCCATGCGGCGGTCGTACTCCTCGACCTCGCGGCGGAAGAACGCATGCGGAGGCGTGAGGCCGAAGTTCGTCCACCTGCGCGCGTCGCGCTTCCGACGACCCGTTTTCTCCGAGCGGGGTCCGAGGCAAACCGCCGCTTCCGAGCGGGGTTAGAGACAACCTGGCGCTTCCGCCCCTTTGCTTCTCGTCGGAGCGGTTTCTGCCACCGGAATGGCCACCGCGGCCCACGCTTGAACCCCTTATCCTAAACATCCGTGCTCGACGGGGCTGGATCTGCAGCTGCAGGTGGATTTGGTCGCCGGCGGCGAGCAAGTGGGAGCGGCGGCGAGAGTGGGAGCGGCGAGTTAGTGGGGAAATTGCTAGGGTACGACACCTTTCCGCGGATAAGAAGGGGAACGAGAGGCGTTTTGTTGGGCTATGCGTGCTGTTGGGTCTTGGCCTATGCGTGTTGGTTGGGCCGTGGCCTATGAGTGTTTGATGTTAATAAAATGCTCCAGCCAACAAAAAACAGTCTACCAAATTAGAGCGCAGAACGAGAATGACGCGGATCGGGGGTTTCCTTTTAGAAGACATGATCTGACGGCAGGGTTACACGCTAGGGTTACGCGGAGTTTCTACTGGGTCAACGGGGTTTTGTGTGGGTTGACCAAATTAGGGTTTAGCATTACTAATTCAAAAAAATGAAAAAATATGGAACTTGCGCACATAGTCTCCTTATATCATATAATAATGAGAAAAATATAGATATGCTTTACATAAATTTGCACAAAAATGTGTTCACTCAAATGTGATATCTCGAACAAAGTAGTATTGATTTCAAGGGAGAGAGTGAGGGTTTTAGTGACTATGGTTTAGCATAACTAATTCAAAAAAAATCAAAAAATATGAAACCTTCGCACATAGTCTTGTAATGTCAGTAACTAAAAAATATATAGATATGTCATACCCAATGATGATACTTCCGGTAGTTATCTGCGTGAAAAGTAAATGGGTTAGGTTGAGACTCCAAGTGCAGAGTGTGTAGTATATGGAAGACGTGTTTTCCCCACGAGGGGTGACTCGAGAGTTTAATATCGAACTCTCGGGGAATCAGTAGTGAAAGATTTATCTACCTATCCTTCTCTTGGTTACCTACAAAAAAAGTAAATGTTTTGGTCCTCAACCTCATCTAGTGGTTGTCAAGCACAAGGTGTGAGAATTATATCAAGATAATATGCAATGCAAACAAGAAATAAATATGCAGTGGTGGTAAATAAATATGCAAGGATGGTGGTGGCAATGATAAATGATATTTTTTGGTTTTATATGATGTATGCAAGATGTAAAAGTTTTTTGTCTTTTCAGATTTTTAAATGGCAGAAAATGTAAAAGTAGTAAAAGTGGTTGGAAAGGTGTTTCTTATGATTAAAAATGGACCGGGGTTCATGGTTTCACAAATGCACTCTCTCTTTAATAAAGTGGTAGACAATGGAACACTAGAGTTGACATATGAGATTGCAACACAAAAGTTTAGTGACAAGTTACTAGTTATATGGGCATCACGTCCTAACATAGAGACCTTTTGTTTATTAGTCTCTCTCATACTCCACCCAGATGCGAACTAAATCATAACACCTCAATAATTAAGATAAATCAAAGTATAGCTTTAAGTTTATGACATGAAGTTAAAATAAGAACATGCTAGATCTAGTCACGGAGAAGTGGCATGGTCACCCACAACCCTTGTAGGATGGTATTTTTCTTTATCCCTAGTGAGGCAACAAAGTAAGGTAAAATACCCAAGTGGATCGCGATATTACAGTGGTCAACTTACCGCACTCACCACCCCCTGTTACTCCAACTAATGCACACATCACCCCACACACGCTCTCATAAACATGCTTGATCAAAACAAGTGCACAAGAACGAGGTACATAATATGCATCTACTTTCATAACTAAAACAAAACTATTGCAATCTCAAACATATATTAACTCATAAAAAGATCCACCACATAGGTATTACATAGATGACCGTAATCATGTTCAGCAGCTCATACGGTACTAATTAGTGAAGCTCAAAGAGATGAGAGATACATAAGTTACTTCCACAAACCCATAGTCCAGGGGTGGACTACTCCCTCTTCATCATGGAGACGGTGGAGAAGTCGTTGGAGAAGATGAAGACCACGCCGGCAGCGCCCCGCCGGAGTTTTCCTCCTCCAATCTGCAGCTCCAGGTCTCTGTTTCAGTGTTTCTGTGTTTCGGCGGCGCTCCTTTCCAGAGGGCGCTGGAGACTATTTTTATAGTCGGTTTTAGGTCAAGACGGAGTCGGTGGAGGAAAGATCAACGACAGCGGAGCCTCGAGGGCCAAAAGAGGGGGTCCCACGCGGTCAAGGAATCTGGTACTTGGGCCTCCGCTTGTTCGCTTCCTTCGCTCCCAAGTCTTCTTCCTTCCAAAAACTGATGCTCGTAAATTTTCAGGTCATTTGGACGTCGTTTGGGTCCCTGAAACATCAAAATATAGAAAATAGGGTTTTCTGCCTGCGCATGGTTAATTCCATAAAAATAGGAAATCAATAAAATATTTCCAAAATCATGATAAAACATTGATATAACCCTTGTATGATGCAAATATGATTGGAATACAAGTAATATAGTGCAAAGTTCATGTATGCATTTTACATGCATCAATATGTTATACATATATTTATACGAAAAAGGCTTAAATCAAGTGATAGACCTCGAACACTTTCAAATGAGCACAACTAATTCAAACAAAAAATGAAAAAATGAAACCTTCGCAGATAGTCTCATTATGTCATACAGTAACCTAAAACATATGGATATGCTTTACATACATTTGCATGAAAATGTGTTCACTCTATTGTGATATCTAGAATGGAGTAGCATGAATTTCAAGGGAGAGAGGAGGTGGGTTTACAGTTTTTGAAAATGAAAATTGTCCAATCCTCACGAAAGATTTATTTTGGAGTGACTAAGATAGATCTGAGATTAGTTTTTCATTTTCATTTTTAAACTTCAGTTATTTATGATTTGCAATTAAACCGTTATTATTAAAAATAAAATAAATAATATTAAGATTAATTCAAAAAATAGTGAGAATTCAGAATGACACTATATATAGAAAAAAGTCTAGGAAATTTATTTGCCTGATTTAGACAAGGTAAAAAAACACTTTCTTAGGAATGGAGCCGTTTACCCTACCTTTAGAGCTCATTTGAAACACATTTTGTTCAATACTTAGCAAAATGACTCTGTTTGATGACCAAGTTAGATCAAACAAGTGCATAATAGTATGAAATCATTGCAACATCCAAGCATAGCAAAAATAAAACTTAAATTTGAATTTTGATTCAAAGTTGAATTCAGACTAGACAAAAAATCAAAAGAAAAAAAATTCAATTTTTTTTGTCCCAGTGCAATATCTTGAAATCTATAATAGTGAGGTGCCCTACCCACGAAGCTACTGGACTAGAACGGGAATAATGTGCAACACCTAAATTGTAAGCATGGGACTCGAACTTGGGTGGGCAAAGAGAGACATCAACCCTTGCCACTAGGCTATGCCTATGTTTGCGACAAATCTACCACCATTAGGAGGTAATAGTTATGACCCTCCATCTCACAGAAAAACCATGTAAAGTTTGAATGTTGGTTCAAATTTGTATTTTGGTTCAATCTTGAATTCAAGTTTGAATGTTCAGTTTAATTTGTCGGAATGACACTATATAGATAGAACACAAATTTATTTGGCTTATTTAGACAAGGTCAAAAAAATTGTTTCTTAGAAATGGGGCCGTTTAACCTACCTTTGTAGATCATTTGAACACAATTTTTTCATCACTTAGCAAAAAGGCTCAATTTGATGACCAAGTTAGATGAAACAAGTGCATACTAGTTTAACAGAGAAGAGAGAACACTTCCTTTAGCATCTGGTTCAAATTTGAATTTTGGTTCAATTTTATTTGCAAATGGAGCTATTTACCCGGTACCGAGAGAGGCATCCCCAAGTATTTGCAAGCAAAGTTCGCAACTGTGACATTAAGTGGCCTGAGCACTTCTTCCAGATTGAGGCCTTCACATCTAGGGATGGCACCCGCATGGTATGGGTAAGGGTGGTGCCACCCCATACCCTTACCCGTCGCCCTAACCTTACCCGTCACCCGTACCCATACCCTTATGCGGGTACAACTTTTTCCCATACCCTTCACCCAACAGGGTAAAGGGTTACCCGCGGGTAAAAATACCCTCGTTTGCAACACCACATATTGAGTAGAAAATAGTCATAAAAAACATCGTATAATCATATAACTTTAACCCACAACACATTTTTTAACCACAACACAGAATTATCAATTGCAGCACATTGTCAAAAACAACACATTGTAAACAGCAGCACATATACTTATAAACAACAACACTTGCGCATAAGCAACACATGTAAACAACATCACATAGTCATAAACAGCAACAGGTAGTCATACACTTTAAGTTAACAAACTCACGACAAAGTACATAGTAATTTTGTCCGTACGCAAGGCCACAAAATAATCATTATTATTTGGAGACCTACTTGTCACATATATAGAAGGGTACATGGATACGCGGGTATGTGTTATACGAACCCATACCCGTACCCTCTTCACCCGATGGGTACAAGATTTCCCCATTTACATACCCATGGGTATTTTTTTCTCCCAAACCCTTACCCTAATAGGGTTTTTACCCGCAGGGTACGTGGGTAATGGGTACCCATTACCATCCCTATTCACATCTGATTGGCAATGCAGAACTTTTGGAAAGGTTTGTTGCCAACCCGGTAACATCCTCAAAGGCCCCAAGAATGAGCTTGATCATCTTCCGTCCCTCGCTCTGGGGTTTATGAACAGGGCGAAGTCGTCGGCGTAGATGGATGACCGAATGAAGCATGCCCTCGGTCGTGGCTCGATCAAGTATCCGTTGGAGGGGATCCATGGCCAAGATAAAGAGAAAAGGGTATAGTGAATCCCCTTGCCTGAGGCATCTACGGTGGTGGACGAAATCTGAAGCTAATGGATTCCTCCGAGGGCTCCGACACTCCCGGGGGAACAGAACAAAGATCTGTTCATTTGCTTTCGCTGACAATCAAGCATACCGAATAGTGCAGTACCATACGATGGCCTTTGAGTTCAGCCAAGAGGCACAGCACAGGCCCGTCCAGATGTGCATGCATTGTTGGCCGGATGTGATTATGGTATGTGGTCTGTCTGAGCTTCGATTTTCGCCATATATAGTGGTGTCGATTATTGGTCGTTGTTCTGTTGATGAGTCCTGGCTGCTTCTGTTTTAGTACGGCAGCTTTTAAGAGGACAAACGACCCTGCAGCCATGATGCCATGCCAGGATAGATTTAACCTTGAGTTTCCATAGTTGAGAAAGCTAGCAATGCTGTTTCAACTTGTACTACTCGTAGTACACTTTCGAAATTGTAAAGTGTGATTAACAAGGAATTGTTGACGGTGCATATTAATTTTTTCATTAATCTTTGTAACCTTGTTTCCTTTTTTTTTTTTTTGCGTCTTGTAACCTTGTTTCCTGACAACCATGCGGTTGAGTAGGAACACAAAACAATTTCTTCGCATTTCGCAGAAGTTGGACTTCCCTCTCTCCAGAGTTCGATATTCAACCACAAGTCAATCTTTAAGGAAAACACACTGCTTCGTACTACATCACTCTAGCTTGGAGTTACAACGACTTGTTACATATACGAGACGGTTTCATCGGATGGTTTTTCGTGCATCCAATCCCGACTCTGATAAGCTACCGGTGGATTGTCGGGCCTTGTTGCTTCCCGCCGTCCATACTGCTATCCCAATGATCCAGAAGACACGTCGGGCCTCATGGAAATGTTGTGGTGGTCAACGGTGCATGCCCTCGTTGCCTATGACAATGATGGATTAGATTCGGCTAAGGGATGATAACCGAGTTAGTTAAAATTCCGGACAAATATGTAATAAAAGTTACAATATTTTTAACAAATCTTAAAGTCAATGTTTATATTTGTGTAGGCCGGCTCTCAACGCCCGGCCCCTTACGTCCGAGGATAGCTGACGATAGTATGAACGTGTCAGACACATTACCAGAACCATTCACTAGTACAGAACGACACATCGAATATCCCCCTATGGAAACGACACGCTTTAGGCGACGGAAAATCGCGACATCCCCCGAGTGCCCGCACTGGACCGTAAGACAGGCCCACAACAAAGGCAACGGGTGAATAAGGAATATATTTTGGCAACGGAGATTAGTTTACCTCCATTACCGATAGGTACTTATCGCACACGGACATTGCGTAATCTTCGTTGCCATTAGAAGCAGCCCGATAGCTCGCTAACGCGGCCTATAAGAACCCTACGCCCTTCGCCCTCACTATCACAGTTCCAACCATAGCCGCCGTACACTCTCCTCTGTGTCTCGCATGACTTCCACAGCCCGCGCTGATAGATCACGCAACACCAACATCAGCTAGGGTTGCGGGACGAGCTTGTGGAACAGGCTGTCGGCGCTACGGCCCCCCGCGGGACGGTGTCGCGGCATTTTCGTCGCCAACATCCGATGGCGCTGTAGGAAGAACATGTCGAAGGCTCCAGCATTCCGGACCCTTCCAGCCGCACCCGCTCAACTGACCTCCATTGTAGCTACCGCAAGATCTACCAAGCGTGCTACCCTGGCCCCCTTCCTCGCTCTCGGAACCATCAGTCTTCCTCCTCGTTCCCGTCCTCCGACGGTGACGTGGAAGAGGAGGAGGATCATGATTTGCATATCGCTTGTAGTCTCTCCCGCACCAATTTCGAGTGCAAGGATGCTCAGCGTCGTCAGGGCAAGGCCAATCTGGAGATGGCGGTCCTCCTCTCTAGGCCTCGATCCAGGTCGAACGCATCGACGAGGCGGTCTTCCAATCTAACCTCTGGGCCGCCATAGCCCTCTCTTTGGTACCCGGTTAGGGCAAGGCGCTCGACGGGGAGGCGCCGGGTAGGCCGGTGCTAGCTCAGTCGCGAGCCCGCCCCGCCTAATGTAAGACACAGCTAGATTAATTAGGTTATATATTTTTCACATACTTTTGCTCGTTTCAGAAAATTAACTCTATTCTATTTGTAATCACGCTAGTAGGAAAAGGCCTACCGCTGGATGGCGGCCGCCCGCTAGCAATCACTATGGCAGTGGTAATATGTACCGCTGGCGGGCGGTCCGTCCGCCGACGGTAAGGGTTGTTACCACTGGCGGGCATCCCTAGCGCCCGCCAGCGGTATATGCCACAACGCTGGTGGGTGATGACCCACAAGTATAGGGGATCGCAACAGTCTTCGAGGGAAGTAAAACCCAATTTATTGATTCGACACAAGGGAGCCAAAAAATATTTATAAGCCTTAACAACCGAATTGTCAGTTCAGCTGCACCTGGAAATAGACTTGCTCGACACAGTTTATCAGTAGCAACAGTTTTATAGCAGTAGCAGTAGTGAAATAAAGCAGCAGTGAAATAAAGACAGCAGTAGTGATTGAAGTAGACAGCAGGATTAAAATACTGTAGGCATAGGGATGGATGAACGGGCATTGCATGGATAAGATAATTCATATAATAATCAAGACATAGGCATTTGCAGATAAATAAAGATAAAGCATCCAAGTACTAAGTAACCATAGGCATGTGTTCCCTATATAGTCGTACGTGCTCGCAATGAGAAACTTGCACAACATCTTTTGTCCTACCAGCCCGTTTGCAGCGGGGCTTCAAGGGAAACTACTGGTAATTAAGGTACTCCTTTTAATAAAGTACCGGAGCAAAGCATTAACACTCCGTGAACACATGTGATCCTCACATCAAAGCCATCCCCTCCGGTTGTCCCAATTGCTGTCACTTCGGGGCCTCGGGTTCCGGACAATAATATGTGTATACAACTTGCATATATGATCTAAAACAATGATTATCCTCATGATACAATAACATGTTCAGATCTGAAATCATGGCACTCGGGCCCTAAGTGACAAGCATTAAGCATAACAAGTTGCAACAATGACATAAAGTACTAACAACGGATACTAGGCACCATGCCCTAACAATCTTATAGCTATTACATGAATGATCTCATCCAATCCCTTCCATCCCCTTCAGCCTACAGCGGGAATTACTCACACATGGATGGGGGAAACATGGATGGTTGATGGAGAGGCGTCGGTGATGATGATGGCGATGATCTCCTCCAATTCCCCGTCCCGGCGGAGTGCCAGAACGGAGTTTCTGGTCCCCGAAATAGGGTTTTCGATGGCGGCGGCGCTCTGGAGAGTTTCTGGAAATATGGTCGATCCCCCGGCGTTTTTAGGTCAAGTCCTTTAAGTAGTCGAGAGGGGACGCGAGGGGGTGGCCGAGTCGGCCTCACCACGGGTGGCGCGGCCCAGGGCCCACCGCGCCGCCACGTGGTGAGGGCGCTCGTTGCCCCCTCCGTCTCATCTTCTGGCATGTGGGTCTTCTGATAAAATAGGGGCTTTGCCATATTTTCTGGGGATTTTCCCGAAAGTTGATTTCTGCACAAAAACAAGACACCAGGGCAATTCTGCTGAAAACAGCGTTAGTCCGTGTTAGTTGTATTCAAAACACACAAATTAGAGGCAAAACAACAGCAAAAGTGTTCGGGAAAGTAGATACGTTTTGGACGTATCAACTCCCCCCAAGCTTAGCTTATTGCTTGTCCTCAAGCAATTCAGTTAACAACTGAGTGCGATAAAAGAAACTTTCACGAACACATTTGCTTCATATGATGTATATATTCTCACTATATGGACAAGTGCTTAGGCAATTCATAATAAGATGTATGCAAATAATGTCACCTAATAGCCATGTAAACCATGAAAAGATGCCAACATACTAATAACAAACAACATGAAACATATCTATCTGCAAGATTGCAATGCTCATAATAGGATATGATAAGGTGGTATCTCGCTTGCCCGTATTTGTACAGCAAAACATAAATGCCCAGGCACCTCTGAAGTTCAAGGGAAGACTAGAAGTAAAGATATCAAAGATAAAAGCATCAAAGTTATACCACAGTTAACCGCATTCTGGGACAAGCACATTACACTAAGAATGACAACTATGCTCTCGAGAAGGTGCTCAAAGAAAGGATGGTGACTCAGCATAAAAGTAAAAGATTGGCCCTTCGCAGAGGGAAGCAGGGATTAACATGTGCTAGAGCTTTTTATTTTTAAAACAGAAGTAAAATTGTTTTGGGAGGTGGTTGTTCCTGTCAACGAATGGCAATAGAGTTTCTGTTATCTTCCATACTAAACAAGTTGAGAGCGGTTCCGAGATGTTGATATTAAGCATTTATAGCATGCACTTTATATATAGTTTGACACTCCTCCCAACCTTTGCTTACACAAGCCATGGCTAACCGAATCCTCGGGTGCCTTCCAACAATCACATACCATGGAGGAGTGCCTATTTTTTTGTTTTTAGCTTTTTGATGTTATAATGGTCTAACCAGCTCTTTGCAAAATTAGTGACAAGCAGATGAAGCATGCAAGTCGGGGTACTTAATTTAGTATGGAAGATAACAAACCCAACTACTACTTCCTCATGAGCTAAAAACAGTGTCACAAAATGAGAAGTAATTTGAAGGTTTTAAAGGTAGCACATGAAAATTTACTTGAATGGTTTGAAATGCCATGCATAGGAATTTATAGTGGACTCTTTGGAATAACTTGGTTTTCAGGGATTTGGAAGCACGAGCAGCATTCCCGCTCAGTACAAGTGGAGGCTAGCAATAGACTGGGAAGCGACAATCAAGAGAGCAATAACCGTCATAATCATGCTTGCGACAAAACAAAATTAACGGAGGCATAAAAGTGATACAAGAACTCTGAGGCAAAATAAATCATCAAGGCTTAATTGACTTTTTTTTTTCAGTCATATGCATGCGTGAGCATGTGCCAAGTCAATTCAAATGAATCATTCAGAGGAGGATACCACAATGTCATACCCTTTTATGAATAGAACAATGCAAGCAAACATCAATATAACATGCTACCCACTATTAATAAATTGGAACTGATCATAAGAGAACATGAACTACTAAGCATCCACTAAATAACATATACCTCACATGAACCAACTAAGCATGCTCACATGGATGAGTATATGTACAAAAATGAAAACAAATAGAGTTCATACCAGCCTCTCACCCCAACTCGAATCGTCGTAAATCGTCATTATTGCTTTTCACTTGTGTGGCTTGAATGATATGAAATGATAACCAAGCTCCACTGGAGTCACGGAAGCTGTCGAACTCTGCAGCAAACTATACAAAACCGAAAAGAACAACAAATATTTTTGGGTTTTTCGAATTTAAAACAAAGCAAAAAGAAGCAAGCAACAAAGCAAAATATTTTTGGATTTTTGAATAACAAACCGAATTTAAACAACTAAGCAAACTAATACTAGAGACTTAAAGAAACAAATAAAGAGAAACAACAGAAATATTTTTGGTCTTTTTGTGTTTTGGAAAGCAAAAGCAAAAACAAGAAACAACAAAAAGAAAGAAAGAAATCGAAACATGGATATACAAAGTACCGACAGAACATGATATATAAATGAGTGAGATGTCGGTATACCTCCCCCCAAGCTTAGGCTTTTGGCCTAAGTGGAGATCAACCCCATGCGCCCAGGAAGTGGCGCCTCCATAGTACGACGAAGAAGGATCCTCGTCCTGATACGAACTGGAGGACGCACCGGGTAGGTGACGGTGTAGTCCTCAGAGGGTGTCGTGTCCTCGGAGTCGTGCTGCTGGTGGAAAGCCAAGCACCTCAGCTGCTCGTCCAACTCCTCCTTTGAGCGCGACCACGGCCTCCTGCGAATACTGAACAACTCGGGCTGGGGCAAAGGAACTTTCCTTTCGTCCCCATCAGTGAACAAAACTCTATAAACAAGACTTCCTGCACGAGATTTAGCTGTAACAAATTTATGATCTTTCATAGCAGCAAGGTCGAGCCTGAAAGGGGTTAGCAACTCATCACTAGGATCAACAGGAAGGCCTAGATATGCTATAACTCGCGAGGCAACTATCCCTCCATAGATGGGTCCACCGCAGCTAAGCGACGAGCGATGAGAGCACCAAGATTATAAGATGTGTTACCAGTAAGTGCAGCAGCAGAAAAGCAAGATGATAATTAGAAATGTTGCTGGTGTTCTCCCTACCAAGGATGCTAGTAGCAAGATAATAAGTAAAGTATCTAATGGCAGGGAGCTGAATGTTCCTTATCTTGCCGCGCTGGGCGGTGCGGTCATCATCATTGGTCACCCCTCGGTAAAGTTCCAGCAAATCGTTGGGGCGTCCTTGAATCCTCTTCGCTGTACCTGAAGGAGCAATACCTATGGCAGCACAAAAGTTATCCAAAGTCATGGAAACAGGCCTATCATAAATCTTAAATCCAATGGATGGCTTGTAGGACGAGTTGCCAAATTTAAAACTCTCAACAAAAGTTTTGGTGAGCGTATAATATTGGTGGCTTTCATCCTCCATATATGTAGTCAAACCAACCCTTGGACAAGGAACAAGAAATCATCAAGGAGCCCTGCATCATGCAAAAAGTTAGGGCATGGGAAAGATGATGGGTTTGGAACTCCATCATCCCTCTCATCGCCAATGCTTGGTGCAATGAGATCTTCATTGTAGGACTGCCTAACTCGAGTGGCTGCCCTTGGAGGTCTTGCCACCCTTTGCGAATCCCTCTCAAAGATCTCTCCATAGGTGTGGTTATGCATCTTCCTTTTCTGAAATTTTTGGCAAACACTATAAAAATTGATTTTGAGACATCTAAATGAAGGAACTACTATAGGACTTGCTAGAGGATTAAACATGCATCAAAACTAATTATTCTAACAGAACAAGCATGCAAACTCACTTAACATGTCACCTACAGCAGCAAAATACTCAAGAAATACTCCACTAAACAAAATTCTACTTGGATATTCGGAGGAGTCACATACCGGAGAACAAATGCCCCAAATCTCAGCAGCAAGATGGGCTGAGCAAGGAGATCGAAAATCGCGAGCAAGAACAGCAAGAACACGGGTTTGAGCAGGGAAATGTGTTTGGTCGTGAGAGAGAAAGGAGTGGTAGGTGGCTGAGTGAGTGGAGGGCCAGGTGGGCCCTCACCATGCCACGGCGCGGCCAGATGCCTGCCGCGCCACCATGTGGTGAGGTGGCATGGTGGGTCCCCCTGGTCAGCACCAGGCACTCCCACGTTGCTCTTTCAAAAATAGGACCAGTGGTATAATTTTTATAAATTTTTGAGAACTTTCAATTTGGACAATTTCTGGGTACTTAAGATAATAAAATCAGGGCAGAAAAATGATTTTCAAAATCTAATCAACTAAACTTTTAAACTAAGCAACATACAGTAGGTAAACAAGGATGAGGAATAAAATGTTGTTTAGCACCTTCATGTATATAAAATGTATTTGTTAACAAGGTTGATCAAGTCTTGCCACCAAATAAATTTTATATCACAAATGAATTAAACATCATGAGACAATCATGTTACCTTGAATTGTATTGATATGGATCCAATCATAATGTTTTGATATCCTTCTTGATGATCATATATAGGGCAATCAATACTTCCCACTTTGATAGTTCTAAAATTAGAAATTGTATTAACTCCAAATACCTTGTCCACTTTCTTGGGGAAATAAACAGTGTGCTCTTTGTCATTCACATTAAAAGTTACTTTTCCTTTATTGCAATCAATAACAGCACCTGCAGTATTTAGAAAAGGTCTCCCAAGAATAATAGACATATTATCATCTTCAGGCATTTCAAGCACAACAAAATCAGTTAAAATCAAACAATTATTAGCCACTTGAACAGGGACATCCTCACAAATGCCAACAGGAACAGCAGTAGATTTATCAGCCATTTGCAAAGATATATCAGTAGGTATCAGCTTATCAAGATAAAGTCTCTTATAAAGAGAGAAAGGCATAACACTAACTCCTGCTCCCAAATCACATAGAGCAGTTCTAACATAATTATTTTTATGGAACAGGAATGGTTGGTATACCTGGATCTCCAAGCTTCTTTGGAACCTTGCCATTGAAAGAATAATTAGCAAGCATAGTAGAAATTTCCTCATTGGGAATTTTCCTTTGTTAGAAACAATATCTTTCATATACTTTGAATAAGGAGGCAATTTAATAGCATCAGTCAAAGGAATTTGCAAGAACAAAGGTTTCATCCAATCACAAAATTTATTATAGTGTTCTTCTTCCTTTGATTTGAGTTTCTTAGCAGGAAAGGGCATTTGCTTTTGGACCCAAGGTTCTCTCTCATTACCATGTTTCTTAGCAATGAAGTCTCCTTACCATACTTTTTACCTTTAGTATGCTTTTCAGGTTCCTCTTCAATTTCTTCTTTATCAGAAGCATCATTCTTATCATTATCATTGTTATGTTCATTACCACTTTCAGTTTCAGCATCAGAAATAGATATACTATTAGGATCATTAATAGGTTCAGAGGATTCTACAACAGTTTTATGTTTCTTCTTCTTTTTCTTAGAAGGAGCACTAGTTTCATTAACTCGTTGAGAATCTTGTTCAATTCTTTTAGGATGCCCCTCAGGATATAAAGGATCCTGAGTAGAAATACCTCCTCTAGTTGTTACTTCACAAACATGTTTCTCTTTATCCCTAGAGGCATTAACTAACAGATCTTTTTGCACTTTAGTGAGTTGATCAATTTGAGTTTGAACCATATGAAAATGTTTAATAAGCATCTTAACATCATTGGAGGTTCTCTCCACAATATCATGCAATTTACTAATAGCTTGAGAATTCTCATTTAAATGATTTTCCACTCTCATATTAAAGTTATCTTGCTTAACAATATAATTATCAAACTCATCTAAGCATTGATCAGGAGGTTTAGAGTAGGGAATATCTCTATCATCAAACCGTTGGAGAGAGTGTACCTCAATTATGGATGAATGGGGAATTGGCTTACATAATTCTTCTATAGGTGGAAGATTCTTCACATCTTCAGATTTAATACCCTTCTCTTAAGAGATTTCTTGGCTTCCCTCATCCTTCATCATTTAATTCAATCATACCCTCTTCTTCAGTATTGGTGTTGGTGTTGGTCGGCTCAGGTAAGTCCAATCATCATGATTTTGGCTTATTTTAGCCATTAATTCCTCAGCTTCATCTGGAGTTCTTTTCCTGAAAACACAACCAGCACAACTATCCAGGTATGTCCTAGATTCAACAGTTAGTCCATTATAAAATATATCAAGAAGTTCATTTTTGGCCAATTGATGTCCAGGCCGAGCCTAATTAAAGAACAAAACCTTGACCAAGATTCAGGCATTTTCTCTCCTTCAACCTGTTTGAAGTTAAAAATCTCTGCAAGGCAGCATGTTGAGCACTAGCAGGAAAATATTTCTGAAAGAAAGCATTAAGCAAACCAATAGGACTATCAATAGAACCAGGAGACAGATTATTATACCAAGTTTTAGCTTCATCTTTCAATGAGAAAGGAAAAAATTTAGTAACAAAGTAACTGCGTTTCTTTATATCATCAGAAAACAAACTACTCAAAGTAGAGAGCTCATTCATGTGTTCTACAACACTTTCATTTTCAGTACCACAAAAAGGTTCTTTCTCAACAATGGATATATGTGACAAATCAAGAGAGAAGTCATAATCCTTATCTTTAATGTTTATGGGAGATGTGGCAAATTTAGCATCAGGAGACAGTTTATATCTAACAGCATGTTTTGCAAGAAGATTTTTATATTGATTGCACCACTAGTAGCATGACATTCATCAATAAAGTCATCATTAAGTTCCACATAAGTTTCATCAAGATCATCACAAGTATAATCCCTCAACTCAGGTGAATCAACAGGGTAGTGGGACTTCCATAGGTGTTTCAGCATTTTCAATTTGTTTAGATTTAGCAATTGTAGCATCTAGAAAGGGACCTAAAGAACCACTTTCATCAAGAACAGTAGAAGCATCATCAAAATTATCAGAAGCATTTTCAGATTCAGCAGAAGTAACAGTGCGTGTAGCTTGTGGTGGTGTAATAAGTTGACTCATCACAGATGGTGAATCAAGAGCAGCAGAGGTACTCAGAGTTGTACCTTTCCTTGTAGTGGATGGCAGTATGCGACCTTCTCATCACGAGTTTTACCCATGATGAATTAATTGCAGCGAACAATATCACTCTCAGGTGAGCTTATAGATAGAGCTATGCTCCCCGGCAACGGCGCCAGAAAATAGTCTTGATGACCCACAAGTATAGGGGATCGCAACAGTCTTCGAGGGAAGTAAAACCCAATTTATTGATTCGACACAAGGGGAGCCAAAGAATATTTATAAGCCTTAACAATGAATTGTCAGTTCAGCTGCACCTGGAAATAGACTTGCTCGACACAGATTATCAGTAGCAACAGTTTTATAGCAGTAGCAGTAGTGAAATAAAGACAGCAGTAGTGATTGAGTAGACAGCAGGATTAAAATACTGTAGGCATAGGGATGGATGAACGGGCGTTGCATGGATAAGATAATTCATATAATAATCAAGACATAGGCATTTGCAGATAAATAAAGATAAAGCATCCAAGTACTAAGTAACCATAGGCATGTGTTCCCTATATAGTCGTACGTGCTCGCAATGAGAAACTTGCACAACATCTTTTGTCCTACCAGCCCGTTTGCAGCGGGGCCTCAAGGGAAACTACTGGTAATTAAGGTACTCCTTTTAATAAAGTACCGGAGCAAAGCATTAACACTCCGTGAACACATGTGATCCTCACATCAAAGCCATCCCCTCCGGTTGTCCCAATTGCTGTCACTTCGGGGCCTCGGGTTCCGGACAATAATATGTGTATACAACTTGCAGATATGATCTAAAACAATGATTATCCTCATGATACAATAACATGTTCAGATCTGAAATCATGGCACTCGGGCCCTAAGTGACAAGCATTAAGCATAACAAGTTGCAACAATGACATAAAGTACTAACAACGGATACTAGGCACCATGCCCTAACAATCTTATAGCTATTACATGAATGATCTCATCCAATCCCTTCCATCCCCTTCAGCCTACAGCGGGGAATTACTCACACATGGATGGGGGAAACATGGATGGTTGATGGAGAGGCGTCGGTGATGATGATGGCGATGATCTCCTCCAATTCCCCGTCCCGGCGGAGTGCCAGAACGGAGTTTCTGGTCCCCGAAATAGGGTTTTCGATGGCGGCGACGCTCTGGAGAGTTTCTGAAAATATGGTCGATCCCCGGCGTTTTTAGGTAAAGTCCTTTAAGTAGTCGAGAGGGGGACGCGAGGGGGTGGCCGAGTTGGCCTCACCACGTGGTGGCGCGGCCCAGGGCCCACCGCGCCGCCATGTGGTGAGGGCGGCTCATTGCCCCCTCCGTCTCATCTTCTGGCACCGTGGGTCATCTGATAAAATAGGGGCTTTGATATATTCTGGGGATTTTCCCGAAAGTTGGATTTCTGCACAAAAACAAGACACCAGGGCAATTCTGCTGAAAACAACGTTAGTCCGTGTTAGTTGTATTCAAAACACACAAATTAGAGGCAAAACTACAGTAAAAGTGTTCGGGAAAGTAGATACGTTTTGGACGTATCAGTGGGCAAGCGTCCGCCAGCGGTAATCCCCACGCCATCCAGCGGTACATTTCCTGGAGTTGTTTTTTCTGAAAAATCTTATTCCAACAGTATATCCATATAAATACAGTAAGTACAAGCGCCAAATAAATAACATAAATATAGATAAAACCACATACAAATTATCAAAGTGTCATACACAAATACATTAGTTCATCACACATGCATTACAAACCTAAAACAACACGAACTTAAGCTAAACTTTGATAGGCTAAACAACATACATTAGTTCATCACTTAAGCTAACTTGAAATTAACCTAAAACTACTCAAGGTCCCCAGCATGAACTTAAGTTGGATGATGAGTCCGAGCTATCATCCTAGAAGCTCGACGCGAAGCCAGGAATAAGACGAATCGGCGCCGTTCTTCTCGCACGACGGCGCTGCTGTGGAGGGTCCAGTGTCGGAGCTTGTCTGCCTCTTCTTGTTCCTCGAGGCATAAAAGTCTAGCTCCGCCTGCACCAGATCGGGGCGGTCCCGGCGCAGCGCGTCCATCCGCCCCTCGTCGATTTCGGCAGCGCGACGAGCGATCCCCTGGGCCACGGTTACGCCGCGCCTCGTCTACGTCGACGATCTCCATCGGCGGCGCGAGGAACTCAGCCCCCTGCCAGGACTCAACGTCAGGGAAATTGAGCTCAGCACGCGGCCGTACAACCCACCAGGCTGCCGCGTCGAACGCGTGCACGCCAAGCTCCGCCGTGTCGAACGTCCCCATATACCAACGCTGGCCTTCCACGCTGATCTATGCGGACCAGCGACCAGATGGGCGGTGACGGAAACCAATGAACCCGCTCATGGAGCGGCGTCGCGGCTGCATGCTCTATACAAGGTAAATAAAAAATGTTACACAATGAATTTGAGTATAGAAAGATGTAACTACATATAGTTTTACACACAACAAGAAAGATGTAACTACCCAAATTTTAGCGACTATTGGACACACAAGCAACCCTGATAGCTTTGTCGAACCAAGTAGGTTGCACACAACTTAAATTTGTGCATATTACAAGGTTCAACAAACTAACCGGGTATGACGCATTGTGCCACATCGTTTTAATCATCGACATTCAAAAATAAAATATGAGTACTCGAAATACGAGCTATTTTTAGCCAAAGTAATGCCAAAATTCACGCGAAATTTTGACATGACTTTTGCTAAAAATAGCACATATGGAGTACATGAATTTGCCGGAATGAAAGTTAATCAATATTCCGGCAATCTCAAGGGCCTTTCGGATACCTGCAGACATTCATATACATCGACAAAGAATTATAATGAGCTATCAAAATACTCACAAGACTGCTATCTAACTATTTTTTATCAAACACATGTTTAACTAAAAATTTATTTTGCTGTTTATCTAAAATAACTAACACTAATCTAAACAATCTAAAATAACAAACAAACAATTCATGTTACACTAATCTAAATAAATTTATAATAACTCCATCTATATCCTCTCAAAGAGAAAGGAAATAATTTCAGTTTTATAATATCTCCATCTATATCCTTATACTTTTGCATCTCACAAAGTTCAACAAAATTATTAAAATGGGAAGCAGCATCATAAGTACTAACACCAGAAAATTGCTCTTTCATAACAAGATTTAATATAGCAGGTTTAATTTCATAAAAGTCTGCTTTAGAAGCAGGTGGAGCAATAGGAGTGCATATGAAATCATTATTATCTGTGCTTGTGAAGTCACACAACTTGGTGTTCTCAGGAGTACTCATTCTAGCAAAATAAAACCTAGGCCGAAATCACAAATATAAAACAAGTAACTATTTTTTTTTGTATTTTTGATAAAGAGAGCAAACAAAGCAAAATAAAATAAACTAAGCAAGACAATAACAGAAGGCTTTCAACTTTCAACAAATATATCTCATGGATATTGTCAACACAAAGTAATATAACAAGTGCAATAAGTAAGCATATAAGAATTGATGCACACAAAGTTGACACAAGTGTTTGCTTCTGAGATAGAAAGGAGTAGGTAAACTGACTCAACATAAAGTAAAAGATAGGCCCTTCGCAGAGGGAAGCAGGGATTAAATCATGTGCTAGAGCTTTTTAAGTTTTTGAAATCATATAGAGAGCATAAAGTAAGTTTTTGCGAGGTGTTTGTTGTTGTCAACGAATGGCAGTGGGCACTCTATCTCCCTTATCACCCAGACTTTCAAGAGCGGCTCCCATGAAGGACGTTATTTCTACCCAAGGGTAGATCATCCCTCTTCTCTTTTGTTTACACATGCATATTTATAAATTGGTATGACACTCCTCCCAACCTTTGCTTACACAAGCCATGGCTAACCGAATCCTCGGGTGCCTTCCAACAATCACATACCATGGAGGAGTGCCTATTAGATAAAGTTTAACGAATTTGCTTTTGATAAATCATTGGCAAACATGTGAAGAGAATTAACAGTTATAGTTGTAATTAATTCGGACTGGGCACCCCATTTGCCAGCTCTTTTTGCAAGTTATTGGATAAGCGGATGTATATGCCACTAGTCCTTTGGTGAAAGTCTGTCATGAATAAATGACAAGGTGATAGAGTAAACGCCACATACTTCCTCATGAGCTATAAAACATTGACACAAATAAGGAGTAATAAAGTTTTGAATAGTTTAAAGGTAGCACATGAAGTATTTTCTTGGAATGGCAGGAAATACCACATAATAGGTAGTTATGATGGACACAAATGGCATGGGTTTTGGCTCAAGGTTTGGATGCACGAGAAGCATTCCCTCTCAGTACAGAGTTTAGGCTAGCAAGGTTGTTTGAAGCAAACACATGATATCAACTGGTACAACAATACTTACATAAAACATATTGCAAGCATTATAAGACTCTACACTGTCTCCCTTGTTGTTCAAACACTTTACGAGAAAATATATAGACCTTAGAGATATCAAATATGCAAACCAAGTCTCAACAAGCTCTATGGTAGTTCTCCACTAATAGGCTTTAACTACATGATGCAAGAGGTTAAACATGATCTACTTGAGAGCTCAAAATAATTGCAAAGCATCAAATTATCCAAGACAATGATGAGTATGTCTTTTCAATATACCATCTACCACATGTAGCATTTTCTGTTTCCAACCAAACACCAATCAACTTATTTCAACAAAAAACTCTCTCAAATATTACAGCAATGAAACAAGAGAGTACTTCTCTACAAGAACTAACAGTTCTGAACAAGAGATGCATGAAAAATAGGAGCTAAAAGCATTGCAGTAGCTAGTTAAGAATACTCAACAAATATAAGTGAAGAATATGCGTATTCACATGAAAAAGCGGAGCGTGTCTCTCTCCCACACAAGAATGCTAGGATCCATATTATTCAGAAAACAAAGATAACAAAGCAAAAATAAAAGCACACAGACGCTCCAAGTAAAGCACATAAGATGTGAAAGAATTAAAATATAGTTTTACTAGAGATGACCTGATAAGTTGTTGATGAAGAAGGGGATGCCTTGGGCATCCCCAAGCTTAGACGCTTGAGTCTACTTGAAATATGCTTAGATGCACCACGGGGCATCCCCAAGCTTAGGCTTTTCACTCTTCTTGATCATATCATATCATCCTTCTCTCTTGATTCTTGAAAACTTCCTTCACACCAAACTTAGAATAATTCTCATTAGAGGGTTAGTGCATAATCAAAAATTCACATGCTCTGTGATGACTCAATCATCTCCAACACTTCTGGACATTAGCTACAGCCACTGATATTTTGTGGAGCAAAAAGATTCACTCAAACACAGCAAAAGAGAGAATGGAAATCAAAAGGCAGAATCTGTCAAAAACAGAACAGTCTGGAAAGACGAATTTTTTCGAGGTACTTAAGTTGCTCAGATGCAAAAAGTCCAAATTAATGAAAGTTGCGTACATATATGAGGATCACGCCTAAATTGTTTCAGAATTTTTGGATTTTTCTGGAGTGCATACAGCTCAAAACGATGGACAGCAAAAATCTGTCTCTGCGCATAAATCCAAATCTAGCATCAATCAGCTAGGCGCAGAAAGTGAAAATCAAGTGTTTCCAAGTGAAGAACAATCCAAATCATAACTTGTTCTAATAATAGAATCAAAAGGCAACTTCATTCTCTTTCTAGGGAAGTGTTCCATACCTTTCTTGAGTGGGAATTGGTACCTTATATTTCCTTCTTTCATATCAATAATGGCACCAACAGTCCTAAGAAAAGGTCTTCCCAAAACAATAGGACAAGATGCATTGCATTCGATGTCCATAACAACAAAATCAACGGGGACAAGGTTATTGTTAACCATAATAAGAACATCGTCAACTCTCCCCAAAGGTTTCTTCATAGCATTATCAGCAAGATAAACATCCAAATAACAACGTTCCAAAGGTGGCAAATCAAGCATATCATAAAGTTTCTTAGGCATAACAGAAATGCTAGCACCAAGATCACGTAAAGCATTGCAATCAAAATCATTCACCTTCATCTTAATGATGGGCTCCCAACCATCTTCTAACTTCCTAGGGATAGAAGCTTCATGTTTTAATTTTTCTTCCCTAGCTTGCATGAGAGCATTTGTAATATGTTTTGTAAAAGCCATATTAATAGTACTAGCATTAGGACTTCTAGCTAGCTTTTGCAAGAACATAATTACTTCAGAAATATTGCAATCATCAAAATCAAAATCATTTTGGTCAATGGCAAAGGAACCATTGTCTCCCATATTTCAAAAAATTTCAGCACTCTTATCAAGAACAGTTTCAGTGGTTTTGGGCAATTTTAAACGTTTTGCAGGGGTAGTAGAAATATTGCCAACACCAATTATGTTACCATTGATAGTAGGAGGCTTACTAGTGTGTGAAACATTAGCATTACTAGTGGTGGTAATACTACAAACTCTAGCTATACTATTCTCTTTTTCAATTTTATCATCTCTTTCCCACCTAGCATGCAACTCAGCCAACATCCTAATATTGTTGTCAATTTTAATTTGGATGGCATTGGCAGTAGCAAAAGTCTTGTTCTCTTTAACATCATTAGGCATAACTTTTAGTTTCAAAAGATCAACATCAAGAGAAAGACTATCAACCTTAGAAGCAAGAACATCAATTTTGCCAAGCTTTTCCTCAACAGTTTTATTAAAAGAATTTTATGTACTAATGAAATCCTTAAGCATGGCTTCAAGATCAGAGGACACACTTCTATTATTTCTGTAGGAATTACCATAAGAGTTGCTATAACCATTCCCATTATTTGAAGGATAAGGCCTATAATTGTTGCTACCAAAATTATTCCTATAAGCATTGTTGTTGAAGTTGTTATTTTTAATGAAGTTCACATCAACATGCTCCTCTTGAGCAACCAATGAAGCTAAAGGAACATTATATGGATCAACATGATATTTACCATTCACAAGCATAGACATAATAACATCAATCTTATCACTCAAAGAAGAGGTTTCTTCTACAGAATTTACCTTCTTACCTTGAGGAGTCCTTTCGGTATGCCACTCGGAATAGTTAATCATCATATCATCAAGAAGCTTGGTTGCAGCACCCAAAGTGATGGACATGAAGGTCCCTCTAGAGGCCGATGACAACAAGTTCCTCGAAGAAAAATTTAGTCCTGCATAAAAGGTTTGGATGATCATCCAAGCAGTCAGTCCATGGGTGGGACAATTCTTTACCAATGATTTCATTCTTTCCCATGCTTGGGCAACATGTTCATTATCAAATTGCTTGAAATTCATAATGCTACTTCTCAAGGATATAATCTTAGCAGGAGGATAATATTTTCCAATGAAAGCATCTTTCCATTAAGTCCATGAATCAATACTATTTCTAGGCAAAGATAGCAACCATTCTTTAGCTCTTCCTCTCAAAAAGAAAGGAAATAATTTCTCCTAACAGTGCTTTGCAGCAACATATGGAGGACCACGAAAGTGAGGTCTTTATGGAAGAAAGGAATGAGCTTGACGAAATAATTCTTCGTCAGCCAATACTCAAACATAATTTACCCGTGGAAGATTTGGGTACTGATGCATGTAAAATGCATACATGAACTTTGCACTATATTACTTATATTCCAATCATATTTGCATCATATAAGGGTTATATTAATGTTTTATAATGATTTTTGGGAATATTATATTTATTTCCTATTTTTATGGAATTAACCCTGCGCACGCAGAAAACCATATTCCTTTCCTTTAATGTTTCAGGGACCCAAACGACGTCCAAATCACCAGCAAATTTAGGAGCGTCGATATTTAGAAGGAAGAAGACTTGGGGGCGAAGGAAGCGAACAAGCGGAGCCCCGAGGGCCAAAAGAGGTGGGCCCACGCGGTCCCTGTACCTGGCCACGTGGGACCCAATATAATGGGCCTCGACGCTCCGCTGTTGTCGATCTTTTCTCCACCGACTAGGTTTTGACCTAAAACCGCATATAAAAATAGCCCCCGATGTTCTCTGGAAAGAATGCCGCTGAAACATAGAAACACCGAAACAGAGACCTGGAGCTGCAGATTGGAGGGGGAAACTCTGGCGGGGCGCTGCCGGCGAGGTCTCCATCTTCTCCATCGACTTCTCCACTGTCTCCATGATGAAGAGGGAGTAGTCCACCTCTGGACTATGGGTTCGTGGAAGTAACTTATGTATCTCTCCTCTCTTTGAGCTTCACTAATTAGTACCGTATGAGCTACTGAACATGATTATGGTTATCTTTGTAATACCTATGTGGTGGATCTTTTTATGAGTTAATATATGTTTGAGATTGGAAATGTTTTGTTTCTGTTATGAATATAGATGCGTATTATGTACCCCGTTCTTATTCACTTGTTATGATCAAGCATGTTTATGAGAACGTGTGTGGGGTGATGTGTGCATTAGTTGGAGTAACGGGGGGTGGCTAGTGCAGTGAACGTGAGAGAAAGTTCTGCGATCCACTTGGGTATCTCTACCTTACTTTGTTGCCTCACTAGGGACAAACAAAAATACCATGTTACCGGAGATGTGGGTGTGACCACTGCCACTACTCCATGACTAGATCTAGCATGTTCTTATTTTAACTTCATGTCATGATACTTAAAGCTATACTCTGAGTTATCTTAATTACTGAGGTGTTATGATTTAGTTCGCATCTTGGTGGAGTATAAGTGAGACTAATAAACAAAACGTCTCTATGTTAGGACGTGATGCCCATATAATTAGTAACTTGCCACTAAACTTTTGTGTTGCAATCTCATATGTCAACTCTAGTGTTTCATTGTCTACCACTTTATTAAAAAGAGAGTGCATTTGTGAAACCATGAACCCTGGTCCATTTTTAATCAGAAGAAACACCTTTCCAACAAATTTTACCGCTTTTACATTTTCTGCCATTATTAAATCCGAAAATACAAAAACACTTTTACATCTTGCATACATCATTAAAAACCCAAAAATATCATTTATCATTGTTATCATCATCCTTGCATATTTATTTACCATCATAGCATATTTATTTCTTGTTTGCATCACATGCTATCTTGATATCATTCTTACACCTTGTGCTTGACAACCACAGGTGAGGTTGAGGACCAAAACATTTAACTTTGTTTTGTAGGTAACCAAAAGAAGGATAGGAAGATAAATCTTTCACTACTGATTCCCCGAGAGTTCGATATTAAACCCTCGAGTCACCCTCGTGGGGAAAACACGTCTTCCACTTACTACACACTCTGCACTTGGAGTCTCAACCTAACCCCGTTTACTTTATCACGCAGGTAGCTACTGAAGGCTATCATATCTACGGGTATCAAGACTGTTTTCTGGCGCCGTTGCCGGGAAATCATAACTGAAGAGATTTATCCAAGGTTGTGCACCAGCTTTGTTTTCTGCGTCCATCTCACAACAAAGCCAACATCACCAACTTGTGCTAACACCTAAGCTTGGGAAGGTTGCACCTACGTGAGCATCATTTTATCCATCTTTACATTCAAAGTAATTTATTTTGTTTTGTCATTGTCTTGCATTTTATATTTCGGTTTGCATATTTTATTTTCCGTTTTGCATTTTGTGTTGCATTTGTTAATTCGGTTTGCATCATTAGTGTCATTTTATTTTCAGTTTTGCATAAAAAATTAAAAACACATAAAAACTTGCAATCATGGTTCTAGGAAACAAACAAGGAGTGAGTTCTGCAATGAATTCGGTTTCTAGTTTTAAACAATATCATGGAGAAACATTAAAAGATGCTTGGGTAAGAATTAATAGGATGCATTATGAAGATACTACACCTTGTGAAGATGAAAAGCTAAATCTTTATTTTTACTATGGAATAGGCCCTTGGTATCAAAATGCTTTAGATGGGGCTATAGGTGGAAGTTTTGTCTTGTCAACACCACCTTGTGCAGCCATGACACTTAGAAGAATTTTTGGTAGCTTTTTGGGTAGTAAGAAAAAGTTGGAGGACACCACAGTAGCACTGCCATTATCTAAAGATAAATTTGAAGCTAAGATAGAAAAGCTACCAAGTAAAGAAGATTTTGAACAACTAGTATCTTATTCTGAAAACATTATTCCAAAGATAAACAATGAGTTGGTTAATGTTATGCACAAACTGAGATTATGTGAGAAAGAATTTCTTGAGAAAGATGTTTACCTCAACAAAATTGAGGAAAAATTGGTTCGAGTTAGTGATTCATTAAAAAAGGACTCATCATTTAAGCATGTAAAAGAATTTCCTGTTAAGCAACAAGTTTGGGTTAAAAAGGAAAAGAAAGTTGAGGAAGTTAAAATGCTTAGTGAAGTGAAGGATCCATTGCTTGACTTAGAAAATTGTAGCTTGCATGAATTAATATCTATCTTACAAAAATTTGCAAGTGATCTTTCCATCAACACTAACCAAGCTGGTTTTAGTTCTTATATTGCTAATCATGTCTTGAAAGAAAAGATTGCTAGGTACAACCAAGAGGCTATGATACCACCTAAGCTTGGGGATATATGGATTCCCAAGGTACTAGTAACTATTGAAAAAAAAAAGACACACCATGCTATACTTGATCTAGGATCTAGTGTCTCTGTGTTATCTAAAGAACTATATGAAGTACTTGAATTGAAAAATCTTGAAAAATGCTCTATTGAACTTGCACTTGCTGATGATTCCATTAAACATGCTTTAGGAAAAGTAAGTGATGTCATGGTAGATGTAACACCCCACTTTTTGGAAGTCAGAAAAACATAGTTGTTAGAGAGCCAAAAATCAGGGGCAACAAAAACTTTTTGAAATACTTCATTAATGATAGGGTTTTCCTTCCTATTGCTCTGTTTGGCCTTGTATGACTTGTTTTTTGTGTGTTGTTTGACCAATGAGTGTTAACCCAAAGACCCAATCAAGATAAAAATACATTTAACTTTGGTGATCATGTCATGACAAGAAAATATTCCTTATATCTTCCCCGCTGCTATTTTGGCCCAAACTCTTCTTCCAAAAATGCTTTGATTTTATCAACTACCCCAAAGGCCTATGATTTGGGAAAGTAAAAGTATTATACAAAATTTATTTGTTTATAAAACTATGGAGAACTATATAATATCTCCTACCTATTTTCAACCTTGATATTTTTGCAAGGATTTGCAACTCATATTGTAAGCACTTATTTTCACTCTCTTTGGAAATACTACAAGTGGGGAAATATATTACCCCACATAATTTCTTTTCGAAAACTATCAAGTATGAGTTGAGAATACCTTTAAATAACATCTTGTCATGGTTTTGTGTGATCACATTTATCACAAGATTATATTGGTGGTTATGGAAATTGTGGAGTGGCAGATTTGTGGTTTGATTTGTGTTTGTTTTGCTTGTGTTATTGGCCTTTTTGTGTAGGTGACTTGCTTGTACTAAATTCCTGAGGATGTTTGAGAGTGGTGTTGTTCTCTAGCCTTAGAAACTGTGGTGTTAGTTTAGAATTTTCTGTGGTTAGCTAAAACTTTGCTGTGTTAGTGGAATTTTCTCAGCTATTTTGTTCTGTGCCCTTAGTAGCCCTGTAGTATTCATTAGTTTTGCTTGTTGTTTGCTAGGAAGCATGTTGTGGATTTGTGTGACTAATTTTAGGATAGTGATCTTCATGTTTGTTAACTTTTAGCGAGTTTAGAACTCTCTGCTAATCTTTCCTTAATTATTTTTGGACATGCAAACCAACCAAGTTGGTGACTGTCATCTCTTTTCTCAACACCTATCTTTAGTTTTAGAATAACACCTTGTCTTATCACAAATTCATCCAGGGTCTTGTTGCCTACTAAAACAGTGACCATTGGTCATGTTAAAAGATAGCATCTTGCACACTTCTTCTTAATCATCCCTTTATTCTTTTCTGCAATGCACCTTCACCACTCTCTTAAACATCATCTAATCTTGCTCACTGATGCTTTGCTAACCAGAATTGAGCACTTGTGTGACTAGTGCTTGATGGCAAAGTAGGCAACCTTTTAATTTTCACTAACAATCTAATTCTTGTCCAAACTTCATCAAATCATCTACTAATCTCTCTCTCTCTCTCTCCCACGGCCAGGACAACATCATTCCACCCTGGCCCACCTGTCAACCCCTCTTTTTCTTCCCTCCACCACTCACCATTCACCATTGTCCACCATGGCCGAATGGGAGCTCATTCCCCTCCCCATCTATTGGCCAAGACACGCTACCCCGACCACCTCCTCTCTGTCCCCCTCTCCACCGCCCCTTCTGGCCAACCCGAGCAGCCCAAGCTCTCCTCTCCCCCTCAAATACCCGAGCCAAACCGTAGATCGGGTCCCTGCTCCCATTTCGCCTCCCCTGCCTCTCTTGCTCTCCTTTCTGCTCCAGGACCTCGCCCTTGCACCCCTCTCCTCTCCCACGAAGCCGAGCGTCTTCTCGAGCTCTCTACTCCACGAGAGAGGCAGGTTGAGCTTCGGTAGCCGATGGAGTCGAGCTGCTCTCGCCGGCGCCACACTCCCCCGTTCTTCGCCATTTTTGGCTTGCAGAGCGCGGCGTCTCGAGCTCTCTCTCACCCTCCCTTCTTTTCTTCTTCTAGGTGCCCGAGCGAGCCGTCTCACCTCCGACCCGAGGAAACCGCCGCCGTCATCGCCATGGCCTCCGACAAGTTTTTCGTCACTTGAGGGCACCCCCGAGCACGCCGTCGTCTTCTCCTTCACCTCCGACCCGCCCTCGCACCCTCACCGCCCCTAGGAGAGCTTCCCGGCGAGCTCACCTTCCTCTCTCTCTCTCTGCAGGGACCACGGCGGCGTCGCGCTGGAGACGACGCAGGAGAATCGTCGATCTCCAGATCGACGGCCATGTTTAAACGCCGTGGTGGCGTTGACCGTTTTCCGCGCCCGCGCGTGCGCTGAGGCCGGGTGGGCGAATCTGGTTCGCCGCGGCCCAGATCTGGGCTGGCCACGGCCAGATCTGGCCCAGCGCAACCCATCTAATTTTTTTCTCTAGATCTTTTCCATTTTCCTGTTTCTGTTAATTCTGCTTGTTTAGTTTAATTAGTTTGTGGTAGATCTGTTAGTGCAAATTCATTAGAGTAAATTTTGTAGTGTTCCTGAGTGAATGCTTGAACATGCAGAAGTGTTGTTGCTCAAAAATAGCTAGTATATTTTGCATGGTATTAAATCTTGTAGAATGTGTCTTTTGTAGTGTTTTATTTTTAGCAGGAGCTAGGAGTGTCCAAATTGAGTGAATCCAACTTTGTTGGAAATCTATTGGGGTAACCTTTCTCTGGATTTTACCCCATAGTGTTCTGATGCTCAGATTAGATTTGGTAGATGTTTGAATATAGTGGCAGAATGCACTTTGTGCATTTTTCTTATTTTCTGTGATTTTAGTTTTGGAGTAAATCCAATTGTGTGAGTTGCTAATAGTAACAGAGAGCCCAAATCCAAGTTTGCATGATTGTTTGCTTAACAGAACTCTCTAGGTGTAATTGTTAGTGAAAGTGGTGTTTCTGCCACTAATAAATTGAAATAGATTTAAATGTTTTTGTTATGAAAATGTGTGTGTGCTTGTTGTAAATTTTTTTGGTACTGTTGTTTGCTTGATATTGTTGTTTGGCTTGCTAGTATATATTAGTACTGATAGTGACTTGTGTTTTAAAGTTTAGCAAGTATTGCTAGAGTAGAATTAATAGCATTGCAATTAAGTGTTAAGCCTTGTTTGTATTGCTTGATTGTTAAGCAGGTTAAACAATCTTTTTTTAACTAAGTTCAGCTACTGGTTGTTTAGGTTTGTTGGTTGTGCTTAGCCTAGCTTGTTAGTAAGAAATCTCTAACAGATGCTTAATCACTACTTTAAGCCTATCTTTATAAAAGTGGAGAGTGTGGTGATTGCTAAACTTGTTTGTTAGATAATAGTCTTGTGTCTTGTTTATTGCTTGTTAGTTAAGCTTGATGTTTGCTTGGTTTGGAATGCCTTGCTGTACGATTGATTGTGTATTAGTTAGTGAGTAGCATCTAAGTCACCCCTGGTGTGTAGGAGTACTTTAGATATCTAACTTTTGTCTGAAGTATTTCCTTGTGTTTATAAGCTAAGTTGTCACTTGTTTGCTTGTTTACTTTAGATTGTTGTCAGCCCGCGTTTGTAGTATTGACGATAGTCCGTTTACTTTTCCGGTACCTTAGGACCGCGAGAGGAGAAGCTGCACGTGGGGAACTGAACCTGTGTACGAGGAAGAGCAAGACCAGGGACACTTTGCTGAGCAAGGCAAGCCACCTCACCATACCCTAATGAAATCCTATTATTTTATTAAAGCATGTTTGTTTTCAAAATAAAATAATGCATGTTTTATTTCTTCTGTGGCACTTTGCCACCCAAAACTATTTTATAAAATATTGTTTGGCCAAAGATATCTACTAGTATATATTAGGTTTATAAAAATAGATCTTTACTTGAGAAGCCTTCTACTGAAGGTGCTATCAAGAAAATTATATTTTCTAATAGTATATCCTTATCTCAAAACTATAGGATGGGAGCCTGGTCTTTGGTAAAATGTTTCCAGAGGAAAAACCCGAGTCGCTGGGAGCGAACGGCGAGAAAGTATTTTATAAAACCCATGTTGCTAGGAGCAAATGGAGATGTCTATGAAAACCCGAAGTGCTGGGAGCATTCGGAGAGTTTGTGAAAACCCGAGCTGCTGGGAGCAGTCGGAGGTGGAGATGTTTTTGAAAAACAAAGTACAGCCCTAGTGGCCGCCCGAACAATTAACCCGTGCAACCACACTACCTGAGATGGGTAGGGCTTAGCCGAAAACTTGTTTATCTTTGTACGAAGCGCCTCAAAATGCTTAGGAGGGTGGGGCTCTCTGAACCAAGTTATCTAAATGCGGGATCCAGTTCGAGTCTGGATCGCTACTGGTTGCAAACAGTGGGCCTCCTGTCATGGCGCAGTGTTGCTTGGAGGGACCAGATCGATACGATGGCCATCTCCACTGGGTGCCGGGGAGATTCAGACCCACTGAAGAGGAGGCTCTGTACTAAGGTCGACATTGTGAAAAGCTTTGATCATGTTATCTGAAACACCGCATACTGTCGTATGAGGACCGTGGCTGATCACGGCGGAATGACTGTTTGGTGTGGTGAAAGTGCACCACCTCTGCAGAGTGTAAAACTATTCGAATAGCCGAGTCCTCGGTCATGGACGGTTGGAAGGCCACCGATCTAGGCGTATGGGCATTTTTATGTTTTGAAAATAAACTGCTTTCGGCAAAGAAAAAGGAGGCATCAAGGAGGTACCTGGAGGTACGGATTTTGGGAGAAGATGGTTGGTCTCGGGAGTCAACCAGTCGGAACCCGGAAAGGAAAAAGGGGCACCCCTGTCCTAGTGTCCTTGAAAAGTTTTACAAAATGTTTTACAAAGAAGTGGAGATAGTTCCGGCGATCTCTACAAAAGAGAATTCTATCTCTAAATGTTTCTTTCTAACAAAGATATAGAGACGTCGTATTCTCTATGTCTAAAGGCATCGTTTACGAAAACTAAGACCTATAGTCCAATATAGCAGCTAACCCAGTTTTCGAAAACGTTTTATTTGCATTACCATGAAAACTTAAGCCTTGAGGTGGATTTGCAAGTACATCGTTGTACTTACGGATGTGTCCCTGGATATTCAAATGTCCAGGTTTCTTTGAGGAAGTTTATGCCTGAGAAGAGGAGCACGCCGGCGACCACGCCGACTATGCTGTCACCGGTCAACTGCAACTGTGGGAACGCGTCCAGTGGTGACGAGGGCCGACGTTAGTCACGAGCTTCCGTTGTATCGTAATTATTTCCGTCCTGCGTGATGATGTCTGGTAGATTGGGTCATGTGACCATTCATATATGTAAGATTGGTATGTCCGTTTGAATGATGTAACTTTGAATACCATGTCGGTTATGTGATCGCGATGCACTGATCATTGGGATCGTGATCTCTTTACATAACGTGGGTACTTTGGGCGGTGGTTTCCGAGGGGCCCCTACAGACTTGGTATCAGAGCAATCGTTGACCTTAGGAGACCTTAGTTAGCATGGTCGTTAGTTAGGAAAGAAAATATTTTGGTAAAACATATCTTTATAAAACTATTTTTGTTAAGCCAAATATGGCATCTACTATTCTCTTCCCTTTCCCAAAAAGGTTTATATTTTAAAGACATTCTGAAAAGTTTCTTCTATCTCAACCCTCTTCAAAACAACTTATATACTGGACGATTAACCCAAGTGAGACCAAATTAGCTAGTACCCAGAAGAAGAAGAAGTTCCATCCCAAATACTCAACATTCAACATCAAGGTGATTGATTGCAGATGCCAAGATCATCGATATCAACAAAGCAAGAGACCTCGAAGAACTCAGCTCAACATCAACAACCTTACTCAAGTGGCAACTTTGACTGTCTCAATTTTCCATCTGAGCCCAAAGCGACAAAATGAAGACTTCACCAACCATGTTTAACAAAGACCAATAGGAATAAAAATGATAGGAACCTTGGTTGTACTACCCTGACTACCACGAGTATTAGGCGTCCATTGGTACTAAATGTACATTGTGTGTTGTTTGTTTGTGTGCTCTTTGCTTGTGTGTACTTTGCTTGTGTGCTGTTTTTCTTGTGTGAATCCCAATCACTCCTTGACGGCAACACGAAGTAAAATTAAAGCTTCACTTCTTACAAAACTCCTTTGTTCACTTGACAAAAACACTTTTTGGCCTCTTGACCATAGCTGCACCTTGCTGCCAATATAAGACCATCTAGGACACCTTTCTAAAATGTTTTTCCTCATCGACCGGTAAGAACTGACAGTTGTGACCCTCGATCCTTACCCTAATAGCCTGAGATTTGGTAGCCTAACCGGCAAGTCAGACAATGGACTTCATCCACGATTTGGAGCAAGTGCGTCAAGAGCCTGAAGGAAGCAAGACTTTTATGCTGACCCGTGAAGACACGAGCGTTACCTCGGATACCTGATTGTTGGAATTAAAAGTATACCATCACTTACTTGACTTACCTAATTTTAGATTAACATCTAACTCTAGCTTGTGATGACACCAACTAGCCTTCCCTAACTGCAAGTCTTGGCAAGAAGGATGGTAATCACCTATAGTTGGTAGTGAGAAGATCTCCTTCAAAACAAGGCCGAAGTCAACCGACATCAACTATCCACTGCACAGAGTCAAACCAACAAGCAAGCACCATCAATATCACCTGTCGGAAGGTCTTCTTTCTCAACCTGCCGCAAAGCCGTCAGACCACCAGAGAGTACAAGAAGGCAAGTGGAAACTGACATGAGGCCTTTTCGATGACTTTCCAAGACTAAGTGGGAGCGCAACACTAGTAACTTCGTCGAGTGGTAGACCAAACCCTTTAGCTCCATACTCCTTGGTCTAAGTTTTAAACTCCTTAGGAAGTTTGGGACTATTTACTCTACCTCTTAGGATTTGTACCAAAGCTTCGTGAAGCTCAAAAATCAAGTAAGTTGAAGAGTCTAGACCAAAGCCGGGAATACTGGAGCTGTATCTCGCAACACGAGCCAAAGAAATTATAGATCTAACAGCACTAACATACCCTATCTAACATTAGGTTAACATCTAACCAAAGCTTGAGAAAATACTAACTGGTTTGGTGCACTCAAATCCGCATGTCTGAGCACCTGCAAGGCTTTGTGAAGACCCAGAACCAGAGAAGCCTTCAACGACCAGCCCTTTTTCCGCCAAACCAAAGGAAGAGAAGCGGGAAGAAAATCTACAAGGAAGATGCTAAGAAGAATCAACGGGGGGAAGCAACTGCAATTTGGTGTCACCAACCACCGAGCAATTGAGTTTCTAACACCTTTCGTAGTACAAAATCGAAGAGAGTCAAGTCTACGGACCTGACGCCCGTGAGGCTAGACCGTCGCTAATGCTTATCTATTTGTGATACCCCTAAGGAAGGCAATATCAGAAGAAACATAGAAGATCTATGCAAGCTTCCCGAAGACAGCATGGTCTTGACCTTACACCAGCTTTCGTAACTACACCAACATCAACAACCCAGCAAGCTTGGACACGACATGAAGCTTTTAGCATCCTCCAACTAACTAGAGACCTAAGCGAGTCTAGTTTCTAACTATGGCGCATCATGTGAGGCCTCATCCGCAACTATGACCCCGAGAGGCGACAATACCATGGCGTGATTACTGCTCCAACCCCAAGCACTAAGGAAGGACAACCAATGCGAAGATCGTCAAGTTACTCAAGAAGGACAATGCCTCCAAGTCAACGCTAGCTTCAACCTTCAACATAACCGTTCAAGTCCCTTTTTTTAGGGGAAGACATGCACTAGGTATACCCGAGCATGTTAATTATTAGTTCCTTGTGCCCTAGCCTTGTAGTATCTGGAAACCACCAACCAGGGCATTCCATCAGCACCGGTCGTCGAGTCAACACCATCACCAAGGATCAGGACTCTTCACAGGAGATTATCGCATCATCAAGTTGTCAAGATCCCAGAAGACCACCTCAATGAAGAAGCGACGACATCACGGATTAACAAACCTAACACTCCTTGCCCCTCGTACTCCCCTAGTACCCCACCCAGCAAATCTCGAGGACGAGATTTATTTTAAGGGGGGAAGAATCTGTAACACCCCACTTTTTGGAAGTCAGAAAAACATAGTTGTTAGAGAGCCAAAAATCAGGGGCAACAAAAACTTTTTGAAATACTTCATTAATGAGAGGGTTTTCCTTCCTATTGCTCTGTTTGGCCTTGTATGACTTGTTTTTTTTGTGTTGTTTGACCAATGAGTGTTAACCCAAAGACCCAATCAAGATAAAAATACATTTAACTTTGGTGATCATGTCATGACAAGAAAATATTCCTTATATCTTCCCCGCTGCTATTTTGGCCAAAACTCTTCTTCCAAAAATGCTTTGATTTTATCAACTACCCCAAAGGCCTATGATTTGGGAAAGTAAAAGTATTATACAAAATTTATTTGTTTATAAAACTATGGAGAACTATATAATATCTCCTACCTATTTTCAACCTTGATATTTTTGCAAGGATTTGCAACTCATATTGTAAGCACTTATTTTCACTCTCTTTGGAAATACTACAAGTGGGGAAATATATTACCCCACATAATTTCTTTTCGAAAACTATCAAGTATGAGTTGAGAATACCTTTAAATAACATCTTGTCATGGTTTTGTGTGATCACATTTATCACAAGATTATATTGGTGGTTATGGAAATTGTGGAGTGGCAGATTTGTGGTTTGATTTGTGTTTGTTTTGCTTGTGTTGTTGGCCTTTTTGTGTAGGTGACTTGCTTGTACTAAATTCCTGAGGATGTTTGAGAGTGGTGTTGTTCTCTAGCCTTAGAAATTGTGGTGTTAGTTTAGAATTTTCTATGGTTAGCTAAAACTTTGCTGTGTTAGTGGAATTTTCTTTGCTATTTTGTTTTGTGCCCTTAGTAGCCCTGTAGTATTCATTAGTTTTGCTTGTTGTTTGCTAGGAAGCATGTTGTGGATTTGTGTGACTAATTTTAGGATAGTGATCTTCATGTTTGTTAACTTTTAGCGAGTTTAGAACTCTCTGCTAATCTTTCCTTAATTATTTTTGGACATGCAAACCAACCAAGTTGGTGACTGTCATCTCTTTTCTCAACACCTATCTTTAGTTTTAGAATAACACCTTGTCTTATCACAAATTCATCCAGGGTCTTGTTGCCTACTAAAACAGTGACCATTGGTCATGTTAAAAGATAGCATCTTGCACACTTCTTCTTAATCATCCCTTTATTCTTTTCTGCAATGCACCTTCACCACTCTCTTAAACATCATCTAATCTTGCTCACTGATGCTTTGCTAACCAGAATTGAGCACTTGTGTGACTAGTGCTTGATGGCAAAGTAGGCAACCTTTTAATTTTCACTAACAATCTAATTCTTGTCCAAACTTCATCAAATCATCTACTAATCTCTCTCTTCTCTCTCCCACGGCCAGGACAACATCATTCCACCCTGGCCCACCTGTCAACCCCTCTTTTTCTTCCCCTCCACCACTCACCATTCACCATTGTCCACCATGGCCGAATGGGAGCTCACTCCCCTCCCCATCTATTGGCCAGGACACGCTACCCCGACCACCTCCTCTCTGTCCCCCTCTCCACCGCCCCTTCTGGCCAACCCGAGCAGCCCAAGCTCTCCTCTCCCCCTCAAATACCCGAGCCAAACCCTAGATCGGGTCCCTGCTCCCATTTCGCCTCCCCTTCCTCTCTTGCTCTCCTTTCTGCTCCAGGACCTCGCCCTTGCACCCCTCTCCTCTCCCACGAAGCCGAGCGTCTTCTCGAGCTCTCTGCTTCACGAGAGAGGCAGGTTGAGCTTCGGTAGCCGATGGAGTCGAGCTGCTCTCGCCGGCGCCACACTCCCCCGTTCTTCGCCATTTTCGGCTTGCAGAGCGCGGCATCTCGAGCTCTCTCTCACCCTCCCTTCTTTTCTTCTTCTAGGTGCCCGAGCGAGCCGTCTCACCTCCGACCCGAGGAAACCGCCGCCGTCATCGCCATGGCCTCCGACAAGTTTTTCATCACTTGAGGGCACCCCCGAGCACGCCGTCGTCTGCTCCTTCACCTCCGACCCCGCCCTCGCACCCTCGCCGCCCCTAGGTGAGCTTCCCGGCGAGCTCACCTTCCTCTCTCTCACTGCAGGGACCACGGCGGCGTCGCGCTGGAGACGACGCAGGAGAATCGTCGATCTCCAGATCGACGGCCTTGTTTAAACGCCGTGGTGGCGTTGACCAGTTTCCGCGCCCGCGCGTGCGCTGAGGCCGGGTGGGCCGAATCTGGGCTGGCCACGGCCAGATCTGGGCTGGCCACGGCCAGATCTGGCCCAGCGCAGCCCATCTAATTTTTTCTCTCTAGATCTTTTCCATTTTCCTGTTTCTGTTAATTCTGCTTGTTTAGTTTAATTAGTTTGTGGTAGATCTGTTAGTGCAAATTCATTAGAGTAAATTTTGTAGTGTTCCTGAGTGAATGCTTGAACATGCAGAAGTGTTGTTGCTCAAAAAATAGCTTGTATATTTTGCATGGTATTAAATCTTGTAGAATGTGTCTTTTGTAGTGTTTTATTTTTAGCAGGAGCTAGGAGTGTCCAAATTGAGTGAATCCAACTTTGTTGGAAAGCTATTGGGGTAAACTTTCTCGGGAATTTTACCCCATAGTGTTCTGATGCTCAGATTAGATTTGGTAGATGTTTGAATATAGTGGCAGAATGCACTTTGTGCATTTTTCTTATTTTCTGTGATTTTAGTTTTGGAGTAAATCCAATTGTGTTAGTTGCTAATAGTAACAGAGAGCCCAAATCCAAGTTTGCATGATTGTTTGCTTAACAGAACTCTCTAGGTGTAATTGTTAGTGAAAGTGGTGTTTCTGCCACTAATAAATTGAAATAGATTTAAATGTTTTTGATTATGAAAATGTGTGTGTGCTTGTTGTAAAATTTTTGGTACTGTTGTTTTCTTGATATTGTTGTTTGGCTTGTTAGTATATATTAGTACTGATAGTGACTTGTATTTTAAAGTTTAGCAAGTATTGCTAGAGTAGAATTAATAGCATTGCAATTAAGTGTTAAGCCGTGTTTGTATTGCTTGATTGTTAAGCAGGTTAAACAATCTTTTTTTTAACTAAGTTCAGCTACTGGTTGTTTAGGTTTGTTGGTTGTGCTTAGCCTAGCTTGTTAGTAAGAAATCTCTAACAGATGCTTAATCACTACTTTAAGCCTATCTTTATAAAAGTGGAGAGTGTGGTGATTGCTAAACTTGTTTGTTAGATAATAGTCTTGTGTCTTGTTTTTTGCTTGTTAGTTAAGCTTGATGTTTGCTTTGTTTGGAATGCCTTGCTGTATGATTGATTGTGTATTAGTTAGTGAGTAGCATCTAAGTCACCCCTGGTGTGTAGGAGTACTTTAGATATCTAACTTTTATCTGAAGTATTTCCTTGTGTTTATATGCTAAGTTGTCACTTGTTTGCTTGTTTACTTTAGATTGTTGTCAACCCGCGTTTGTAGTATTGACGATAGTCCGTTTACTTTTCCGGTACCTTAGGACCGCGAGAGGAGAAGCTGTACGTGGGGAACTGAACCTGTGTACGAGGAAGAGCAAGACCAGGGACACTTTGCTGAGCAAGGCAAGCTACCTCACCATACCCTAATGAAATCCTATTATTTTATTAAAGCATGTTTGTTTTCAAAATAAAATAATGCATGTTTTATTTCTTCTGTGGCACTTTGCCACCCAAAACTATTTTATAAAATATTGTTTGGCCAAAGATATCTACTAGTATATATTAGGTTTATAAAAATAGATCTTTACTTGAGAAGCCTTCTACTGAAGGTGCTATCAAGAAAATTATATTTTCTAATAGTATATCCTTATCTCAAAACTATAGGATGGGAGCCTGGTCTTTGGTAAAATGTTTCCAGAGGAAAAACCCGAGTCGCTGGGAGCAAACGGCGAGAAAGTATTTTATAAAACCCATGTTGCTGGGAGCAAATGGAGATGTCTATGAAAACCCGAAGTGCTGGGAGCATTCGGAGAGTTTGTGAAAACCCGAGCTGCTGGGAGCAGTCGGAGGTGGAGATGTTTTTGAAAAACAAAGTACAGCCCTAGCGGCCACCCGAACAATTAACCCGTGCAACCACACTACCTGAGATGGGTAGGGCTTAGCCGGAAACTTGTTTATCTGAGTACGAAGCGCCTCAAAATGCTTAGGAGGGCGGGGCTCTCTGAACCAAGTTATCTAAATGCGGGATCCAGTTCGAGTCTGGATCGATGCTGGTTGCAAACAGTGGGCCTCCTGTCATGGCGCAGTGTTGCTTGGAGGGACTGGATCGATACGATGGCCATCTCCACTGGGTGCCGGGGAGATTCAGACCCACTGAAGAGGAGGCTCTGTACTAAGGTCGACATGGGAGAAACGGTGTTTTGAAGTTTTTTCACAGGGATTGGTGGAGATGCACCAAGAGCTATCCAAGGATGGTGAAGACCATAAGCTTGGGGATGTGAAGACAACCCCACTGGACCTACACACTCTCGGTTTGCACACGTCTAACTTCTGTTTTTCGATCGAAACACTTTATCGCATAAACTTGGAGCGTTCTTTTTGTTTGTTTTGGTTTGATTTTTGTTTTTGTGAGACCACCACACTATCATTTATTTATTAAAGAGCTACTAGAAATATGGGTTGAAATATGTTGGATGCTATTATAAGATTGGGAAAAGGGATGTTTAAGTTGATTTTTAAAATTACATATAATTGCATGATTCATGAGCTTGTTAATGAGTAATAATTTGCAAATGCTTTATCAAGAGCTATCTCTTATTCATGTTTTGATGATGAATGTTATTTTAGTTTGTTTAACATGGATTAGTTAGTTCTATGGACACTCATGCATGCATTTAGATGGTCAACTTTCTCCCTTTTGCTAGCCCAAAAATTCCAACAAGTAAAAACTTGTTTCCAACACCTTCAACCAAAGTTATTCTAGTGAGTCCACCATATTTACCTATTAGCTTTATGCTATTCCGAGTATGTTTATCATGTTATTTGTGTTATCTATACCTCTGAATGAAAATGTTTATCTTATTGATTGTTATGGGAAAAGTTGGTTATATAGCTCTCACGAACTTGATGCACACTTTACTTTTATTGCATAAATAAAACATGACCCATTGTGATTAAAATTACTAGTCGTTAACCCGTGCATTTGCACGGGCTAGCTAACTTTGGAGATAAATTGAGAATTGAAATGCTCTCAGAAAAACATTTCAAATCTGGACATACACACATGTAGTTCAATCTCTGACATATTTTTATTGGCCAAATTTAAGGTTCTACCATAAATTATCTGGTACATTATTTGCTACAACATCATAGACATAGAAAGTGTTTCTTAAACACTTTATATCAAGAGGAAAGTATTGAACGGGTCATTTATATATCCATATTGTATATATAAGTGTTTTCCATGTACTATCTGATTAGACTGTTGCAACTGTATTTATGTTTACTCAAACTGTATTACAACAATCCATGTATTTTCCAGTTGAGCCATGCGTTGGTTACATGATGCAGTTGTCATTTCAATAAGGTTATATTTTATTTTGTCACAGTTGGTACATATGTAATTATATGGTTCCCTCTAAATTCCTCCAAACTAACTTGTTCACAGCTGACCCATCTCAATATATAATTCAAACTCAGACTTCATTTCACTTACTTAATTCAGGTTTTATGTTGGAACAATTGGTACATAACTACTTGAACTGTTCCTTCTAAATGGCAGACAAATGCCTTCAAATATAATAATTTTTCGAGTTCATATCTTGTATTATTGCAATGAACATCTACCATCAAGTTTTAATTTCAAACCTTTTGTTATATTCTATATTAACTGTGTCGCTAAACATATTCCCATGTCCTAACTCGTAACGATTTGGATGGAGAATTGTGAGTTGAAGTATTATAAATGATTGCATATTCAGCTGGGCGATGGCTATGGCAAGCAAATGTAATAATACTAAAAGAAGTTCATATAAATTGTACCTCTGATACCTCCAGTCAAAAAGGTCCACAATTTAATATACCTACCAAAACCTTGTTTCTCTGAGGGTACCTATCACGACTGTGTAAATTACAATATAAAAACGAAAAGAAAGAAAAATTGATCCACTGAGTAAACACACGGCCGGACTTCTTGAGCAACATCAACAATGGTAAAATATAATATGGCCTTGTCGTTTCTAGATTTTCAAATGTATCAGACAATAGAATTAGAGAGTATAGCAACTTAAGAGTATATATATGCCATATTGGAGAAAAGATTAAAACAATGTCGAAGAAGTAAGTATATATATGTTTCACTGCAGACCACACATAGTATGATTCTGGAATGGATTTAGTTGCTATTGTTTCACCTGCCGTGCAAGTATTAGTTGGGCTGTTGTGGGGTTGCTGCAAACAATAGCTTTACACGTGATCAGCTGAGGTTATCCTACAAAAATATGAGTAATAATTAAAAATCATGATCCATGTATGATCTTAATTAATGTACTTACAACTCACATTAGTTGTATCCACGCTCCCAATAACATGGCTATATATAAATTTGAAGAGCCTCCTACAACGGTCAGAAGAGAGAAGTATATATTGTCAGTTTTCCTTGGCATGCACCAGTGCGTCGTCCTCCTGAAGTTCCACCTAGATTCGTAAATTGCAAGGAATTCGAGCTTCATGCAGCAATAATGCTCCCGCTCCATTGCAAACCTTGTAAATCATACCGCTCATGGCTAAGCGTACAATCATGCAGGGCAGCCAGATAACATAAAAAACTATGTAAAGAATAGTGTCACAAATATGATATAGAAGCTAGGCAGATTGGATAATTAAGATCTGAGTTCCGAAAAAAAAAGATCTGAGGAAAATTGACCCGTAAAATACAAACGGAATCACCTAACAAGCTGGCAAAAACAGGCATAATTATCTGATGACAGCCACGTCCTGATGGCAGGTGCAGCACCGCTGTTTGTCAGAGCTTGTAGATGACGCTCACTACTGATCCAGGAGGAGTTTGCGACATGGATCATGAGCTGATGTACCACGTATAGATGGAGACCAAACGCGATGACGGCGGCGGCGTGAAACCTGGGAGGAAGACTATAGCTATGCTAAAATAACGGTTCGGGTATTTCGGGATTGATCAACAGAGGCGCGCGTCAATCAAATGGCTGGTATTCCTCTTAAGCTTAATCGGATGGCCTTTGGTTCGGGTATTTCGGGATTGATCAACAGAGGCGCGCTTGAGGCGCGCGTCAATCAAATGGCTGGTATTCCTCTTAAGCTTAATCGGATGGCCTTTGTTTGTCTTACCCTAGAATCAACGTGAGAGCTCCAATGGTGCCTCCAATTAGTAAATATAAGATATAAGATGATGTTAGTTGCTTGATAAATGTCCGAGGTTGGGAGTTAGCTCATGTGTGCTGTCACATGGCAAGCTTTCAACATGCTCCTTCATTTCATTTAGTTGATATCATGTACTTTTGTTTATGCATGCCTATCATTGTGAAATGATGTGAAAATGAAGTAGTTTAAATGAGTTTGTATAAATGGTTAGAAAGACGTCTGGGCCGCTAATCTAAGCCATGCATCATTCATCGTGGAAATTTACTTACATATTATGGTGAACTGTCTGTGATACACCTTACAATAAAAAGTTATTCCAATTGTAAATAAAAAGGGTGTTGAGTTTGTTCATTTTGTTTGTCTTGTCATTTTGATATAGGCTTGATCCATATCCTAGGACAAGAGATACCTGATAACCCACAAGTATAGGAGATCGCGTGTAGCTTTTTCGATAAGTAAGAGTGTCGAACTCAACGAGGAGCTAAAGGTAGGATACGTATTCTCTCAAGTTCTATCAACCACTGATACAACTCTACGCACACTAAACGTTTGCATTATCTAGAAAATAAAAGTACAGTAGCAATATGGGTATGAGAGATAGTTTTGCAGGATAATAAATACAAGAAAGTAAAAGTTAGTGCTGCAGCAATAAAGTACACTAAGTAACCATATACTAACAGTACCATGAGTGTATAAAAGTGGTGGTAATTGTGATGGCTTTGTCCAAGATTAATTAGTGAAGACATTTAGTTCATCGTCTTTGATGCAGTTTTCAATGTGAGAGAGGCTAAATATACATGCACTGCACTATTTGGGATTACAAGTACTATATGATTGGATTGTTAACAAACATCCGTCAATACTAACAATGCATTAAGGTTTCCCAACCATAGCCTTAAGTTCATGGTCCTCTTACTCCCATACATGCAACTAACCGGTTTGAGCCCTCAGATTTCTGTCACTCCGACAGGACTACCCCCTTCCTTTGCACATACTAGTAACCCTAGGGTGTTGATCCATGCGCGCACAAATATAATGGACACCAAAGGACAGTACCATATCAACATACAACTCTAATGAACCATAGACATTCAACAAAGCAATCAAAAGACAAATAACTACGCAAACATGTCATAGATCATAGGATAAATATTATAGCATCAAACACCATGTTTACATAGGACGGTACAGAGGTTTATGGGAGGATGAACCACTGAATACAAGGAGGAGATGGTGATGGAGATGGCGGTGAAGACGGCGGAGAGGGCAGCGAGGAGCGCAGGGCGGCGGCGGCGGCACCGGCACCGGCGGCACGGGGAACTCCTTCCCCGCTGCCGGCATCATGGGGGAGCGCCGCCCCTTAGCCTCCCTCCTTCATGACTTCTTGGGAGCCCTCCCCCATGGAGATGGGATCCATGGGGGAGGCAAAAACGTGGCTTTGGTGGCTGGAAATTCGTGGTATGGGGTGTCCTCCACGAGTTAGGTTTTCTCCCTTTATATATCTTCTCGGATTTTCGTCACCTCCTTTTAGGGTTTTCACCATATTGGGCCTACAGGCCGCATCCAAACTCCGATTGGGCTATTCTCAGGCTTAAAAACTTCGTATGGAAATTTGTGACAACTTTCTAAACAGTCGGATCTCCATTTGACGTCATCTTCGAGGGTCAAACTGACAAACTCCAAAAATAGTTCTGGGACAGATTTCAGCAAAGTCCCAATTCGACTCCGACAAGGTTTAATCTTGTATTCTTGATAATTCCTACACATCAAAGTGTAAAACAAGAACATTGTGCACTTTTGCAACTGTTAATAGGTTAGTCCAAATAAATCATAAACTTAATATAAAAACAAGTGCCAAAGATATAATATTAACATGAAACAATCAAAAATTATAGATATGTTTTGCACGTATCAGTACCCCAGTTGACGCTCTTGATGATAATATTATTACTTACAATGATATATAACTTGAATTTGCTTTGTTTCCCAAGTTGAGTAACTCATGGTGCAGGTACTTGTATTCAAGGGGCATGAGATATCCAACCTTTACTTTGTCAAGCACACTACTCATATTTGCTTTCACTTTAAACCTTAATTATTCAAGATGCTATGATAGGGGTAATGAGAGCTTGACACCAAGGATTACCACATTGCAATCATTAACTTAAGTAGAAGAGTTTGGAAGCTAGATGAAACTTATGCATACTTTACCTCTACTCACATATATATCTTTTCCAAAGTGTCCACCTTTTATATTCAGATTTTCATCTACACTCTATGACCAATGTAGGATGTTCTTACTTATCATTATGCATACATCTGGTCCATATTACTTTCTTTCATGTTACACTTTGTGAGCTATTATTGAACATCCTTGCATTGAATAATTGATATCACTTCATAAACTATCTTGCATATTGCTACTCCTTTGAAGAATGAATCATTTGACTCTATGTAGCAGTAGTAATCATCTTTGATATCCATTGTTAGTATTAAATTGCAAAGTCCATGTTAGTTTTATCACCTTCATACTCGAGGACGAGTATTGGTTAAGCTTGGGGATGTTGATGCATGTAAAATGCATACATGAACTTTGCACTATATTATTTATATTCCAATCATATTTGCATCATATAAGGGTTATATTAATGTTTTATAGTGATTTTTAGGAATATTATATATATTTCCTATTTTTATGGAATTAACCCTGCGCGGACAGAAAACCCTATTTTTTCAATGTTTCAGGGGCCCAAACGACGTCCAAATCACCTACAAATTTACGAGCGTCAATATTTGGAAGGAAGAAGACTTGGGGGCGAAGGAAGCGAACAAGCGGAGCCCCGAGGGCCAAAAGAGGTGGGCCCACACGGCCCCTGTACCTGGCCGCGTGGGACCCCCTATAATGGGCCTCGACGCTCCGCTGTCGTCGATCTTTTCTCCACCGACTAGGTTTTGATCTAAAACCGCCTATAAAAATATCCCCCCGACGTTCTCTGGAAGGAGCGCCGCCGAAACACAGAAACACCGAAGCAGAGACCTGGAGCTGCAGATTGGAGAGGGAAAACTCCGGCGGGGCGCTGCCGGCGTGGTCTCCATCTTCTCCATCGACTTCTCCACCGTCTTATTCACTTGTTATGATCAAGCATGTTTATGAGAGCGTGTGTGGGGTGATGTGTGCATTAGTTGGAGTAACGGGGGGTGGCTAGTGCAGTGAACGTGAGAGAAAGTTCTGCGACCCACTTGGGTATCTCTACCTTACTTTGTTGCCTCACTAGGGATAAACAAAAATACCATGTTACCGGAGATGTGGGTGTGACCACTGCCACTACTCCATGACTAGATCTAGCATGTTCTTATTTTAACTTCATGTCATGATACTTAAAGCTATACTCTGAGTTATCTTAATTACTGAGGTGTTATGATTTAGTTCGCATCTTGGTGGAGTATAAGTGAGACTAATAAACAAAAGGTCTCTATATTAGGACGTGATGCCCATATAATTAGTAACTTGTCACTAAACTTTTGTGTTGCAATCTCATATGTCAACTCTAGTGTTCCATTGTCTACCACTTTATTAAAAAGAGAGTGCATTTGTGAAACCATGAACCCCGGTCCATTTTTAATCATAAGAAACACCTTTCCAACAACTTTTACCACTTTTACATTTTCTGCCATTATTAAATCCGAAAATACAAAAACACTTTTACATCTTGCATACATCATTAAAAACCCAAAAATATCATTTATCATTGTTATCATCATCCTTGCATATTTATTTGCCATCATAGCATATTTATTTCTTGTTTGCATCACATGCTATCTTGATATCATTCTTACACCTTGTGCTTGACAACCACAGGTGAGGTTGAGGACCAAAACATTTAACTTTGTTTTGTAGGTAACCAAAAGAAGGATAGGAAGATAAATCTTTCACTACTGATTCCCCGAGAGTTCGATATTAAATTCTCGAGTCACCCTCGTGGGGAAAACACGTCTTCCACTTAGTACACACTCTGCACTTGGAGTCTCAACCTAACCCCGTTTACTTTATCACGCAGGTAGCTACTGAAGTCTATCATATCTACGGGTATCAGGTACCACGCCACCACCCAAGGAGGATCCTGTTTTCGATTTAAAACATTTACCTGATAATCTTAAATATGCTCATATTGATGATAAAAAAACATATCCTGTTATTTTTAGTTCTAAACTTTCAGGTAGAGAAGAAGAAAGATTCTTGGAAGTGTTGAAGAAACACTATGGAGCTATTGGCTACACTCTTGATGATTTAAAAGGGATTTCCCCTGCTATTTGTCAGCATGCTATTAATATGGAACCTGATGCAAAGCCAGTTGTTGAACATCAACGTCGTTTAATACCCAAGATGAAGGAAGTGGTAAGAAATGATGTATTGAAACTTCTTGAAGCTGGTATTATTTATCCTATTGCTGATAGTAGATGGGTAAGTCATGTGCACTGTGTTTCTAAGAAAGGAGGAATTACTGTTGTGCCAAATGAAAATGATGAGCTTATTTTTCAAAGAGTAGTAGTTGGTTATAGAATGTGCATTCATTTAACAAAGTTACTAAGAAGGATCATTATCCTTTACCTTTATTGATCAAATGTTAGAGAGATTGTCTAAGAAAACTTTTTTTGCTTCCTTGATGGTTATTCTGGGTTTTCTCAAATTGCTGTTATAAAGCAAGATCAAGAGAAAACCACTTTTACTTGTCCTTATGGAACTTATGCTTATAGATGTATGCCTTTTGGTTTGTGTAATGCTCCTGCTACTTTTCAAAGATGCATGTCTGCTATTTTTCATGGTTTTTGTGAGGAAATTGTGGAAGTGTTCATGGACGATTTCTCCGTCTATGGAACTTCTTTTGATAATTGCTTGCACAATCTTGATAAAGTTTTGCAGAGATGTGAGGAAACTAATCTTGTTCTTAATTGGGAGAAATGCCACTTTATGGTCAATGAAGGAATTGTTCTTGGACATAAAATTTCTGAAAGAGGCATTGAAGTTGACGAGCTAAAGTTGAGGCAATCGAGAAAATGCCTTGCCCAAGGATGTCAAAGGTATTCGTAGTATTCTTGGTCATGCTGGTTTTATAGAAGGTTTATTAAAGATTTCTCTAAAATTTCAAAGCCTCTTACTAATCTTCTCCAAAAAGATGTACCTTTTGTTTTTTATGATGATTGTAAGGAAGCTTTTGAAACTCTAAAGAAGCTTTAATTACTGCTCCTGTTGTTCAACCACCTGATTGGACCTTACCTTTTGAAATTATGTGTGATGCTAGTGATTTTGCTGTTGGTGCTGTTCTTGGACAGCGAATAGATAAGAAGTTGAATGTTATTCATTATGCTAGTAAGACTCTTGATTCTGCTCAAAAGAATTATGCACTACTGAAAAGGAATTCCTAGCTGTAGTTTTTGCTTGTGACAAATTTAGACCTTATATTGTTGATTCAAAGTCACTATTCATACCGATCATGCTGCTATTAGGTACCTTATGGAAAAGAAAGATGCTAAGCCTAGGCTTATTAGATGGGTGCTGCTTTTACAAGAGTTTGATTTGCATATTGTAGATAGGAAAGGTGCTGAAAATCCTGTTGCTGATAATTTGTCTAGATTGGAAAACATTGCTTATGATCCTATTCCTGTTAATGATAGTTTTCCAAATGAACAGTTGGCTGCAATAAGGGTAAGTTCGCGAGATAGTCCTTGGTATGCTGATTATGCTAACTTTATTGTTTCCAAGTACTTGCCTCCAACCTTTTCAGCTCAGCAAAGAAGGAAATTCTTTTATGACTTGAGGCATTATTTTTGGGATGACCCACACTTATATAAAGAAGGAGTGGATGGTATTATGCGAAGATGTGTTCCAGAATATGAACAACAAGAGATATTGAGAAAATGTCATGGTAGTGCTTATGGAGGACATCATGCTGGAGATAGAACTGCACAAAAGGTTCTACAATCAGGTTTTTATTGGCCTACCCTTTTAAAGATGCAAGAAAGTTTATTTTATCTTGTGATGAATGTCAAAGAGTTGGTAATATCTCTAGACGCAATGAAATGCCTATGAGTTATTCTCTTGTTATTGAACCATTTGATTGTTGGGGATTCGACTTTATGGGTCCTTTTCCTCCTTCAGAAGGTAATACTCATATACTTGTTGTGTTGATTATGTTACTAAATGGGTAGAAGCTATACCTACAAAAAGTGCTGATGGTGAGACCTCTTTAAAAATGCTTCAAGATGTTATTTTCCTAGGTTTGGTGTGCCTAGATATCTTATGACTGATGGAGGTTCTCATTTTATTCATGGTGGTTTTAGAAAGACCCTTGCTAAATATGGTGTTAATCATAGAATTGCTTCAGCTTATCATCCCCAAACAAGTGGGCAAGTAGAATTATCAAATAGAGAGATTAAATCTATCTTGCAAAAGACTGTTAATAAATCTAGAAAAATTGGGCTAGTAAGTTAAATGATGCTTTATGGGCTTATAGAACTGCTTATAAAAACCCTATGGGTATGTCTCCTTATAAAATGGTTTATGGTAAAAGCTTGTCACTTGCCCTTAGAATTAGAACACAAAGCTTATTGGGCAGTGAGAGAACTTAATAGAGACTTTAAACTTGCTGGTAAAAGAGGTTGCTTGATTGAGTTCTTTAGATGAATGGAGAAGTGAGCTTATGAAAATGCTAGACTTTTTAAAGAGAAAGTTAAGAAATGGCATGATAGGAGAATTCTTAAGAGAGAGTTTAATGTTGGTGAGAAAGTTCTATTGTATAGGTCTCGTCTCAGATTTTTTGCAGGAAAATTACTCTCAAAATGGGAAGGACCTTTTGTTATTGTGAGGTATATCGTTCAGGTGCAATAAAGATTGCTTCACTCAAAGATAACTCTACACAAGTGGTGAATGGACAAAGACTCAAACATTATATTTCTGGAGATTCTTATAATGAAGATGTTGATATTATTCAAGTGGTGACTCCGGAAGTTTTTATTGAAAAGCAAATTCAGGGAACTGCAGAGTCTGTTTTCGAATAGGTAACAGTTTCGGTAAGAAAAAGTTCGCGTTTACTTTCCAAGAGTTATTTTTGTCATTTTTATTAAATATGGAAAATTACAAGACGAAAACGGGTATGAAACGGTGCCCGAGGGCACCCACCACGTCGTGGCGCGGGCCCACCCTGGCCACGCCGCCATATGGTGAGGGCACCTCGGAGCCCGTCTCCTACCAGGTTTCTTCCTGTACCTTCCTTTTTTGCGAAACTTTTTGCTATATAATCCCCCGGATCCCCAGAGGTCCGTATATCGCCTTTTGTCGTGTTTTCGTTTCGAGCTGTTTCTGCCAGATTTCATCCTCAGATCTAGAGCCGCCATGTCTTCACCTGAGCCTCCCAAGGACAGTTTCTTCGCAAACGTCGTCAACCCGTACATGAGTGAGCTAAAGAAGCATCCCCAGGAGTCGCTGCTCAAGGATGGGAAGCTACAAGTAGAAGACGTTCGAGGGCCTCAAGGAGAAGGGAGCATGGAGGACATGAAGAAGAACTTGGAGCAAGAAGTCTTTACATACAAGAAGATGGCGGAACGTGAAGTGGACATCGTTCACAGGATAGTGGTTGAACTTGTTGTCAAACACAAGAAGGAGACTGCAAAGCTTTGGGAGGACATCCTCTCACTCCATGAGACCACCAACAAGCTACAAGCGCAACTCTATGATGCTCAGAATCAAAACTGTGAGTATGAAATCAGGTTTAAACGCATAAGCTCTGCTGCTAGTTTCAGGATACCCGAGACCAAGTCATCATTTGTTGATGGAGAGCCTCTGCCTTGGAAGTTTGATGATGATGATGTTTCATCACCGCCAAAGGAGTAATTCATCATTGGTATTGGCATCCCCTTGGCTTGTTCCAAGCTTGGGGAGTGCCGCAGTATCACACCATTATCTTTTACCTTTTACCTTTCAATAGAGTCATATCATGAGTAGAGAAGTTATCTTATAGGATGGTTTGCAGTGTGGAAGTATCTCTCTTTTACTTGGTTATCTATGTATCCTTTGGTGTGAGTTGCCGTTATGGAATATTAATGAGAAGTTTCATCATTTACTTTCTGCACACTTTATTTTAGTTTGCAAATTTTGTCATATGGATGATCTTGTTATTAGTATTGGTATCACTTTGGGAGCATCTGATGCCCACAAGTGTAGGGGATTGCTGAAATCTTCGTTGGGAAGTATTACCCAAATTTATAGTTCGACACGATGGGAACACAAGAATATCAATAAGACCTTAGAAATTGAGGCGTCACTCTCAACCACACATGTATATCAATAACTTGCAGCAGTAATAGTGATGGCAGTAGTATGATTCAAGTAACAAGTAGAACAGCAGCAATAAACAAGTGTTTCCCAGTTTTCACCGGAAAAGTGAAAGTGCAACTCAGAGGATTAAAATGTAGGCATGAGGTGACAGCGGGGTGTTGCATGAATAAGATTGATCATATAATAAGATATAACTAGCAATGGGACGTATCTCTAATTCCGATATATGTAGGTATGTGTTCCATAATTAGTTGTGCATACTAACCAAGAGAATTTGCACAACATCTATTGTCCTACCTGCCCATTTCACCGGGCCAACTTGGAACTACAGGTAATTAAGGTCTACCCTTTCGAATAGACCGGAATAATGCATTAACACTTCATGAACACATAGACTCCTCAAACTAAAACATCTCCCCCTTGTTTTCCCTATATGTCACTTTTAAGGTTCGCAAGTTCAACATAATAGCAGGTGATACACTTTGCAGATAAGTACCAAACTCAAATATATGATGAGGCAATATAAGTTCAGTACTGAAATCATGCCACTCGGGCCCTAGTAGCAAGCATTAAACATAGCATAAGTGCATCAACACAATACAGAAATATCCTCAAGATAAACCCCTAAAATCTCGAACAACGGGTAGCATTACATGATCAATCTCATCCAATCCCCCATCCACCTCACATGCCTACAGCGGACTACTCACACATGGTGATGGAGAGGGAGCTCATGGTCCATGGAGATGAAGGCGGTGAAGATGGCGGTGAAGACGGCCTCCGGATCCCTCCACCGGAGGAGAAATTTTGGATCAATCTGTCCCTGAAACGAAGAACGTGGTGGCGGCGGCGGTGTGTTTCGCGAAAACTCCTCTCCTTCTAGGGCAAGCGTTTTTCTGAATATATGAGGGGGTACGTCGAAGACCGGAGGCGAGGCGGTGCCCGAGGCCCATTTGGGGTGGGCCCACGCGGCCAGGTACAGGGGTCGCGTGGGGCACCCTCTTTTGGCCCTCCGGTGCTCCCTCGTGTCCATCCTTTGCATGTTGTCCCCCTTTTCCATAGAAAATGACGTGGTATTTTTCCCCGATTTTATTTCCTGCTAAAATAGCCAGAAAAGAGACTTTGCTAAAAACAGCGTCAGATTCAGCAGTTTTATTCAAATATGGGAAGATTCCGGAGCAAATTATGAAGCAAAGTGCTTGGAAAAGTATATGCATTTTGGATGCATCAGCATCAAGTAAATCTTTTTGGTTTTGGCAAACTTAGCATTGGTCAGTAGCTACAATACTTTGAGGCTTAAGTAGAGAGAGGGAAGTGCATGTAGATATATTATTCCATGATCTTTCTTTCTTGTTGGCTCATAAGCTTAGTATTCTCAAGTTAAATTATTTGTGCTTCCAAGGAAGATTGCATGATTGTTTTTACTACATGTATATTTGTTTGTATCCCTCAACTCTTATGCTTGCTACACAACCTTGCTAGCCAAAAACCTGTATTGAGAGGGAATGCTTCTCATACATCCAAACCTTGAGCCAAAACCATTGCCATTTGTGTCCACCATAACTACCTTATTATGTGGTATTTCCTGCCACTCCAAATAAATACTTCATGTGCTACCTTTAACTATTCAAAAACTATTATCTCTCATTTGTGTCACTGTTTATTAGCTCATGAGGAAGTATGTGGGTTATTCTCTATTTAATTTGTCAGGCAGACTTTCACCAATGGACTAGTGGCATATACATCCGCTTATCCAATAACTTTGCAAAAAGAGCTGGCAAATGGGGTGCCCAGTCCCAATTAATTACAACTATAACTGTTTAATTCTCTTCACATGTTTTGCCATGATTTATCAGAAGCAATTTTCAAAGTGTTAAACAATATCAAATAGGCACTCCTCCATGGTATGTGATTGTTGGAAGGCACCCGAGGATTCGGTTAGCCATGGCTTGTGTAAGCAAAGGTTAGGAAGGGTGTCATACCAATTTATAAATATGCATGTGTAAACAAAAGAGAAGAGGGATGATCTACCCTTGGGTAGAAATAACGTCCTTCATGGGAGCCGCTCTTGAAAGTCTGGATGACATGGGAAATATTGTTTTCACCCACAACCATTCGTTGACAACGACATACATAGCTAAAAACTTGTTTTTATACTCTCTATATGATTCCAAAACTTAAAAGCTCTAGCACATGATTTCATCCCTGCTTCCCTCTGCGAAGGGCCTATCTTTTACTTTCATGTTGAGTCAGTAAACCTATTCCCCTCTGTCTCAAGCAAGCATTTGAGTTGTTGTGATTCAACCATCTATATGTTGATACTTTCAATCATGTCTTTTATGTTTCCTTGTTTAGCACAAAACTTTTATCTGAATGAATATAACTTTGAAGGTTATCAATGACTATAAGGAGACAGTTATGACTGAGCATGGAAGTTCTGCAATATAAGCTCTAATATAAAGTCTCTGCTCGACAGATAAGTACAATCTGTTAATTGTTCTCTGACCAAGAACAAAGTTTGCCATCACCAATTATGATTTTCTCTATGCACCTTATTGTGACTCCCTTTACTCATTTCAAGTTAAGTTATATGAAGGGAAGTTGCTGTATAAAATGACTTGTGTATTAATAGATGTGATGCTTCTTGTCCGTATTTTGTTTATCGACACTTCACTTAATAAACCTGTTGTCTTGTTTACTGAGTTCAGCTTTCGCTTGGGGTCAAGCGAGGTCTAAGCTTGGGGGGAGTTGATACGTCCGTTTTGCATCACTATTTTATATCATAATCTACTGTTATTCATTGATATATTACATATTTAGAGATGATACTTATGTTATTTTACCTATTTTGCATGTTTGATGATTATTCGAGAAATAACCACCGGAGTCAGGATTCTGCTGGAAAAAGGACCGTCAAGACGACGTATTTCTGAAGATCAACAATTAGCAGCAAATATCCCGAAGCTCCTATTTTTTCAGATGCCGAAGGCAGCCAAAAGGGGAGGCCAAGGTGGGCCACCATGGGCCCTCACCATGCCATGGCGCGGCCCACCTTGTTGCCGCGCCGCCACGTGGTGAGGAGGCCCTGGCCTACCTCAGCCGGTGCCCCTTCGCGTACTTCATCCCCCAGAAACCCTAACACACGGAAATTTATCGAGGAAATATTCCGCCGCCTCCACGAGGCAGAAAACACCAGAGAGAGAAAAGCTCTCCGGCAGGGAGAAATCTGCCGGGGAAATTCCTTCTCGGAGGTGGGAAATCATCGCCATCGTCACCGTCATCGAGCTGAACTACATTGGGATCATCATCATCATCTCCACCGCCGACACCATCATCTCCACCCTCCACTCCGTTCCGCTGTAACATCTAGGGTTGAATCTTGTCTAGTTCATAGGGGAAACTTTCCCGTTGTTAATTACTCCTTGTGGTTGATGCTATTGAGTGAAACCGTTGAATTAATGTTTATGTCCAGATTGTTATTCATCATTATATCACCTCTGATCATGATCCATATGATGTCTTGTGAGTAGTTCGTTTAGTTCTTGAGGACATGGGAGAAGTCTTGATGTTAGTAGTGAACTATGTTGAGTAATATTTAGTGGTTTGATATTTAAGTTGTGGTGCTATTCTTCTAGTGGTGTCATGTGAACGTCGACTACATGATACCTCAACTTTATGGGCCTAGGGGAATGCATTGTGTATTCGAATATTAATTGTGGGGTTGCCGGAGTGACAGAAACCTGAACCCCCGTTGGTATATCGATGCAAAAGGGATAGCAGGATCTCAGAGTTTAAGGCTGTGGTTAGATTTATCTTAATTACTTTCTTGTATTTGCGGATGCTTGCAAGGGGTATAATCACAAGTATGTATTAGTCCTAGGAAGGGCGGTGCATTAGCATATGTTCACCCACACAACACTTATCAAAACAATGAAGATTAATCAGTTATATGAAGCGAAAGCACTTGACGAAATTCCCATGTGTCCTCAAGAACGTTTGGTCATCATAAGTAAAGCTACCGGCTTGTCCTTTGCTGTAGAAAGGATTGGGTCACTCGCTGCAATTATTATTACTGTCTTTTATTTACTTGTACTTTATTTATCTGCTATATCAAAAGCCCCTAAAAACTTGTTTGCTAGTATTTACAGTGAATTCCTAATCAAAACTGTTTGTCAACACCTTCTGCTCCTCGTTGGGTTCGACACTCTTATTTATCGAAAGTACTACGATACACCTCCTATACTTATGGGTCATCATACTTCACCTAGTGTTCTTTCCCTAGTGCAAGCTCTAGGTAAAGTCTTTACCTAAGGTTTTTTATCTTTTACCTAGAGTACACTGCTCTAGGTAAAATGGTGGTTTCTAGTGGTGAGAGGAAGGCGAAGAACCTTCGGCCGTCAAGCAGGAGCGAGGGCTCCGTTGAAGGCGCAACAGGCGTCACTGGTGTTTTTTGTGTTCCGTTAGCCCACATTTCAAAAGGTTAAAAACTAATCCCATGTCTGATGTAAAGTCTTTAGACAACGATTATATATTGTGCCCGTTGCCAAATTTATCGTAACCGATTGAAATCTCCGTTGCCATTGTGCCGCTTCACATCAGTATCAGACGCGAGGACACGGACAATTTTTCTTTTTCCGATGTGTCCTTCTGTATTAGTGGTTAGTGTAATGCTCTCACCACCTTGTCTATCGCTCCCTAAAAATATCAAAGGCGCCTTCGATTTTATAATCGGATACTGAGTGCTCCCAACTTGTTGCCGGCAGGGACCAAATTGGCGGAGCCAGGTTGGTGGAAGTGTGGGGCTGCCCTCCTGATATCCTTTTTTGTGAGAAAGCCTCCTATAATATTTAACAAAGACTATGTAGCTCTTATAGAAGAGGATAATATAAAATACTCAACCCAACTCGGGCCGGCCCCACTCTATCAGAATGGGCCGCACCCGCCCAATCACACTCTGGCCGAAGGTGATCTGACTAGGTGTGGATATCGAGTCAGCTCGACTCGACCCGACTCAACTCGTAAATACTCGTTAGTTAACGAGCCAACTCAACTCAACTCGTTAACTAAACGAGCACACTACCCCAACACACGATAAAAACTCGAGCTGGTTCATTAAACTCATTAAGCTCGGTAATAATCATCAACAACATAAACGTGTATGGTGGGAGTAGTCCATAATATAACATAAACTTAATTATTCAAACATTGCTTAACAAATCATTGCCAATAGCATAAAAATTGACAACATGATAGAAAATAACACCTAGATATGCCTACTCGCTATGATCCTGTGTAGGCAACGAGCTACTCTCTGAAAGTAGCAATAGAAGAAGGATAGCTTCATGAGTTCGTTCTGACTCGTAGTTCGAAAGCTTTTCCTTCTGCTTGGGAACGATCTTATCCCGAGTCCTCTGTGGAGTGAAGGAAGTGATGCCAATTCTACCGGATCCGGTACCCAGTTAACAACGGATTCCATTTCTCTTGACCGATGGAGTTCTCCCACTGACTTGCTAAGTCAGAGGCTACTTCGCGGTTTAACGAGTACTCGTAAGTCGTAACTCGACTCATTAAACTCGTTTTCTTAATAATCATGAAATGTCAGCTTGGTTCAACTCATTGGTTCCAGAGCTGGAGCCAAGGTGAGCCGAATTTTGGAGTACTCATTAAGCTCACTCGAGTTCTATTTTTAGCCCTAATCCTGGCCAAGGCACACAGCGAACAGCAATGGCTGGGTTTTGGGTACGTGTAGCTTCCCAAGAGTGCAACCTGCGGCAGCCGGTAACCCACCAGGAACCAGCCGAAACACAGTACACTTTCGGTAGCTGGCAGGACAAAGGACCGGCTATAATTGGTAGGGACCTGGGCACACCATCGACGGCACAGCTCGAAAGCTACCTTTGCCCTTTGGGTGACAGGGCTCCTGGCATCGCATCTATGAAGGTACGACGACACTGCACCAAATTTTGGCGTAATAGATCGAACGTACGATGTCTACTTTTGCAGTTTTGCTCCATGATCGCCTCTCTGTTTCTCGCCATTCTGCCCACTGTATAATTTTATTTGTTTGATAGCACTTGGCTGGTACTTATTTGTTGCTTATTGGTGGAGCAGCTTGACAAGAAGCAACATGATCATCCGGAGATGCATTTCTATAGTTATGTGCGTGTCATTGCAATCCTCCTTGGTATCCATTAACTTTCGTCGTCTTGTGATCATTCCTGTGGACTGCACAATTGATATTTCCTCTGATGAATGGACATCACAAAATCTCTATCGGAAAGAAGAAATAGAAAAGGTATTAATGATGATATTCACTGAAAGTGAATATAATGATGTTGCACCGGATATTTCATAGATGAGGCAACCGTCGGTCTCCCTCTGGTCATAATTACCGTACGTTATAATAAGTTAAGTCAAATTCGTATTTATATTTCTTCGAGTATATATGATAAATATGAAAAATATAATTCATTAACTTCGAAACTAAAGGATACATAGTAAAGAAAAAACAGGAGTTAAATACAGGGAGACTTTAATTTCTTAAATTTGGTAGGCACAAAATGTCTCAAACTATCTCGAACTTCAGGGTGATGATTTCATCCATCCATTGAAAAGCAGTGTTCTTCCCATTCGTCAACACACTAGCCTGCCCGGAAAGGTATAGGCTTAAAATGATGCAAGAGTCGACACGAGAGGGAAGTTAGCTAGGCAAGGTTGGACCTTACTAGAGAGATATAGGAAACGTAGTTGATATATTTACATTGGAGGGCAGCACTGAAATTCGCTCGTCACTACCAGGAAACAACCCTTCACTGACATGTCGGCATTTACGGAATGTAAACCATCAGTGGTCTTGGTCCTTCTATCAACCCGTAGCAATGCACTGACATATTTTTGATGATCCCAAACTTGAGCAACTCAATATGGAATTGAGCTATTATTTGAGCCACCCAAAAAATTTGCATATGTTCATTAATCAAAGATAATTTGAAACCCTCTTTGTGATCATGTATACTATTTCAAGAGTTTACCATATTCCTATGTTTTTGGTTGCACCATAACATTTATGCATAAATTTTCAAATTAAATCAAACTAAATTAGGCAATAAACAAATCTTGTCAAAACAAATATAGTTCCCAAACTAATCACTTCAGCGATGACGAAAGTATCTTTATGTTAAAAAGGTAATAAATTTTGTGCACTGGTTCTACGATTTTTCTACTTATGTGCCATATTTGCGGTGTTCGTGTTTAATGTGCTATGTATATAAGTGTTTTTTTACAAAAGGGTCCATGATGACGTTTGGTCTCTCCATTGGTAGATGCATGTAGCCTTAGATTATTAATTATTTCATAGTGCCAAGCAAGGCCAAACATTGATGTCGAAAAAAAATGGTGAAAAATCACCAGGTTGTCTGCCTCGCGACACTATCTCCACATATCATAAATGACTGGACAAGGTAACAACCCCAACCACAGGTCGACTCGTGAATCCCGTGTGAAGCCATGTGAATGACATGTAAAAAATTAGCATGCTCACCTTTGTTAAAGATAATAGCATTACTGCAATTCCAAAGGACAACACTAAAGCACAGGTCCCCACACAAATTCGCTCTTTTAATTTCTTCCTAACCACATTAAGTCAGTTATCGAAGATATTCATAAACTTTGGCGGTAGAGTCATGTTAAAAGAATATTGCCACCGTTCATTTAAGACAAGCAAATGGGCATGTGTGATCTAAGACTCCTCTGAATTGCATTTCTTGCATCCATTTCAATCACGTTTAGCAAAATTATCTTCCATGAAGTTAATATTGTTGCGGCGAGACCAAGGAAGTGTGCGTAGCAAGAGATGACGAGAGCCTACCGCCACCATTCACCGACGGCCTGCGATGACACGATGGGTGCGGGAGGACGAATACATGGGTGTGGCGGCGGCTTCATCAAATAATGATCTTGATTTCGCTGTTACATTGACTATAAATGACAGTTGAAGGGCCATCAAGGAATTTTATGTTAAGACAAGCATCATTTCCAGTCTTTCGTATTATCCAACAGACAACCCCAAAAATCAGATAACGCTAAATCCGCCATATCAATCCACCTCCCAGCTAAATCCGCCATATCATATGGAGGCCTACCACAGTCAGGGGCACACATGACTGTTTACCAGATCAACATCGCCATGGAACACGGGATCAACAAATGATCAACAGTTTCCTTCTTTGAACACAAACTGGCATTGCTCAATGAATTTTGGGCCTAGCTGGTAAACATGTAAATCTTGCAGCACGGACGGCAATACGGCATGGATCTACTGCTCCTCCAGCTGAGTCACTTGGCACACTGCCATTGCAGCAAATTATCATCACCGGCCGCGCGGACAGCCATAACTTTGCCTGGTCCAGCCCACCACGGCTCCATCTGTAGTGCAACCCTACTGTTTTTTGTGGAGTAGCATCTTCCATCTCTAGTGCAACCACAGCCCATCACATTTGGTGGTGTGACTGATAATAGGAAAAGGAAAAGGACTGCTTAGCTTGTCTGCACATATGTGGCAACTCCACTGGTGTTGCAACTTTACCAAATGAAGCAACATAAAGTATATAGTATTGCCATCGTGTGACAAAACAAAAAATATCAGCGAGCAAGCAATTCATCAACTGGTCTTATTAGGAGTTGAATATGACTGCCATACATATCGATCTCACCCAGTTCCGTCTTATATTAACAGTTAACCACGAGATCCTCACAACAAAAAAAGAACACATTCACCAACACTAAGAGATATAGGGACTATGGAGAGCTCGGTTTCATGGCAAATGATCCGACGATCGATTGCAAGCACGTCGACACCGCTCATACACACATGCGCATCATCGTAACATGACGAACATCCATCGATCGACGCCTGCAAATTAATCACACTGTTGGTTAGTTACTGGTATTCTATAGTTAATTTGCTTCTGAAATCGGCGAGCTAGGTTAATTTGTCACGGCCGGCAAAGAGGGGGATAGTTGAGAGCTTTGAAAGAATTATATGGTAGCAGTACCTGTACAAGAAGACGAGATAGCTAGGCGCGGCCTGCAGGTATCCCTAGAGGCGGAGCTCGAGGTCCAGCGTCTCGCCGGCGCTGGCAACTGACGCCTTCCGAGTCCTGCTGGGCATGTCCACCGCCGCGTCGCAGCCCACGGAAAGATCCACCGGGAGCTGCGCGTGGTACCCGAAGCGCGGAACGCCGGCGCCCCACCTCTCAGGCCTGGCATCGGCGCGAGCAGGCGCCGCCGTGGTCCTAGCGCCGTGCGACGCGATGGAGGTGCACATGGATTGGCCGCTACCGGAGTCGGCCGCGGCGCCTCCGTACGGGCCGTCGTCGTAGGGGTTGCTGAAGCCGCCGACGCGGTCCTTGCGGTGCGCGTTCTGGTGGCCGCCCAGGGCCTGCGATTTGAGGAACGTCTTGTTGCAGAAGAGGCACGGGAACAGCCGCACCTCCTTGCCGTCCACGCACGCCGTCGGTGACGCTTGCTCCAGACCTTCGCTGCTGTCCGCCGGCGCATAGGCCAGTGATAGGTCCACCGACGCCGCCGCCGCCGCAGCCGATTGCACATGGAACAACCAAGACGACCTGGGCTTCTCCATGGATCCAGGTATCTATATGTATCGATCGATGTACTGCTCTTGGCCTTTTGCTATAGCGCTGTCACTCTAAAGCTCTACTCTACAGGACACAGGAATATCGGGGACAGAGGATAGCTGAGAATGGTAGCGGCGGCGCTTCTAAATTGGCAATTGGGAGACGGAGAGGAGGACGAATGGGTGACGAGCACGCTGTGCCCCTGCTATGGAGTACTACAAACTAGGCTGAGTTGAGAATGGATGTTATATCATGGGTATAAATAAATCCCTCCCAAGTGAGTGTGTGGGGGGGACAGAAGCGAAAAGTCAAGGGAACCGAGCCACGCTTGAATAGGGCTAGACGTCAAGGTCCGGTTCTTCGTATTTTGCTGTCTGTCTACATCCGCAGCTTGTAGGGTTCAGCTACGGGTTTTTTCACAGAAAAAAAACATCATCCTAACGTTAATTTTTTTGAAAACAAAATAAAAAGTGCTGAACCCATCTTACAAGGTAGAACCGCACAGACAGGAAACCGGCTTGCTGAGGAGGCTATAGATGGAAACGCAAAAGAGAATAAACGAACGTTAAAAGAATATGCCGAAAAAGAGGAGCACAAGCGGGATGCGTAAAATTATCGTGCCGAAGCTCAATCCATAACTGGTTAGAGTTTAGCATAGGCGCACATTCAAAAACCTACTCGACGCTCTCTAACCTAATTCGTACCAAGTATCTAAAGTATTAGTGGTCACCGACACGGTTATTCATAATTGCTCATTCATAGCATGAGCACATATCTTCATCCAGCCACTATAGGCCATATCACGATTTACCAGGTGGGGTCTGAGCATATGTATAGTACATCATTGTCTCCCGTGTGCTACCATCTTGATCTACGAGTGTGACCCTCCAAACACAATACCATGATAATATGGTTAGATTTTCTCTTAAGTACTCTTGTTTAGTTGCGGATCACTTGCACAAAGAGTTTAGTGTCCAAGTTATGACAATACATTATATATATTCTCTCACACAACACTTACCAAACAATAATTACGAAAATAACTTGATAATATTCATGTGTATCCTCGCAAACGTTTCAATCCTATAAGAAATACAATGGGCTTGTCCTAAGTAAAATAAAGGATTGGGTTACCTGCTGTTGTTACGGCTTTGCTTTATTTTCTTGTTATTAAATTAATTTTGCTTCTATACAAACTACAAATTTATCTTGTTAAATCTTGCTGAAATACATTAACCAATACATTATGTCTACGAAAAATTCCCTATACTCATTGGCCATCATAGGCCTCCAGTGCAAGCTTTGGAAATCACATCCGCCGTCTTCCGTCTACACATCTACATGATGTACATCGAAGTGAAGACATGCCATCAACGCCGTCACATACGGACAGACAACGCCACCACCCTGCCACATGCAAGCGGTAGAGGCATCGCCTCCAGTACCCTCATGTCACCACATGCTCCAAAACGATGCCCTAAGAGAGAGAACGAAACCAAAGTCACACCATTGTTTGATCCAGTACACCCAGATTTAGGGTTTCTCCCAGAGCATCCCGAGTAAGGAGAGAAGCACTTTGACAATGTACCATCAAAAAAGTAACTATGCCATGAGTCGTTGCCATCCTCCTCCGAGACCAAAGTCGAAGACCAGTTTTCACTGGTAGACATGTGTCCCAAAACTCGCCACTGGCTGGACCACCTTCACACAACTTGCGATGCAACCGCCAAGAGACCCAGATGGACAAGTACGACGGACGTGGCATGCCCAATACAGATCAGTCACTGACCATCTAGACGGGACACTAGCATCGTCACGCAAACCATGGTTTATTACTTTTCAATATTCTCTTGCCCAAACCATTGCAACTGTAACGGCTGAATAAACACGAAATTTGATTACATGGTTCAATCTTACTTTATTATTATGTTATTATTGTCACAATCAATTGATCCCTCTCGGCAAAAACTGTTGTGCGTGAACGGGCAAAAATGGTAAGAGGGTAGAAAAATTGAGCTGATATCTGGTCTCGCTTGCGTCGCCCCACGTGGATTTTATGCCGACACGGCATTTTCTGAGTTGCTAGCTCAAGCATAATTAATTCATTCTCTCAGCATACTCATACTCATGGCGCAGCCTAGGTGTTGATGTAGCCAGAGACGAGAGCGGCAGGCGAAAGGCGACAGAGAGCCGCAATCCATTGACAAGCGAAGCAAGAGGGCGAATCCGTGAGAGGGCAACCGAGGCTAGAATGCTACCGGGTTATGATCCTCCAACAATACTCATTTGTTCCATTTATACTCCATTTTATACATGATTAGTATAAAAGAGTCGCACTTTCACATCAGCAAGTTGCGTGGGCCTGTCATGATATGTGGACTGGCCAAAAAGCCCAGGATACGCGGCCTAGAGGTGCTCTAAGCGAGGCAAATTTGATGAATTTCACCCTTTTCTAAATCATCTCACAAAATGAAACTAAATTCAAATTAATTCACGATCTGACCTTTCCTACAACGCCCGCGCTTTGGGTGACGTACTTTTCTACACAACGCCGCGATCGAGGACGTCATTGACCACGCCACGTTGGTCAAGGAGGTCCCATAGGAAATAAGTATGTTGCCCCGGCCTAGGGCGCCATGCATACTAGCACGGCGCCTTTAACCAAGGTGCCATGGTTTTTTCTCTCATCATAATAAATCTAGAATAGAATACGTAGAGTGTGAGATAGCTTCACTACACATAAATTGAGCTATTCTGTAGTCTTGGTGTGTCCCGAGCTCTGACTTTCAAGGTCCTGGAAAGGTCAACGGCGCCACAAACCGCGGCTTTGTATACAAGAGCACGGCGTTCCTAGGGCAGACGCCGTGAAAAAAAGTCAGAAAGTGGATTCTTATCAAATTTGCCTCTCAGCGAAGAAGGACGAGGTGCAACGGGGTTGCAACACGTGCCTTGCTTTGTCCAAGTCTCAGCTCTGGACGCTAAGACGATATCCGCCACGAGCCCACGACGGTGACTGCCGTGCCGAAAGAGAGAACTGATCGCTGGATTTGCATGTTGTTTGGTTTGTTTTTCTCGTTCCTGGCCATTTTGTCATGAAGCGGCCGTACGGCACGTCGACTCATCACGCATCTCTACTCCTGGCCACATAAACACCCATCTCGACAGTCCAATGGTGAAAGAAATATGGCATCAATAACAGTATGCTTGCCGACGTTCATAGTGTTACAATTAGACGGTCGATGACCTACATAAATATATCGCCTAATGTATGCACCGGCACAACACAACCCCTCGCGAAAAAAGGGACATTCCGTTCGAGAACTTGGTCATCTACTCCCTCTGCTCCAAATTAGATGACTTACTATCCACCATACGTGCATGTATCTATATTTGAAGTGCCAGTTCATATTCTTAGCCTCGCACCAGCGCTCTAAGCTAGGCGAGATCTTCGCACAGGGAGAAATGGATTGGGATTCAGGTCACGTTGTACCTACGCCCTTCATTGCCCATCCGACAGTTAAAATTGACATAAATATAATTCGAAATATTTGAGAAAAATGAAAAAATTCCAGTATGTCGTACATAATCCATTGTTTATTCTCATAAACTACTTTTATTTGACTATTTGGTTTACCATTAAAAAGCTTATCATCATTTGATCTTAAAAATATATTAATCGAAAACAAGTGATCCAACATTTTCTTTTCAGAACATATATGACTTGTTGTAAAAAAAATTAATTTCAATGTTTGAAGTTAGAGTTCATATTTGGGTCAACCTTAACCGTTGTATGTGTTGACATTAGCAAGTCACTGAATTCCACTCTATGTGGAATAAAAAAAGGGTAAAGTTGGGCTGACTAATGGAAGGACATCCCATTGAAGAGAAAAATAGCCCACCGCAATTACAGATTGTGTTGCATTGTCAGTAGCCAGTTGCATATCCACGGTCTGCTGATGCATCGGAGAAGAAGTGGTGTGGTTCGCGAGGAATTCTTCTGAATGTGGTGGTCTCCGGATTGCCAGGGAGTTTTATCGATGGTTCATCCTTCTTCTTCGGCTCCAGGACGGATATGATCTTCTTATCTTGTCTGGTGATGTCTCGTCCGCACCCAACAACATCAGCCGTCTCTAAGAGGAGCGGCAGCGCGCCGTCGACAAGGTTTCGAGGTTTAAGACGAAGGACATCTCAAGTATCTCATCGTAATTTTTTATTTTGTTGACGTGTTTTGTACTGTTCGGTGTTCTGTTAATGTCGAACTCACATTTGTAAAAAAAAGACACAATGGTGGTCTTATGCTGTGCAATCATATCGTCGTGCGCGGCTGAAACGAGTGCTCATCTCCTCCGCCTTGGTGGCTCCGGATGGTTGTACCCAGTGACGGAGGTGCAAGATCCAATCATTGGGTTCATTCCATTGTATTTATGGAATCAAAGTAGTAATCTAAAGCAACTAAACAGATTCATAGAGGGCTAGCATAATTTCGTTGGGTTCAGCTGCTTGTATGCGGGCTCCGCCACTGGTTGTACCCACGGTGTGGCAGAGCTAGACTCCAGGCTGCAAGGGCCATGGGCTCGGGGATCCTTGCCCCATATGCGGGCAGCTGACCTACGACTACGAGGGACTTGATCACACGGCCCAATTACGGCTATGTTCGTACGATCGATCACTCCAGCTGTTTCCTGCATGGACTCTACCGTGCCGTTCCACGCCTCCAGCCCACCACTCCACTGCCGTTGCCTGCAAGGTTGGTGTCAGATTTTCCAACTGCTATCGGCCCATTGGTCTCCAAAATGTTAAAAAAAATGAATTATCTTGTGTGTACTGAAAGCATTAGATTGTTGTGTACCAAATGTCATGCTACCGCGCATAATTTTGCCATGTTTTATCTAGCTTATTAAATTATTAAACATTGACTTGAGAAATTAAAATCCTATTGAAATCAACCCATTTTCTATGCATTATTGTGAGTGCTTTTTGAAAAGTTATACAAACTTTTATACATGCTTCCGTTTTGGCCCGGTCTTATTCTAATCCTGTCTCCGCCACTGGCGCCTCATCCAGTGGAAAACATGGATAGACAAGCTTGAGTAAGAAAACATGCTTTCATATATGGATTCGCGTTCACACTACAGAACCCCAATTTAAAACCACTAATCGTATATTTTGGATGATAAGGGTGAAAATTTAATCATCACATACCCGTCAGAAAAATCGTGCGTGTGATGTTCGACACTCACGCACGTCAAAATGAAAAGGGTATGTAATGCTATCGGGCCCGCTTCTTAGAACAAAGGGTACATATCAGATGCAAGAGACAATAACACACAATTTTTAAAGTGTGTGATGCACCATAGAAGGTATTCATCATAATGTGTCCGTTTTTTGACACAAATGCACGTGTACCATGCTAAACAATAGTGCTAGAGGGGTTTTCAACTTTTTAATTCAAAGATATTTTCCTATTTTTTAACTGCCCAAAACTGGCATTTTTTCATACGCATAAAAATAAATTCGTATGCCAGCATTAAAAATTTCATCATAATATTTTCATTTTTGGTAAATACGTGCTTTCAAAAAAAACTAAACATATTAACAAGTTAGTTTTTTAAAAAATTGTACGAAAATTATTTCCCATTCTCTGAGTGCAAAGATGTTTTCTTGTTAAGTGATATAAATAAATAGTGTAAATGAAAAAATGCCGACTTTACAGAAAGTAGACCATACTTGATGAATAATTCTCAATATTACGAACTTTCATGCATTGCCGATTTCTCAAAAGTAAGTTAAATTTGAACTAAAAGTGTGTGATATCTTACTCCTAAAATTTGAAAAACTAATTTGAAATACACAAGTAGTGATATATCAGGTAACTACTGAGATTTTTTAGATATTTAACCTTTTTCTATGAATAGACATGTCCAAGATTTTGACTCCTCTGAAATAAAAATGAAAAAGAAACTTCAAAAAAAGAAATTGGTAGTTCGATTGAGATTTGGCTGAAATCTAGCCATGCCCTTATAATACAAAAAACTCTATTAAAATGCAATTTATGTTGGATCTACTAAGATATTTTCTTACGTACTATTTTGTCTAACTTTTTTCTAACTTATTTTTATGTTCCAAATTAGAAAAAAATACCTTTTTCTAAATTGAATTGTATATAGACACATTAGTCGTGTATTTTCACCCTTTTTTGTCCGTGTAGCCAATATTAAAAAATCTGAAACATATCATAATTCAGAAAAAGGATGGAGTAGAAAAGATGACTTTTTATTAAATGTATATATCTTTGTTTTACTTGAGACAATATCTTCATGAATATTTTACGCCCATGTTAATCTTAATTAGCTTACACAAACTTATATAGATACATATATACTACATATCCAAATACACCTAGATATATACATATTTAGATAAATCTGAACCAATTTGGGACGAAGGAAGTTTAAGTCTTTCCTATTCTCTTGACTAAAAAGTGTTCATTCTTATATTAGACCGTCCAACTTTTCCGTGAGAACTACTAAACTGCGACGTAGAGTAGAGATTTTTTGGCCCCTGAGCTCTCCCTCCAATTTTAAACATTTGAAAATCATATTTATGAGTTTCAAAAAATTATGGATAAAATGGGGGTGTAAGTATATCCCATGAACATGCAAAGTATAAACTCCAAATACTTTGTATTTTGCACTACACAAAAATGACAAATTGTGGATCTAAATATGCATATTTCCATATCTCTAAGTTTTACCAGGTTTTGTTATTTTTGTAAAGCCCATAATATAAATTATTTAAAATTTAATTTTTTTCATGTTTATAGGATACACCGTTGGTTACATTCGTAGTTTTGTTTCAGAATTTAAACTCACAAACATATTTTTTATTTATTTTTAAGTGGAGTGAGCACAGAACACTTTCGGCTGCTACGTGCCCTAACCCTGTTGCGACCTCAGACCATCTTCCTTCCTTCCTTCTACTATCGGGCCGCCGCCCCTATGCTGCCCCCGACGCCGCGTCTTGCCTCCGCCCCTTCCACCCCTGCCGTCCGCCTACACAGCGACACCAATGGCGACACGCAGGCGACGCTGACTGCGCTCCACCACCCTGTGCGGCGACAACCTTGTCGAGTGACCGCAGCGACTAGAACTGCGAATCAGGGGAGGAATTTGAACACAGATCGGGCGATCGGGGTCCGACAATGGTCCGATCGAACACGGTAACTATGGTTCTACACTCGTCCGGCTTTATTCTGCTTTAACACTTGCAAGAATATGCGCAATGACACTTAGGTCTTTTACAGGATTAGGGGCAGAGGAAGTCTGCAGTTGTAGCCGTCAGTTCTGATGATTACCTTCCGATGCGAAGCAATGAAGTGAAAAATCGGTAACTTTTTTAGTTCGATAAAGAGCAGCGCTTCCTTTTCATTATTTGTTTATTTGATCACATTATTTTGATTACTTTGTGCTTTATAGAAGTTAAAAGACCATTCCTGTCTGAAACTCCGGATGCTTTCAGCTGTCCCGTGAGCCTTACTGTTTAAAAGAACCTTGATGTCTTAAACTCATAGGCATTTGTCCTTAGGTTCAGTTTAGATGTTCTACGTTTACGATTATCTCCGACTGATGTGATGCCTGCTCTTATTTATTTTGTTCTAAAACCCCCGCAGAATCTTGTCGTAACTCGTATACTAGTTCAGTCATTCAGTTCAACGATTACTGGTTGCTACTTGGAAGTCACTATTTCACTTGTCCAAGTGCTCTTCTGTAACCGTTCACTCATTTGTCGAGTTATCTCCAAGAAAGGATGAGCAACGCTTGGACTTGTTACGTCCTTTTGAAATAGCACACCATATCACTACCTGCATCGCGGTTAGGTATGATCTTCAGGGAAAAAATACTTTACTAGCATGGTGAGTCGGCTGATGCTTTGGAGAACCCCCCCCCCCCCCCCCCCCCCCCCCCCCCAAATTACCGAAAGTACAGATGAAGTGACATTTCCTGTATGCGAGGCAAGGGAAGAAAGTAATAATGAGAAAACATAATCAATATTTTTGAAACATGTGGAATGCTAGTGTGGATCAATCCTATTACAGTAGTCACACATTTGTTCAGGTCTAGGCTAGAAATATCATACTCACTATAGAAAGAAGCAAAACATTAGCGAGCCAGAAGTGGTTACTCTTACTAAGGAATGCAGTGCAGTCATTCAAAATAAGCTACCTCCCAAGTTAGATGACGTAGGCAGTTTCTGTATTCCATGCTTTATGCGATCTTTGCTCTAATATGTTTTTTGTTATTTTTCTATACTGTTCAATCATGTGCAACTAAACTACTTCTTGTGAATCTCTTCTTGGCACTCAGTATCGGAGCTAGCATACAAGCATTGGTGTTGTGTTAATCCTCTTTAATCTAGAAAACTACAATGATACCAGCAGATTTAGAAGGGTGACACAAATGGAAAAATTTCCTGGAGTCACCCGTGTTGACACTGTAACATAGTTATTGACTGAAGTTATATACTTATATAACTAGAAGGATCAAACGAAACGATTTTGGCTGGAGTTATACAAATCTATCAGTGATCCATTCATTCTGCTAAAAGATATGATTGCATAAACCTGGTAAGGTAGGCTGGTAGCTGTAAAATTTGCTGGTTAGTGATTTATTGCTTAGTAATGACCTGGCTGGCCGCGTGGATTGTACTGTTTGTGCACAAGTATTTATAGGGCTTTGATATGTATATGCTATTTAGATCTGGACTTTCTCTCTACGTTGCAGGACATCGGCAGATGATATCAAAAGCCTTCGACTGATCACAGCTATCAAAACCCCATATTTGCCGGATGGAAGATTTGATCTTGAAGCATATGATTCTTTGATAAATATGCAAGTAGACAGTGGCGTTGATGGTGTAATAGTTGGAGGAACAACAGGAGAGGGTCACCTTATGAGCTGGGATGAACATATCATGCTCATTGGCCATACTGTTAACTGCTTTGGCACAAAAGTTAAAGTGATAGGCAACACTGGAAGTAACTCAACAGGAGAGGCTGTTCACGCAACAGAGCAGGGATTTGCTGTTGGCATGCATGCAGCTCTGCATGTCAATCCTTACTATGGGAAAACCTCGACAGAAGGATTGATCTGCCATTTCGATGATGTCCTCCCCATGGGTCCGACCATTATTTACAATGTGCCGTCTAGGACTGGCCAGGATATACCTCCTCCAGTTATTGAGGCAGTTTCACATCACGCAAACATGGCAGGCGTGAAAGAATGTGTTGGACATGAGAGGGTTAAGTGTTACACTGACAAAGGTATAACAGTATGGAGTGGTAATGATGATGAATGCCATGATTCTAGGTGGAAATATGGCGCTACTGGAGTTATTTCTGTAGCTAGCAACCTTGTTCCTGGTCTCATGCGTAATCTCATGTATGAAGGGGAGAATGCAGTACTAAATGAGAAGCTGTTGCCTCTGATGAGATGGTTATTTTCCCAGCCCAATCCGATTGGCCTCAACACTGCGCTGGCCCAGCTCGGTGTGGTAAGGCCTGTATTCAGATTACCGTATCCTCTTCCTCTTGAAAAGAGGGCTGAGTTTGTCCGGATTGTCGAAGCTATTGGACGGGAGCATTTTGTGGGACAGAAGGAGGTCCAGGTTCTCGACGATGATGATTTTGTGTTGATCAGTAGGTATTAAGATTCCACTTGGATGCAATAGTGGTAGCGTCACTACCTGGTAACCTGCAGCTCTGCGTTTAGGCACTTGGCACTTCTTGTTTCTCAGTCAGGCGTTAATCTTTTTTTACTGAAAGTCTGGAACCTGTTTGGTATCTTTGCATTATATGCCAGATCAACTCAGAAATGAGGACAAGCTAGCTATGAGATGCACGTCCAATAATATATAGTTTCTTAAGTAGTCCATATAAATATATACAAGTTACTTATAGGCTGTGTGGAATCACAGATAGAGCGGTCTCCTGTGGTTGCCTTCTCAAGGTATGTGTGCTACTGCAGTGTTGCTACTTGCTACTACATCTATTCGCTAGAATTTCTGTCAGCAGTTTGTCACTGCACCTGTGGTAGTTGAGTGATGATTCTATTTTTTCTTTTACCGCTGGAAGATTCTTTTTGTTAACTGTGAGTTCGTCATCCATATATGAGATATCTGTCTGTAATTCTCTGGAGGCGTAAGTTTTGAAGCGTTCCAACTGTTAGTACACTTTCCCCGACCCGCCCTACAATTTTGAGTTAGCTAAGGGAAGGCGGGTATGCAAAGGTCGATGGCCCTGACATCAGGAATGCTGTTTACTGGAGGCAACATCCTCAAATCATTAACTGCCAATTAGGAACAAACAAAGTCTAGATAGACAAAAGTTAGAGGCCTGAAATATTTTTAAAGATTACATTCCTGCACTTTTGATTATAGGATTGTACTGGGATTTCTTCAAAAGACGACACATAGGAATCTAACATCAGCAAGCAAAGCACGGCTCTGTTTAGTTATTAATATGCATGTACATAATGCTTTTTTATAACCGGCTCTACCATATTTTCAATGTTTTGTCAAGCACAATGCATTTATGATGAAGTAGAGGCGCGGAGCCTTTCATTTATGAAACTATGCATGTCGACGCTCGGTGCTAAATATCTAACTATTTGACTATCCTGCTTCGGCGCGCCCTATTTTTCTCTTGTTTCGAGTCAAAATGGAGGCTTATCGCCAGGTATAACTTTTCCCGGATTGTGAGGGCTCGAAGAGTTCCCTCGGATTGGAAATGTAGTAGACTAACTACAACATAGTGGCACCGTTGTTATGGAGGACCGACTGATTGAAGGGGGTAGCGTATGTACCGTGTGCAAAACTGGTTATTTGATCTTGACATTACACTGTGTTATCTGGTTCAACAAGCTACCATGCACGCGCGGTGCGTGCGTGTTATCTGCTTCGACAAGCTACCGCTCTGACCACCAGAAGTCCAGACTAATCAAGCACATGCTCCTGATCAGTAATTCAGTAAGATCGAGTACGTAATTGTTTGCCTAACTGAATACATACGGCGAATGGATTTGTTGTTTTATTTTGACATAAGAATGGATTTATTATTTTGTTGGCTGCTTTTCGAAAAATGATCGTTAGCCAGATTCTGCACCCTGTGGGCTTTGACTCAAATGATCGAGGACCAGCTTGGCCCAATTGTGTTGCTAGTTCCTTTTCTTTCAACCGCTCTTTTGTGCTACAGTACTAGTCTTTTCGTTCGTTTACTTTTTTTTAACATGCTTTTCACTATTTTCCCGTCAACTGCGAAAGATGGCAAAACTCCGACCTCTGCCTAGTGGCTACTTTCTCCATTGGATATTTTATTGCGGTTGTAGTTCAAAATTGAACTGAAATCACGATAAGAACTATGGAGTGGAGGGAGTGCTAGTCATAGGCATTGTCTTATCCGTTTTACTCGTTATTTTTAACAAAGTTGGTTCGTACAATGCAAAATAAAAGATGAAAATCCCCTTTGACTCCCGAGCTCACCTGGTTTTGCCTGTTTTGAAATTCAAAAGAATATAAATTTTTGAAAAAATAGGGGAGCATACGTACGCCAATTTCCCACATAGGTGAAAATTTTCTTGACGAACTGAAAGTTTTGGTGCAATGTACAAAAAACAAATTCAGTGCTCAGTTTAGAACTAAAGTTGGATCCAAGCGTTGAGGATTCTTCTGGTTCGAATAACCTCGGCGAGCTCCCACTCGACTAGCTTGTTGCTAGCCGCTAGCTCGCTTGTTTTGGTTCCATCTTGAAAATGACCTGTGCCGAGCCTAGTCGGACGGTTGATGCGCAAGGCGAATATAGCTTGTTTTGTTTATTTTTGATGAAAAAGCGTTTGAGACAACGTGGCTGCCTTTAAGTGGTCCACGTCAGATTTGAGTAGCTCCCCGGCAGCTACGTTGGACGTCTACTTACTGCTTTCTTTTCACTTGGTATCGCTCTCATCCCGTCGTATGCTCGGCTGGATCCCAAGATGACCCTTGCAACGGACCAGCGGTGATCTGAAACTGATAGGTCCACCCCGACCAGCGCACTCACAAGATTTCCTGGTCAAATTTCTCAAATGGTGAGAAACCAACATCGGTTAGTGAGTGTTTCGGCTGCCACGTGTGTCAATCCGGGACATGATGTCACTGTGTCTAGCGTAGCCCAGGATTCTGTGAGCCCGACACATGGTTAATTACTCGGAGGATGCATGCCACTTTGCCACTTTGGTCTTGCCTTACCTCGCTATCATGCTACGCAACATGTGCCACGTTAATCTGCACTTTCGATGGACCGAGTCTTCTTGCTTCCAGCATCCATCTTCCCGAGACCTGACTGGATTTTGTAATGATTCTAACCATCTACGGTAAATTGGGAGTTTTTTTAATATAAAGAACAACGTAAAAGCTTAGTCTTGTATAACGACTCTTACCATCTATGGTATATTAGAGTGTCGTGATGCAAACTTCAGTTTTCACGTGGATATCTGATTATCATTCAAACATAAATGCTACAACTGTAAATCCTAGCAGTAATACACTAAGAGCATCTTCAGTCGTGGCGTCCAAACGGCCGTCCAAAAGTCTTTGGGGTGTGTCGGACGTGTTTTTGCCCCCACTCGCGTCGCCCATATTCGTTTTCGGTCCGGCGCGGCGCCCAGCCCACGCCCTCAACTTGGGAGAGGCTTGGGGCGGCCCCGGATAGAACGAAACGGCCGCCTCCGACGGGCAGGCCACGCCTGGCAGTGAGATACGGATTAAAAGACTCGTCATTTTCTCCTCCGCCTAATTCCATCTCGTCGCCCTCCGACTTTCCTCATCGCCGTTGCCAAGATCTAGAACGCCCGCAGCCCAGCCGCTGCCTCCACCCCCGACTCGACGCAGACACTGTTGTTGGCTTCTCCTCCTCGCATCGCCTTGCTTCTCGGCTGCACCGCCGGCAATTCGACGACTCCAGCCGGAACCGGTGGCCTCTCCTCTCCACCCCGCCTGCAAGGTGTTCGGCGGAATTACGGGTACACCTGGTTTTCTACAGAATTGAATCCGCCGGCTATCCAACGACTCCAGCCGGCACCATTGCTCACAACGTGCCGGCATGTATTGCAGATGGATAGCGACGACGAGTTGATGGCCGTGATGCTGTTGGAAAAAGAAGACGCCATCGCCGAGGAGGAAGATGAGAACATAGCGATTCTCACATGTCTTCTCCAACTTCAAGCCGTCGAGGACGCCATTGCCGAAACGAGGAGGCTCGTCGTTCGGAAGAAGGAAGAGCAAGCCGAGTCAGAGAATGGAAGGCCATTGCATGTTAGTCTCTGACTACTTTGTCGACGTTCCTGTCGCCACCGCCAAGGATTTTCGTCGACGCTTTCGGATGAACCGTGGATTGTTCAACCAGATCGTGCATGGTGCGAGGGAGTATGATCCATGGTTCAAGTTGAAGAATGATCATATGCCATATGACTGAGGGTCCTCATACACATGTTGATCACAACATGCCGGAAGATTTCGCTGATTATCTGTCAATGCATTTGGAAATTCGTGATGAAATTACTCATCATGAACTCCAAGCTGATCTAGCGGACCATTTGTGGGCGCGAAGGGGCATGGTGGCGGCAGCCCAGGAAGGGGAAGACGTTTGAGCTGTAATTTTGTTTTTCGATAACGTGTAGAACTTAATTTTATGTGTCTGAACTATTAAATATTTATGTATGTGTGATTTTTTCTTAACAAAATATTTGAATTCATATAAGAAAACACCTTTGGTAGCCCCTTGGGCGGCGCGAGGGGGATCGACGGCGCCCAGCGCCAGGCCTTCCGGACAGGACGCCCGGAAGGCCTTTGGGCAGCCATTTGGGCGCCCCGACTAGAGATGCTCTAAGAGCATGTACAAGACGCTAAGGGAGAGGCGTTAGGGAAAATCTCAGCTATTCCGACGGTTATTTCAGAAATCCTGACAGTTTTGAAACTTGCCGTATATTTACGTGCCAGTCGCTTTGGAAATACACGAAAAATACTGTCCCAAGCGTCCGGCGCTACCACATGGACATGATTTAACTTTTTTACGTCCCTCCGAGTATTTTGGAGTGTACATGGCCTAATACTGGTATGTTTCAGCTTTCAAGGTAAGCACACACAAGAATCTTTTTTTGCGAGGGAAAGTTACAAATACATCCAGCCACGAATCATACAGAAAAGCCCAGAAAACATAAAAATTACAAACAGGTCCTTCTGAGCTGAGATATCGTCTTCGTCGTGCACGACGACACGCCGGCGAAACCCGCCGCACCACCTCCGATAGCTTGGACTGGGAGGCCCCCCATCGCGGACGGGAAGGCGACGCTCCTCGGTGCCGGAGCACCTCCACCCTGCACAACGGACGACGACACCACCATGGCCTTCTGCAACCTCACCTTCCAAGATGTCAACCGCCGGATCCACCACCTCTTGGACTCCGGCGAAGGGGGAGCCCTCCCGAGCACTCCAGAGAGCCGCAGACGAGGGCGAGACAGCAGATCCGCGGCGGAGCTCACACGGAGCCGCACCAACAGAGGGGAAGACCGCTGTCAACAAAATCCACTCCGGCACCACCTCTTCCACCGCGGCGCCGCCGGCTGGACCACCACCACGCACACCTAATCTACATAAACGCCGGGATCCGTGGATTCCCCGTCCTTCCGCCGCCGAAGCGGCCGCCGGAGGGCGGTGGATCCGGCGAATCGCCGGCGAGGAGCCGGTGCGCGCAGGAACGCCCAAGAATTCGCCCTCTCTCTACTGTAGATGGGGAGAGGAGTGTCGGTCCAACTCGACCCTAGCACACACAAGAATCTTAATTAGAAGCTTTTATAGTACTCCCTCCGTTTACAAAAGATGACTCCAACAACCTAAAAGTTGGTTGTATTTATACATTAAAATATAAATAGATACATACAAATTTGAGGTTGGTGAAGTATAAGATATGATTACGTCGTAGCTCCGACATATACTCTCTCCGTTCGGAAAAGGATGTCATAAAAAGATAGACCATTTTTATGACATCCTTTTCCGAACGGAGGGAGTACGAATTTTGGCAAGCAACTAATAATCGGGTACCACGTCAATGAACAATCAACAATGTACAGTAAAAAGGTGACTAGTAAAAAGGTGAGTAGTACGACGTGATGTGAAAAACAAAGTACGACGTGATGTGGAGAGTGGAGGAATGTCAATCGGACGGTGGCGGCGTCGCTAATCACCGAAAACTCCCTAATCCCGCGTTGAAGCGGTCTGGTCTGCCCACCTTCCTTTCAGCTGGTGCGGGTCGGTGCATGGCGAGCGACGTGGAGCGGTTGACACCTGGTCAGCTTACGTGGCAGCTCTTGAGGGACTCGCAGGTCGCATGCAAGCCGGCCCATCAGATACGTTTCCCGGGCCAACACTACTCGCATGATGTGTGCCGTTGCTCTCTACGCACGAACTCTTTTTACCCTTTTGATGCGGTCAACACGGCTTACCAGACAACAACACGACTATCGTAATTGTACTCTTGAATATATGTAGCTAGTCTCGAGCAGGAGTTCATACCCTGTTAGGAAAAGACACAATAGAAACGTAGACGCTCAATGCACGTACGTGCACTCAACCGCATGTAGGTGCACTCAACCGCACACGCTACTTTTATGAGTATTTCAGAAGGACTGAGATGACTGGTCAGTTTTTTAGATCGACGAAGACACCATATACGACTCGTTAATGGCGAGAACATCCTTCCGCTGAAAAATATTCCAGGTTGGTTCATGATGAAGCTGATGTCACTTTTAATATTGTTAGCGTCTCCGGCCAAGTCGAGAACACTTTACCGAGATGTAATTTCTTTACCCAGCATGTTATCTTTTAGAGAGACACCACTAGTAAATTGCGGACGCAGATTCAATTTCCTCTTGTTTACATCGGTTTCCATAGCTTCTGTTCATCCTTTGTCCGCTGCTCCATTGTGTTTTCATAATATTTTTCACATAATCTTTTGCTTTTGGCAAGCCGGGAAGATTAACAGCCTTCATATGTCGTTGGGGCAAACTAGTTTGATTGTGTTGTGTGCATGTCCATGATCATAAAGCTCTTACGATGAAGCGACGTGACACCAAGTTAGAGCGTTCTCCAAGTCCTACTGATTCGATAACCTTAGTTTTGAAATAAAGAAAAATTGAACACTACATCACAACTTCCGCTTGGGGTCTTCCCAACAACATGATATCTACACTGAATAGCGCCTTCATGTCGATCGTCCGGCCACGTCGACGCATCAAAGGCTAGGGTGTGCGTGATGATTCACAAGTGTAGGAGATCACAATAGTCTTTGATGGAAGTAAAATCCAAATTTATTGATTCCACACAAGTGAATACAAAGAATATTAACACAATTCAGCCACACCTAGGAGAACACTTGCTTAACACAATTTATCAGTAGCAATAGTAATATAATAGCATTCATGGTTTAACAGTAGCAGTATTAAAGTAAAAACAACAATAGTGATAGCAGAAGTAATCAGAATAAACAATATAGGATTAAAAGCACTGTAAACATATAGACCAATGAGCAGTCTGTGCATGGATAAGATAGCTCATATGATAGTCATAACACAAGGCACAAATCATTAACACTACATGAATAAATGTGATCCCAAGTCATAGTCATCCCCTTTGATTGTTCCAATTGTTGTCACTTCAGAGTTTCGGGTTCCAGAAAATAACATGTGTATACAACTTGTAGATATGCTCCAAAGTAACAATTATACTCATGAAAACATAACATGTTCAGATCTAAAATCATCGTACTCTAAGTGATAACCATTAAGCGTACCAACTTGCAACAACGATAATTAACGCCAATAGTGGATACTAGGCACCATGACCTAAGAATCTCACGTCTATTACATGAACAATCTCATCCAATCCTTACCACCCCTTGGGCCTACGGTGGAGAATTACTTACACACGGATGAGGGAATCATGATTGTTTGATGGAGAGGCATTGGCGATGACGATGACGATCTTCTCCAAATCCACATCCTAGTAGGGTGCCAGAACAGAATTAGGGTTTGTGGTGGCGATGGAGCTCGGAAGCGTTTCTGATAAAACCCTACAAGGGTCGCGAGTTTTTGGTTGAGAGGAATAAATAGTCCAAATAACGTCGCTAGGCGGCACTCGAGGTGCCCAGGGACCCAGAGGCGGGACCCCACCTTGGGCCGCGCCTGGCCCTCTTCTGGCGGCTATGTGGCTCGTCTAGTCTTCATCTTCTGGCTTACGGAGTTTTCTGGCAAAATATAAATTCCTTAAGTTTTCCAGATTTTTCTGATAATCTTTAATTCTGCACAAATATATGGCACCATGAGAATTCTGCTGAAAACAATGTTAGTCCGTGTTAGTTCCATTCAAATAATGCAAAATAGAAGCAAAATAACAACAAAAATGTTTGGAAGACTTACGTTTTGGACGTATCATTGTGCCCCTAGCCGAAAGGAAGCCTGAGCGGCGGTCCCAGGAAGGACGCCGAGATGCGGAGGGGCAACTATTCCCTCCCGCTATAATGGTGTTGTCGTCGCTGAGTGAGGTGTTGCGGCCGCCACGACATGTAGATGGTATCGGTGGTCGGCGACAAAGCCACGCGTCTGCCTGCTGCTCCCTAGCCCAAGCCCTAGGGCTTTGCGGTCGAGATCGTGCTTTAGGTGAAAGCCTCGCACTTAGACTTAGGTGCCGACGGCGGTGGCGCCCCAGGGAGTCGTTCTCCTTCTTGAATGCGTCGTTTAGAAGCTGCAATCCTCTACCAATGCGAGTGCATAAGTCTCTTTGATTGAAAACCTAAACTCCTCTGGAGCGGGCAGCGGCGGCGCACACGTCGCTACCTTCTTATCTCTCGTCGTGCAACAAGTGCGCAACGGTCGTGCAGGGTGGCTCTGAGGTCTGGGCATGGATGACTGGGCGGGGGCTCCGGACGGTGGACGTGCGCCAAGGCGACGGCCTCGGGAGGCGTTGCGATCAGGTCTTTACGAGGCAGGGCCATGGTTTTGCATCGCCGGGGTGTCGAAAGAGTCACAAGGGTGACTGGCTCGTCGCCCTATGTTTTTCTTTCTTTTTTTTCTGCTCGCCTCCTGACATGATTTCGCCCGGGGCGACACCTGTAAGATTGTGTATGGTTTCTGTCTGCTAATACATCGAAAGCCAGAAATTGTTGGATCTTTCAAAAAAAAACGTAAATAAAATATTTCCTACGTGTACGTTCTCTATCTCCCTTGTAATAATTCTGAACCATATTACCCACAGATATCAAAAAACTAATTGGCATCTCTGATTTAGACCTTGTTGTCTCGGTGTCCACCAAATCCGTGTCTGGTTTGTGATGCTACATAAAACCAAAGTAAAAGTTAGCGACCTCGTGGCACAGACATGGTCGCGCCGCAATCCAGTCCATACAACAGAGCATGAGAAAGAAGATGTTCTGGAATTAGAAGGTGTTGTTCTACTTCCGGAACATTCAGCTACTACTACTCCCAGTGAGACTGAGCGTGCACTGTGCCGCACTGAACACAATCAGAATCAAGCAGCGGAAGCCTCCATTCCCTTGGCCATCGAGCTCGCTCTCTAGAACCGTCGCTGTCCCGCCACGTGTCCCGCCCATTTCCAAACGACCAGCCATGGCTTTCGCCCCTTTGGACTACACCACTCACGGCACCCACTTCCTATAAATTCAACTCCCGCCCCGAACTCAAGCTCCTCAACCCAGCTCGATCATCACTCCTCCTCGACCACCCGAGCTTCCCAGCTCCGTACAGACAACACCAAACAGTCTGCGAGTCTACCTCCAGCAAGAACGCCTTGATCAGCTTCGCAATCAATGGCATCCTCTATCTCTGCCCCGCCCGCCGGCGTCGCCAAGCCACCGGCCAAGATCAAGCCGCCCTCGAGGCTCAAGCCAAACGTCCCCACCAAGAACACTGATACCTCGGCGGCTGCTGCTGTCACATGGAAGAAGCCAATGCGGGCGGTGCCGGCGCAGCCTCGGCGCGAGAGCAAGTGGGGGAACCCGTTCCAGCGTTTCGCGGCGGCGGCGCTTGACGCGGTAGAGGACGAGCTGGTCGCCGGCCTTCTCGAGCGCGCGCACCCACTGCCACGCACGGCGGACCCGGCCGTGCAGATTGCCGGGAACTACGCGCCGGTCGGCGAGCTCCCACCTTCCGGCCCAGAGGACCTGCCCGTCGTGTCCGGCCGAGTCCCGGCGTGCCTAGACGGCGTGTATGTCCGCAACGGCGCCAACCCTCTCCACACGCCGCGCGGCGGGCACCACCTGTTCGACGGCGACGGCATGCTCCACGCCGTGCGCCTCGGAGGCGGCCGCGCCGAGTCCTATGCGTGCCGGTTCACGGAGACGGCCCGCCTTAGGCAGGAGCGCGATATCGGCCGCCCAGTCTTCCCCAAGGCCATCGGCGAGCTCCACGGCCACTCCGGCCTCGCGCGTCTGGCGCTTTTCGGTGCAAGGTCGCTCTGCGGCGTGGTGGACGCGTCGCAGGGGATCGGCGTCGCTAACGCCGGACTGGTGTACCACGACGGCCGCCTCCTCGCCATGTCTGAGGATGACCTCCCCTACCACGTCCGCGTTACCCCCGACGGCGACCTCGAGACCGTCGGCCGCTACGACTTCCACGGGCAGCTCGACGGCGCCATGATCGCGCACCCAAAGCTCGACCCGGCCACCGGCGAGCTCTTCGCGCTCAGCTACAATGTCGTGTCCAAGCCGTACCTCAAGTACTTCTACTTCACTGCCGACGGGCAAAAGTCTCCCGACGTCGAGATCCCTGTCGACGCGCCGACCATGATCCACGACTTTGCCATCACCGAGAACTACGCCGTTGTTCCGGACCAGCAGATCGTGTTCAAGCTCCAGGAGATGGTGCTGGGCGGCTCCCCCGTGGTGTACGACAAGAACAAGACGGCGCGGTTTGGCGTGCTGCCTAAGCGGGCTGCCGATGCTTCGGAGCTCCGGTGGGTGGAGGTCCCCGACTGCTTCTGCTTCCATCTCTGGAACGCGTGGGAGGACGAGGCCACCGGCGAGATCGTGGTGATCGGGTCCTGCATGACGCCAGCGGACGCAGTGTTCAACGAGTCGGCGGACCAGGAGGAGAGCTTCCAGAGCGTGCTCTCCGAGATACGCCTCGACCCGCGCACGGGCACTTCCCGCCGCCGGGCCGTGCTGCGGGAGGCCGACCAGGTGAACCTCGAGGCCGGCATGGTGAACCGGCAGCTCCTCGGGAGGAAGACGCGGTACGCGTACCTCGCCATCGCCGAGCCGTGGCCCAAGGTGTCCGGCTTCGCCAAGGTGGACCTCGAGGCCGGCACGGTTGAGAAGTTCACCTACGGCGAGGGCCGGTACGGCGGCGAGCCCTGCTTCGTGCCGCGCGCTGACGGCTCAGGCGCGGAGGACGACGGGCACGTGCTCAGCTTCGTGCACGACGAGAGCCGCGACGGCACGTCGTCGGAGTTGCTGGTGGTGAACGCCGGCGACATGCGCGCGGAGGCGGCCGTGAAGCTGCCGGGGCGCGTACCATACGGATTCCACGGCACGTTCATCAGCGCCACGGAGCTGCAGCGACAGGCCTAGCTGGAGCTAGTCGTAGTGACGTGGCAACTGAAAGTATTTGCTTGATTTTTTAATAGGGTAGTTAAAATTTCGAGATTAATTAGGCTATTCTAACTACATACAGCCGCACGTCCTGATTTTAGTGCAGACGACGGTCGTAGACGTATGTATGTGTAGCATGTAGGGACTTGTAATCTCATATACAGTACATAGTTACATAAGAAAAATGGACAACTTCTTTTTTTGCGGGTATTACTGGAGCTTTATTAAACAGGTAGGGTTACATTGCGATCAAGTTCTAGTAACCGAAGAGCATCATCTGGTCCGGAACTTAACCAAAACATAGTACGGTTCGGCACTCTCGCAAAGTTTGCCAGAGAGTCACTAACCCTAACCTGAATACGATCTACTTTAACAAACTTGCACACACTAAATTGAGTAGCTAAATCTCTAATTCATGAACAAAATGAAGATACGGAGATCTGTCTGGAGTTGTGGAGTTCACTGCATTGACAAGCATGGAGCAGTCCGATTCCACAATGATGGGTAGCTCAGACATCTGAAGGGATCTCTCCAATCCTTCCTTGCAGGCTCGGAGTTCAGCTTCAAAAGGACCTTGGCAGTTCACCAGATGTGTGCATGACATAAATATGGAATCAGCATTAGAATCACGTAAAACCATCCCAGCTCCTGCAGAACCCTCCGTAGCACAGAAAGATCCATCCACAGACAGTTTAACCCAGTTGACAGGTGGTTTGCACCAGGGTTTATCGGGTCCTTTCCTCACATCAGGCACCTTAGGCCCGGCTCCAGTCTCAAACGTTGGACCTTTGCCCTTAAGTATGTTCGCAGTAGGTTTATCCTTGATATCTCGCAAAAGCTTAATATAGCTGCACAAAAAACTCTTTGAGGCATCAACAGGTGGTAGCGGCTTATCATGTGTGGCTTCATTCCTTGCGTACCATGCACGCCAAGTGACCAGGAAGAAAGTATCTATCATATAATTGGGGACATGTTGTAATACTGACTGAAACCACTCCGTCGTGGGGTGCATCAGATCAGCATCTGTGGGCAGGCTCCATGTACGTCTCATTTCAGTCCATAGACCATATGCATGAGGGCAAGAGAATAGGGCATGCTTCACTCCCTCCAGTTCCGATCCACAGATTTTACAGTGTCCCGTGACACGCATATGATGGTGTCGTTTGTTCTCCTCGGTGGCCAGAGCGCCAGAGGCAGCCTTCCAGGCAAAAACTTTAACCTTTGGAGGGACAGAGGACTTCCGCCAGCAAGGGTGCTGCCCGTCAGGGAAAGTGCTAGAGGTGGAAAACTCACAGTGATCCTTACTTGCATTAAGGGCCAAGCGATACGCACTTCTGACCGAGAATAAGCCAGACTTCTCGGGATGCCACGCAATCATATCTTCAGCCATCCTTTTTGACGGGGGAAAATTCAGAATCGCCTCAGCATCAATAGGATAGAAGTTGTTTCGGATGAGATCAACCTTGCATGCGCCATCAGCAGAGATGAGATCAGAAACTCTACGAAGACGATTCCTGCCTCTTGGAGTGAGGGTTTTGAAGTGTGAATCACGAGGGATCCAATTGTCCCTCCATATACGAACACTCTTGCCATTACCGATTCTCCAAATTAAACTTTTTTCAGAAGTTCAAGTCCATGGGAAATTGCAGTCCATGTGGAGGAGGGATTCCCAGAAAAGACTGTATCCGTTAAATGGCCATCAGGATAATATCGAGTCTTAAGAACTCGTGCACACAGGCTATCCGGAAACAGCAATAAACGCCACGCTTGACGAGCTAATAGGGCCTGATTAAATAGCCTCATGTCTCTGAAACCGAGTCCACCTTGATTCTTTGATCTATTGAGCTTAGTCCAGCTGACCCAATGTGCTCTTTTCTTTCCATTCTCGGCACCCCACCAATAGTCTCTTACTAATTTAGTGAGGTCGTCACAAAGGGACAATGGCAGCTTGAATACTCCCATGAGATATGTGGGGATGGCATGTGCCACCGCCTTGATAAAGATTTCTCTACGGCTTTGAGCCAAAAGACTGTCACCCCATTCAAGCAATCTTTTACACAGCCTAGATTGCAGGTTATCAAATTTTCCTCTATGCATCCTACCATCAGGAGTGGGGAGACCAAGATATCGTTCCTCAAAACCTTGCTTCTCCACATGCAGAATAGCACGAATAGCTTCTTGGGATGGTATCGGACAAGAAGCGCTGAACATAATTGAGCATTTAGCATGGTTGATCGGCTGCCCTGTACATGCAGCAAAAACATCAAGAGCTTTGCTGACACATAAGGCTTGTTCCGGTGTAGCTTGGAAAAATAGAAGGGTGTCGTCAGCAAATAATAAGTGGGAAATTCCAGGGGCTCTTCTACACACCTTGATTGGGGTAATTCTATTTTTATTAACTTCATTCCTCAATAGAGAAGACAAACCATCAGCCACAAATAAGAAGAGGAAAGGAGATAGAGGGTCTCCTTGCCTTAAGCCACGAGTTGGAGAAAAAGCTTCCAATAGGGAACCATTGAATTTTATTGAGTATTTCACCGTGGTAACACATGCCATAATCCACTGTACCCACCGGTGCGAGAACCCCATTTTGTGCAATGTACTCTCCAAATAGTGTCAATCAACTCTGTCATAGGCTTTTGATAAGTCCATCTTGTATGAACAAAAAGAAGATGCAGCAGATATACCATGCTCCATATAATGCATGCATTCAAAAGCTAAAAGAGCATTATCCATAATCATCCGTCCCGGTAACTTCAATCAAGAGAAACTTCACAGATAATAACCTGCCCCTCAAATTAGATACAGGAGCAGGCATAATCCATGTTCTAGGTAATAACGTGAACTACTCACTCCGACCGGAAAATTATGTCACTAAAATGGATATATCTAGCATTAAAACATGTCTACATACATTTATTTTTGTGACATTCTTTTCTCAAAACAGAGGGAGTACATTAAAATATAAAAAAATGAGTGAATGTGTGTAATGAATGTTTAGATATACGCAATTCAGTAAAAGGTAAAACATCTTATAAGTCAAAACGGAAAAATGTACAGTTAGCTAACTAGTGCGGTCGTTAGTCACAAGCACGAAGGGATATCTTGGCGATCTCTTAGAAAAGGCGGTGTAAATCTTTTAGTACTCCCTCCGTCCCAAAATAAGTGTCTCAAAGTTGTCTAAAAGTGAATGTATCTATACTTGTTTCATGTCTAGATACATTCACTTTTTGACAAATCTAAGACAGTTATTTTGGGACGGAGGGAGTACAAAGTATTCCCACAATCCGGGAGCCCTACAAAGCCAGAGCAAGTGACGAATGCGCAGCAGAGTACGCCGCGTGCGCTGTATTACCCATTAACAGTAATACCGCGTATGTACGCATTAACAGTCCGACACGCTACTACCGTGGAGAAGAAAAAAAGGGTAAGTCAAATTTTCTTCACGAGGACTAGAAAAAAAAGGAGCATCTCTAAAATCCTTAAAACGATATCGGCTTGGAATTTCAGAACGATATGCCATTTTGAGCTCTTCCTTTAGCCACATCATGTTCTCTCTGAACCAAACGGAGGGCAACAACCAAAAACTTGGCTATACGATACTAAGAGAATCTCTAGCAATCCCTTAAAACACTCTCGGCTCGGAAATTTCGGCCGATATACAGTTTTGAGCTGCTTTTTTTTTTGCCCGAACAGTCATCATATTCTCGCCAAACCAAATCGAGGGTACCAACAAGAAAATTGGCTATAACAACCTAGAGGATAGTCACTGAATCACGTTATTGATATGGGTAGCGTGACAAAGAAAAAATTGATTCGATATCATTTGTCACACAAGTATCTGTTTTTGCTAAATCCCCTTCTGATTATCCACACTAACAACCAAAAAATGTTATGACGATTTTAGGATAGTGGTTGTGGTTCCAGGTGAAAGCCTTGCCAGGTGGCATTGTACCAACGATGGTGGCATTGCTTGGTGTCATGTTCCCTCTTGGGGGTTGAGTTTCAGGTCTATGTTCTCGGATTCTGAGTGAAAACTCTCTGTCCGTTCTTGAACCGGTTGGCGATGACGTTTTAGCGCACCTTATTGAAGACGTCGGCTTGGGAATGTCTGATGGTGATTAAGGTCTGGGTGGTTGGCGTTTCTGGTTAGTTCCCTTCTAAGATATGGTCACCTGTCTGGTGGGATTAGTTGTGCTCATGTGTCTCTTGTCCTCGACATCTTTGTTTTCGCCTTACATCGGTGCTCTAGGGTGAGCTTCTACAACCTCTGACGGTACGATGGTCTTCGAGCCAAATCGAGGGGGGTAGAGTGCCCTCTTGGAAATGTCAAGACAGATGACAAGGTAGAAGACGGCAGCTCCAACAGCTTGGCGGCTCCGCTATCAAGATTGTGCACTCGCTCCTCCTCCAGTCAATGATCAATGCGGCCTCCGAGGACTTGGAGCATTCTCAAGCCGTGTGTCTTGTTATATTTTTCGGTTTGCTTGTTACTCCTTTTTCTTGTAAGGTCGGCATACGTAATGACTTTCACCGTTTGAGGCTTTACTAATTTAAAGTCGGACGTTGTTGCCTTGTATCAAAAAGAAAATCCATGCTAACGATGGTGTGGCTGATTAAGTCAAGCTAGTGTAATTTGGACCAATCGAAATTTACCGGCTAAGAGCAAGTCCAGCAATTCCCCTATATCTTTTCCCCTATATGTCCATGTAGGGGACTCCCCTAAAAAGATTCCTCTCCTATATTTTTGTCATCTCCAGCAGTTCCCCTATATCATCTCCCCTATATCATATTCAACTATATTTATACAATATTTCGTAATTAACTTTGTAACGGTTATTTTTGTAACCGCCATAATTCGAACGACAGCAATTTGACACCTCACTGAAATTTATTCAACACAAGCAAGGCACAATGTGACAGCAATTTGAGTACCAACAGCAAGAAACAATCAGTAGCAACAGCTATCCACGATCAGTACCAAGGCAAGCAGCTACAAATCTCACTGTATTTCTCTCAATCTCTCTGTCCCTTCCTCGCTCTCAAATAGACAGCAATTTTCCACCTTTTTTTTTGAGAACTACAGCAGTTTCCCACCTAGGCCGGATAGAATATACGTGCATCTAATCTCTAGATGGATAGGGCCCAGCCCAAGTGAACCATGGATGCATCGTACGTACTGGGTTTCCAGTACTTTCCAGTACGCACGCACGCGTCTCTTCCTCTCGATCCCCTTCTAGCTCTCGCGATGCGCCGCCGCCACGCACGGTTCCGGCCGTCGCCGACCGGCTCCAGCGCCGCCGCCGGCTGATGCCGCTCCGGAGCCCTCCTGCCTACCGATTCCACGCCGCTGCCGCGCTCGTGCGAGCCCCAGCGCACCCTAGTCGCTCCGGCCTCCGCCCGGCGATTCGCCGCTGCCGCTGCCGCCACGCCCTGCTCCGACCAGCTCCGGTCTCTGACGCCGCCACCTTCTGGCGCCGCTCCGCCAAGGTCTCCACCTCCGGTTCCTCGCGACGCCGAGAGGAGGGTGCCCGTGAAGATGGCGGCGGAGATGGACGCCATGAGGAGCGCGTGTCCCCTCCTCTCCTCTCCCGGCCGTGGTGGCAGGAGGAAGAATCCGGGAGCGAGCGGTTGCTCCCGTCGACGAATCGGGGACGCCTACACCTCCCCGATGTGTAGGGAGATCAAGGGTGTGGGTCGGGGACGCCGATTCTCGCGGGACTCGATAGGGGAACTGCTGGAGGGGTCCTTTTTCTTCTCTCTCCCCTAAGTTTGCTATCGGGGACGCTTTCGGGGCACTGCTGGACTTGCTCAAGTAGCGCCAAGTTTGTGGCATTAGTGCAATTTCTTCTACAGTTTGTGTTTTGTTTTTGTTTTCCTCGAAAGTAAATTTGGTTGTGTGGACATTTATATTCTTGTCCGTATCGATGTTCTAAACAAAGTCACTCAGCGGTCTTCATACCCAAGTTTATGAGAAACGTGATTAACACCACAACAAGATAATTACACTTTTGAAACAAGAGATTGGTGAATGCGACGTTGGTGGCCTACCTAGCTAGATAGTCACTTTATAAAAAACACTGAGCTAGTCACTCTTGATAGCGTGGATATACGAGAGGCATCTCCACCGGATATTCAAAACGGGTGGTGGGTGCAGATGCACCCACTATCCAAAAAAACAAATTTCCAAATGTCAAAAAATTCAAAATAATTTTTTTGCATGTAGTGCGACACATTTTAAGTCGGTATAAAAAGTTACGCGAAGAAAAAACTTTTTTTACAACCTGTGCAAAAAAGACAAATTCGGACATACCAAAATGTATATATACGTGTCAGAATTTTGTCTTTTTGTACAGGTTGCTAGAAAAGTTTTTTGACCATTCCAATTTTTGTGCTAACCCATCACGCTGTAATGTACATTCGAAATTTTTCTAGATATTTTTGACATTCTGAAAAAAACCAAAAATAAATTACCTAATTGGTGCATCTACACCCACTACCCAAATCGCCTCCTCCCATCTCCACCTAGCTAATTACCGACAAGTGCGACTCTCACTGTCCAGGTGAGCTGGCCCACTTTAGCATAGTGCCACTGGCACCGTCCTGGCCGTGTTGACCAAGCAATTTCATCGATGTCTCGCATTTCCATTCTTTAAAACAATTCCAACTTTTAATTACTTCCAAAGTAAACAACGTCCTAAAAAATATTATAAAAAATAATAATAATCGAGAAACTAATTACAGCCACATCTGATAGACAAAGTGGTCATTTCGCTTTCGTCTCTAACAAACAACATCGATTTGCATGCTCGGTTCAAATTGTTGTACTACTGGTAGAAACTGACTAATTACCAGTCCAGTATATATTCTTGTGTTGCAGGCAGTGGTTGGCCGATGGCGAGTACGTCGTCACCCCGCTATGGTATTGTCTTGTCGGGGAAAGAGGGCGTGCATCGGGTTCCAAGGAATCGCACCCATTAGTGAGTCGATCAGATTTTGTCATCTAAACACACGTCTGTAATCACCCACCGAGTAGCTAAGCTTCCACCCAAGGACGCATGCAAATCAAGCGATCCAAGGATAAAGTAATGAACGAGGGGTTTATTGAAACCGGGAAATGAACGAGGAGTTAAGCCTTCGGTTGCTTTTTTTTTGCGAAAAGCCTTCGGTTGCTTGGGCGAGCAGGATAATCGTGGTGCCAACACGTGTACGCTCAGCAGGTCCACGTGTCACATCTTGGTTCTTTACGACCGCTTATGCGCATATTCTATTTCTAGTTTCTCGCGATCTCGATCCATCACTTGGCTGATTGATCGGTGTGCGCGTGTGTGCTGCATGTACCAGAATGTCGTTTCTGCAAAGAAGCAATAAGAATGTCAAAGCGCGGAGGGGCATAATCTATTTATGCACCTGCGCTACAATCCGGGGAGCACCGCTTGACAGAGTTTTGACATTTCTCGCCTATATCCCGGTATAAAAGATGCTCGATCAAGAGGATAGTACTAAAAAAATCTGTAGAAAACTGATAATAATGGTCGTTTTTGTCTGTCAGTACGTAGACCAGACCCAAGACTCGAGTGACCTCGGTTTGACTTATGTCTTAGCTTCTGTGGCATGCATGCGTGCACGGCAGCAGCATTTTGGGTCTACCCCATCTCCATGCATCATGTGGTTGCATGCAAAAATGGCGTTGGAGCCTTGTGCATGCAAAACCAGGTGCTGCGCCCATCCGCAAACCATGGTTTCTCTAGCTAGAACGCATGCATGCATGCATGCAGATGTGCACTTAGCTAGCCCCAGCCCGGCCACAGAAACGATCCATGGCCATGCATATACAAATTCATAAACGAGTGGATGCTATGGATCGTCGACATTGATCCAGATGATGTCAAAACTTGCGCATTATGTTACTTCAAACTCTAGATGTGCTTGCACGTAGGTCAACCAGCTGATAAAGAAAACGAGCAGATCACACGCACCTACGTACGCTACATGCACTATCTATAATTTCTTTTGCGTTGGCTCCTGCGTTAGATCGTAGTAACGTGTACTGGTTATTAGGACTAGCTGGTATCTTCACTTCAGTGAAAGCGTTGTAAGCATGGTCAAAGGCTCAAAGCTTCAGCGTGTACACGTGGACTGCGCAAGATGTCGTCCCAGGTTAGTCAGATGCCGAACAAACGTCACTGCAGCCATCACCACGCACGAGGGATAGTCAAACCTGCAGAAACGGCCTAATTTGCAATCGAGAGATATGTTGTAAACCTGTCGACCGACGAGTTGTTAGTTCATGCATGGGTGATGGGAGTTTTGATTTCCACAGACCACATGATAGATTCCACCGAGAGTTTGATCCCTGGATAAGTGGGAGTGGGAGATTAAGTCAGAGGTTAACAAACTATAACTAAGTGAAGAAAGAGCATCCAGTGATGTGCGCACCTTCCAATGAGTCATCTTAAGTGCTGCGTGTGCACTTTATGCCCGCGGTGGACTTTGGTAGGTCAATGCAGATGTCGTGGACTTTTCCGCGGTGGACTTTGGAGTATAAGACTCGGAAAAGTGAAGCACGATGTGAGCTTGATATGGGTGTGTAGTCAGTTGATTAAGAGGCCAGATGTTAGTTTTTTTTTTTGAGGGGAAACACAACTCTTTATTGCTCTAAAACATTGTCATGGATACAAAGACCATCAGGAGGGCGTAGAAGCCAAACCTGACGTCCAAAGTTTACAGAAACAGTAAATCTAGCTAATCTATGAGCTTCTGAATTGGAAAGCCTATTCTCATGAACAAAAACTAAACTGGTAAACTCACTCGCTGCCGCCTTAACTTCATCAGATGTTAGATGGTCTATGAGATGGCTTGTTCCTACATAAAACGAGAAAGTACAACAGCCCAGATTGGAGGTTGGGTTAGAGCATCTCCACTCGCGGCGCCCAAACGCCTTCCGGACAGGCCGTTTGGGCGCCGTCCGGACTACTTGGCGCATTTGGGCGCCCTCGCTCCCCACTCGCGGCGCCCAAATTTGCAAATTTGAATGTGCCGCCAAAATACACTACGCCAAAATATGCCGCCAAAATACGCCGGGCAGCCCGGCATCTGCTTGTCGCCACCGCCGTCGTCGTCGCCGATCTAGATGTTGTCACCGGGCTGGGGCACGTAGCCATAGCCAGGCTGAGTCATGTCGGGGTCATCGTCAACCTGGCCGTCCGCGCCGTGGTTGCCGCCGTTCTCGGGCGGAACGAGCCCAAGCTCTTGCAGGATCGCGGCGCGATACATGTTGTGCGCCGCCCTCGCCAGCGGGTCCAAGTTGGAGACGTCGGCCGTCAAGATCATGAAGTCCTGACTCCTCTTCTTGACGGCGGCTTTCTTCTGCTCGAGGTTGATCTTGACGTCGGCCTTCTGCATCAAGGTCGCCCACCTTGCGTTGTTCTCCTCGCGCCTCAAGCTCGAGTTGGAGCAAACATCGGCAAGGACCTTGTCGATGGACGACTGCACTCTGTCCGTCTTTGCCGCCGCTGCCAAGGCCGCTTTCGTCTTCTTGTTCCCGATTGGCCGCCCCTCCGAGTTTTGGGGATCGGCGTTGAGCTCGGCGCGGCCGTTCTTGTTCAAAGTCCGTCGGTGTACCTTCCATTTCTCACAACTTTGGAGAAGCTTGTAGCAATGCATCAATTTGAAGTCTTTCTCCTTGTTGATGGATTTGTACAACACAAGGGCGTCGATGACCTGACAAAGCAAGCCGACGACGATCACAATTGTACTTAAGCAACAAAACAACAAGGGGATCGCAAGCCGGCGATCACCTGATCCGCCAGGCCCTTCCCGCTCTCCTTCCGGTCGACGATGTTCTCGTGGCAGCCGTGGAACTTGTTGACGAGGCGTTGGACGATGCGCCACCTATGCTCGATGGCGCCTTGGCCGCGCACCATGCTCACCTTGTAGAAGTCCTTGGTGAACCGGCGCTCGTCGAACTCGTCCTTGATCCGGGACCAGTAGGCGGTGCTCGACTGGTTTGTGCCGGTGATCTCGCCGGTAGTAATGGCCTTCCATGATTCGACCATGCACTCGTCTTCCTTGGTCGTCCAGATTGTGTCGCGGCTCCCCTTCTTCTTCTTCGCCGCCTGCTCGCCGACCACAGCGTTGGTCACCACCCCCTCCTCCTCGACCTCGTCTTCGTCCTCGGCGTCGTCCTCGTAGTACTCCTCATCCTCGTCGAACGCGTCGTCGTCATCCTCCGCCCGGGCGTTGTCGTTGATGATGTCGTCCATGATATGGGCGGTCTCCTACACACAAGGAGCAAGGTCGGTAGCCACACCTCGCCTATGCACACGTCTATTGTACATGCCATGGCTACAAAACGCGGGTTCATACCTGCATGAGCTCTGGGGCGTCGGGAGTCATTCCGTCGATCACATGGGAGGCGCCCGCGTCGAATGAAAGGCTCCGACCGGCGGCCGTTTGGACGACGGGTTCTCTCCGCAACGCCGGCGAATTCAGATCGACGGGGTGGTTTAGATCCAGGCCACAAGAAGGAAGATGACGTTGGGGTCGAAGCCGCCGTGATGCTGGCTGTCGCCGTACTCGGGGGAGAACCTGGTGCGAGGCGTGGCGGCGGCGCTGTCGGCGAAGAAGGAGGAATTCGACGGCGAGCCGCCCACCTTGCATCGTAGAGTGGCGCTGCTCTCTGGGCTCCCTCCCAAGGCGAATGCTTGGTTCAAGGCGGCGACGGTCTTGTTCATGGCGGCGATCTTCCTTGTCGTCAATGGCGCCGCCGTGCCGAGCCGTTTCCTCTCATTCTGCTTTACGCGGCGCCCGGCACGGCTCTGCGTGTCCAATCGGCGCCGGAGTACGTCGAGGTCCCAATCCTCCTGCCTCATCTCCTCCGGCTTCTCCCTAGGCGGGGAGGGGGGGCTTGCGCTTGATGCCCAGCGTCTTCCCCGCCGCCGCCTTCGTCTCCTTCGCGGCCTTCCCCTTGTGTGCCGGCGGCGCCATGGAGCCGGCGCGGCGCGAGGGCTTTTCTTTTGGCGGGAGAGATGGCGGGGAAATGTGATTTCTGCGGACGAATTGGGGAAAGCCGACACTTATTGCGATCTTGTCTCACTGCCAGGCATGGCCCGCGCATCGGAGGCCGACGTGGCGTCACGTTTCCTTCCGTCCGGGGCCGCCCCAAGACTCCCCAAGTTGAGGGCGTGGGCTGGGCGTGCCGGACACAAAAGTGGGCCGCTCCGGACCGAATTCGCGTTTGGGCGTCACGAGTGGGGGCGATTTTGTGTCCGGCACGCCTCAAAAACGTTTGGGCGGTCGTTTGGGCGCCGCGGCCCGCGAGTGGAGATGCTCTTAGTAGCCCAGTAAGCCACTGGGCTAATATAGCGGGTCCAGACCAAGAAGCTTTGGCGAGCCGGCAGAATTCGAGTCCATCCCGTCCGTCCAGTCCGACTGCCGTCCGCTCACTGCCAGACCGGCCACGCATCCAAGGTGGCCAACCAACCAGCAACTTTCGTAACCATACCAGTGCTTGCTTGGTCAATCGTCATCAACCTCCAGATCTTCGCCCGGCGAGCGAATCGGAGACACTAGGCAGTGTTCTGATCCGATGGGGGCGGTGGTGACAGCGGTGATCGCGATCGCGGCAGTGGTGCTGGGCTGGATCACCATCGAGATGGCCTGCAAGCCCTGTCTCGAGACCGGCCGCCGCGCCATGGACCGCGCCCTCGACCCCAACCACGACCCCGACGACTCCCCCACAGCTAACTCCACCGAGCCGCTCCTCGCCGACCTCTCCGCCGCCTCAGCAGCCGGGCCCGCCAAGGCCATCTGATGTGTTTGTGTGCAAGCGCCACAGTGCTTTGCTTTCGTTTCTTCATTGCTCCAGCCATGTTTGTCTCTGCCTCCCCAAGTCTTCTGTTTTTCTGGTTTTGGTAATTAAGTGACAACTGCTTGCTATGTTATGAAATGTTGTGCAATGAGCTGTGATGTTAGCTTTATATATGATCCTGACTAAGACTTCACATTCCTATGCAACACATGATACTTCGATCTGTATTTCTGAATTGGCATTGCAATGTAATGTACTCCCTCCGTATCAAAATATAAGTCGTACTAGTCACTTACCACACACATGTATATACACATGTTTTAGTACAAGATTCATGTAATCTTGTACTAAAACATGTGTATATACATGTGTGTGGTAAGTAACTAGTACGACTTATATTTTGATACGGAGGGAGTACTATACATACATACCAAGAGTAAAATTCCGCCGGCAAGATTGGCCTATACTAGGAGACTGATATTTAGAGAGATTGGTACCGTATGAGGTCAGTCCTCCAATGGCGTTGCCTCGTCGGCATCTTCAGTCACATCATCCATGATGTTATCGTTTTCGTCTGCTGGAATTTCAGGATCAGTCTCCATATGTTCTTGCTCTGCATCATTTGTGTCGTTATCCACATCGCCGTACACCTGAGAGCTCACCACATGCCCATGCAAGTCCTTGTGCTTCAGATTACCTATCACAAAATGGAGAAAAAAGTTGGCATTGCTACAGTAGATACGTAACTAGCTGACTGCAAAAAAGATAAGATACGTAAGTAGCTAACTGTATTCTGTCCATAACTAGAACAGTTGTGAAGAAATGTGAATCAGACTACAAAGTTTACCAATGCTGCAACGCTCCTCAGTAGAGCAGTGTTCCAGGAGGGCCTTTACTCGGAACACGAACCGCTCCATGGTTCTCTTTGCGGCAGGTATCTTGCTGGTTATCATTGTTCGCTTGTTACCCTATAGAAGATCAAATTGATGTTCTAAGCAAGGAGCACACAATTTATGTTATGAACATCATGGATCTAAGATTATTGATTGTACACGAAAAAGAAGATTATCAAAAGTACCCAGTAAAAAAAGATTATTGATTGTACCTTTGCCTCTGCGCATATAGTTTGGATTATTCTTGTTGCTTTCTGAAGATCTTTAATCTGCATCAGTTTAAGTCATCAGTAACACTAAACGCCACTGTAATTTGGCAAGGCAGAAAGCAACCATTAAGTGGTGCAAAAAGAAGTAAATAACAAAAATGATTGACAGATATTTACCATTTTAATTATACGGTTACCCTGTTGTCCAAACTGTGTCTCAAGAAAATTGAAAGCTGCAGTAAAAAGAAAGAAAAGGAACACTAACTTATAAATATTCTCAATAAAAGGCAGGAAGAATACACCAACTAGTGTTACCATGTTGGCAAATACATGAAATGACAGCTTATCAAAAAATAATCCCTCACCTTTAAGAAATGCATCAATGAATCGCCCCCCATATTTCACTGACATTGCATGCATCGCAACCTATATTTTGTGATACAATGTAAGATGCATCGTTTTCAACCAGCAGTATCATGCATGAGGGATACACCATTTCCATGTGGATACATCAGGTGGTCATATTATATCAGTACTTGAACATAAGGGGTTTCAGTGGAACTCACCTTTTCATGAGTCTTACATATACATATTAGAGTAACAAACACCTCTACTGATTTTACAATTTCATCCAAACATTTTCCACTGCTTCTCCTGATTGTGATCTAATCTTCAAGGCTTGCTTGATCTGGAGAAGGGAGAAATTGATCAAAAATCAAGGGATACTTTTAAGACAAAAATACAACATAGTTCTGACAGTAGTAGCAACTAAGTGTAGCATGCTTTGCTAAAAACTCACCGTCTTGTTAAAATTTCCAGTGTTCTCCTCATGCTGCATTAGTAAACCAAAAATTACAAGAGAAAACAAAAAAGCATTTGATAGTTATAAATGCTCTGGACACCAGATACTTACCAGCACACGGTACCAAGAGTGGAAAGTGGCAGAACACAATGTTGGAAAACCATGCGATTCCTGGGTAGTACTTTTAGTTTTGAAGAAGTTACCTTCAATTATGAAATAAAATGCTTACAATGAGCCTTTAAGGTGAAAATAACTACAATTCAATTGATATGGACTCTGCGTGACCCAAGAAGTCGAGATGGACCACCTGAGGCAACACTGAGCTAGCCAGCTCATCAAGCAGATGTGAAGTCGAGTCACTATTCCTGAGGTATATTTGTAATATCCTTGGTATAAGGTCACCCTGACAAGCAATAAACATGGACATATTAGCCTCTTAAGAATTAGTAAGCAAGGTGTATGCTTATAGGCGCCAGCACATGTATGTCATAGTGTTATAGCTTACTTTACTGCCATCCATTTTCGGCATCTTCACTAGGAAAATCAGAAGTTAGCAGCTTATGAGCTGATAACGCAAGATGCTTCCGTAGAAAGGGAATAATCTCTTTGGAGCATCCTACGTGCATATTATTCCCATTTGATTCCACGGATTTTTCCAAAAGCACGACAATGGAATTTAAATTGATTGCATGGTAATTAGCACATCAGAAGCCAGAACAGTGAGAACGAACACGCTGCAGTAAGACACAGTATTGGAATTAGGCCAAAGGTCACATAATCTTCTATCACTTGGCACAAATTGCAAATGCTGAGTACCTGGATCCATTATAGCCTCAAACATTCTATATGCCCCACAGTACAGATAATCAACATTACTAGGGACCAGAGGTGGACGAAACTCGGAAAGATCGTCATCAAAATTTTCAGTTGGTTGGAAAGTCTGTAGTAACTCCTTCAGAACTGACATATTTGCTTGATTGAATAGATCTGAAATGCCAAGTAACTGCGAAAGGAATCATGTTATGTTAACACTACAATTTGATTCTTCTTTACTATAGGAAGTAAGAAAAAATATTCATATTACAACCTTCCTGTAGCAGCCAAGAACCTCCTTAAATACTGAAGTGGCTATTGAAGACTTGGATATCATCACATATGGTATGTGTGGGTTTCCTGCTGAATCCGAAGATGAACTCCAATTGTCTGGGCAGCTATCTGATCCTACAAAGTAGTAATAGTAGTGACCCCATTATGTTATTGATCAAAGCAAAGAAAGGAGGAGTACCATCATTGTGGTATTAAAATTTATATCATACCATTCACTATAAAAGGAACTAGAAGCCAAAAAGGGTAATGAAGCTTACTGTCTTTGATCATTGAAACTGCTCCATCTAGATGTTTCCTTAGACTCGAGAATAGTGGTTGGATTTTGCTGAGAAGTTCTCCTGTGCTCTTTTGGCAATGAGCACTAGTGGATTTTGCTTGAGAAGTACTAAAGAACGGCTTGCTTTGCGGATTTAGATGGTCTAATTTGTTGTGGAGATCACGGAGAAGATAGAGATATAAAGGCAGCTGAATAACAAAAACAGCAACCTCAATAATGACACCATACTTTAATACTATATTTATGTAGTTGAAATCAAGTACCTCGGATTCATGATATGAGTAAGTTGAATCTTGAGCCTGTTTAATAAATAAATGAGAATTTTAAAACAATTTTGAAAAAAATCAAGTCAATTTGAATAAATACATACCTCTGAATAGTTTAATAAGGATAAACAAGTTACATTGAGAGTTCTGAATTTGAATCGTTGCATATCCAGCTGAACAGGTGCTGCCATCAAATCACATGCCCAAGCTCACCAGACTTATTAGCCTCATTTTCAACATCATTTGACATCATTCTACTTGGAAATGGTTGTGAAGCTTTGTTTGTTTCTTGAGTGATAACAAACCACCTCTTTTGAAAGCATCCAGTAGTGTACTTTGCTTGAGCTTCTCATCAGAATTCGATTTATCTGAAGCTGCTTTGTCCTTGCGGCTTTTTTTTCTTTTGTTCGAAGATGGGCCCTCCATGCTTTCTTCCTCCATTTTCCTCACATGGTTAAACTTACTGGTGCTAGCTGACCCAGCATAATCCCAAGATATCGCAGCTCAGGTAGAGATAGGGGATAAATTTTAAGAATGGTGTTTAACAAGCTCTCAAGCAATCTGCATTTGTTTACAAAAAGTCATCTGCATTTGGCAATCATGTCATAATATTCTGAAGGTGCATTAGACGTGAAAATCTTAGTTCATATCTTAAGTCTACATCTTTCCTTTTTTATTAAGCCCTCTAACATTAATACAAACAGCTAATGATAGGATTCAGAAATAGCAAACTGTAATAGAATGTAAGTTCCCAGACTTGGCAATATTTATTTATTGACTGACTAACAAAGATGAAAAAGCATGCCCGACATGCTTGAGTAAAAATTTAAAGGAACAGTACAAAAACTTCTCCCACCAATCATCCATTAATAATTATTTGGTGAAAGGTTGTTCTTTGAAGATGGGTACGGTACAAGTAACATGCAATATCTATCCAGGTGTTGATATGGTACTCGCATCGGTGTTCAAGCAATACACTCACATTAGATTTCTCAGACGCTTCAGAAGTTTAACTGCTGTCTCATCCCTTACTCTTTGTGACACATTATCAACTCTGGCCGCAACTTGTGTGCTGAAAGCGTTAAGCTGCCAATCATGCCACCAATTTTAGATATAGATATTAAATAATTAGAAACATAGAGTCAATAAGAACAGAAAATTCAAAGCATACCAACTCCCTAATCCAGTTTATCGCAAAGTACAGTGAGTGACACACTGTGTTTTCTCCAGTGCTGACAATCTTCCCCATCTAGATTCATCCAGGATCTGTCGGTTGTCCAAACCAGGATTATTCTTTTATTCAGTTACAAACGCACATCTTTCTCTAACGGTATAAAAAATATATTTGAAAGTTTTCCATATTATATAAGTAGTGACAGATTTGCACTAATATATTTGTAAGTCGCAAAAAACTTCCAAATATAATTAAACATGTAGCATTTTGATTTGACTGACCCTGCTCCTGCCACAACATTTGCTTCCAAATATACTTAAACACGTAGCATTCGCAGGTTGATTTTTCTTAAATGTGAATGGCAGAGACTAGAGACTGATTATATAAACCCAGAAGATTTACTATGACAAACTATTGTAGTATTGTTGATTACATGTAGGTCAGTTTTAGAGAAACTTGAAATTTATTTGTGGCGTCATGCTATGTGTGTTTTGGTGCGGCAAAGGCAGGTCAGAATAATATTTAAGACATTATTGAAAGAAAACTAAGATTTATAAGCATTGTGTTCTTGTATATTTAACAAGTTACGGATATCGCTTCAAGTTTCCAGAGAGCACTTGTATAACCTTGGCAGACGGAAGATGCAAAGGACAGCCGAGGAGTGCGTTTATTGCCCCAAGTGAGCCTTCACTTCCTTTACGTTCAATCTTTGATACAAACAAGGAGAAAGTTAGTATGAAATCTAAGAAGTGCTCAAATACAAGACTATGGCACTCACAGTGGTTAGAAGTAGAAATTGAGAAGCAAGGATCTGCAAGCAGGCTTGGGACCTGGTACGAGCATGCACAACAGTAGTAAAGTAAACCACGATAGTGTCATATTCAGACTAATTATTAACTAACCAAATAATGACCAAGCTAAAATTATACTTTTGGGGAGAGGTGGACACTAGAGGCAAAATATTTACACAAATTGGGGAGATATTCCCATCCAAGTTCATCCACAATTCCCCTGAAACCAATGTGTCATCAATTACACTTGCACTCATACTGTGTGAAATAGATAGGTACAAATCCATGCCATGGTAATAACTGAGAAAGCATTTCGCTAACCTTCAATGTGCTCACAGAGATATTTTTCTGATAACTGGCCATCGTCAAGATCAGCAAGAAAAAGGGTGTCAAATTCCGCAACGTGTTCCCCAACCCTGAAAAGACCAGTCAGCAAAATGAGCTATCTTGCATGGAAGCGGGGAAAGAGGATACAAGAAAGAACATGGACCATCTCTCTTTTCACATGCATCAACCATTTTATACTTACCACTCAGTAATTGCAGAATGAAGAACACTGCTCTCAAATAAAGCAGCTAATTCATCATAGAGAAGAATTAAGGGCATCGTCACAAATTTGCAGGAGTTAACAGCCATTTTTAGCAGTCCCAGGGCCTCCTCACAATTTGGTTGCTGCCAAACAAAAGAACTTTACAGCTAACAAAGAAACACTGGTATTTCATGAATGCCGAAAATGTAGCTGATATTTTAGATACAAGATGCACAGTTCGAGTAAAAAAAGGAAACACTGTACCAAGCTAGGTATACAATTTAGTCAGGCAGGTGCACTTAATTCTTTATGCCTGCTTCCCCTACATAAAAGTATGGTATGTTTGTACATTGTTCATCTTATTTTTAAATATCCAGCTAGCAGGGTGTTCCCTTAATTATTAAGATGAAATTGTTATTGCCTGGTAAAATATTCCATGGTTTATAATGTATATGTATTCCTTTCAAATATGCCAACAGAAGGAATTCAAGGTATTTGACTACTTTACCGATGATTGACGCTGTTACTGATCTCCTATAAATGCTAGCGTTCACATATAAACATATATTTGATATGCCATTAAGGTCAGAAAGCAATAGAATCGTTCGTTATGATTGTTTTTAACATGAAAGTTCGTCATGCTCAAACAAACCTCAGATGAAGAGCAGTTCACAGCAGGATTAGCATCTGCAATAGCTGAAACTATCCTTAAAGCCCCAATTATTCCCATTCTCTTATACTTCATATCTGGATTGCTAACCTACAAGGTGCAAGCAGACAAAAAAAATGAGAAAACTGTAAACCGTAAACAGCTTTCTTGAATAAATGGAAGAGATACCCTAAATCCCTAATTCTGAGTGTGATCATACCTGTTTTCTCACTACCATAAGAAGTTCATTAGCAACTGAAGAGCCACCTGAACCAGTATTGAAGCCAGCAGCCAGTGCCAAATGGCAGAAGATCTCATAAACCTATATTTCTTTTCATGAATTGCTGTTTATGATCAGAAAAAAAGAGATATAAATGAACAATATTTCACAAACCTTTCGAAGATTATCTTCATGAAAACTCTCCAGGTAATCTAAAATACCTATGTCATAAAAGTCAATGCAAATCAGGTTATTTGGCAATGAGAAGGACAAAATACATAAGACGTGAGAAAGAACAATACCAGTTATATGTGAAGCTATAGGGATCAGTTCCTCAGCGTGGTTGGATGTCAGAGAAATCATAATATCCAAAGCAGAAGAAACTTCATAGCTGACCCCAGAACCTATATGAGTTATCAGTGAGCCTATGAGCTGCACAAAATTGGACGGACATTAGCAAATGAAGAAAATAGTGCAGCAGTTGATCAAGTGTTGTTTCACCAAACAAGTTGTAAATATATGTGGATATGCAACAATACTTGAACAGCAACTTGCCTGAAATCCTGAATTATAGGGGATAAAACTGACTATTTTGAAAACCAGCATCGCATTGTCAACTCACTTTGTCTATATTCATAAGTTCCTAATTTTCACTATGTTGACGACAGCAAACACAAGTGTTGGCAACAGAAGGGTACCTCTTGCCTGGAAAAAGTATCATTGAATTCTTCAAACAAAGCTGTGAACAGATAGGTAGCAAATTCCCTAGCCTTCTCTTCCTTGCAAGCCAACAGGTAATCACTCACTGAGAGATATGACAAGAAATGTTCCTAATTCAAGTTCAATTATGTCTCAGTCAGCACGGATAGTCAATCATACATGGTCATTCTACAGTCATTGCCGGAAACTGAAAGACTGACCTTTACTAATTCAGTATTTCCACGAATGCATTGGTTAAACAGAGTCTCTCGTATATATCCTTGTAAGATCTTGGACTTCAATATTTTCTCAGCACTTTTCTGCAGAACACCACCATTGGCATAGATGAGCATGATGAGCCAAACATCAATCACTTTGTGATCCCTTGGGTGGTCAACTGATTTCAACTCCTTCAAGAAGGCCTCACAAAGCATCTGCATCGATAAAAAAAAAGTAAAACCTCAGTTGAAACTCCAACAGGCATTGCTGTATTCCACGATAAAGTGCAGACTAAGAGAGCCAACATTCTTAAACCGGAGGCCCGATCTCAAGGTATGAAGGATTGCCCCATCAGTGCTAGTTGCTGATGCCTTCCCTTTCAGCTTCTTGCTCCGAGCAGCCCGTGGATCCACCACACCAACAAACTTCAGCTGCTCGCGGATCTGCGATATAATCCTCCCAGCATTGACTGGTGTGGCAGCCAGCAGCAAGAACCTGAGCAAGTGTGGCATCTGGTCCGCCTGAATTGTCCGGATGCACGATATTGCAACTGTCACCGCCTTCAAATATTCCCACAGCACAAGACAATTAGTCAGCCAACAATCCACACAATCGTGGGGTAACAAGGAATAAGACTGAAGAAAATCGTGGTGACAGTCACCTGCTCCTGCAAATGCGCATTGAGGTTAAGGTCTGACAAAGTGTCAAGCACCGCAACCACAACCTGGGAGTCCTGTAGCAACTTCTCCAGCGCGGAGACCACAGCAGGATGGCTATGGTCGCCCACAATCTCCGGGATGGACCCGATGATCTCCTTCTTGAGCCGGGGCGGCGCTACGGAGAGCACCTCTACGAGCTTGGTGACGAAAGCATCGGCGTCGACAAGCAAATCAAGCCAGCGGAACTGTTTGATGATAAGCCTCCCCACGTCTGCCTGCAGAGGCGCCCCGTCGAGCGCGTCGTCGTCGAAGTGCTCGGGCAGCTTGTCGAGGAGGAGGCCCAGGAGGCCGGGCTGGAGCGCGGGGACGGAGAGGAGCGCCTGCGCGAGGGTGCTCTCGGATCCCGGGGACGAGGGCAGGAGTAGCTGGCGGAGCCGCGTGGGGGAGTCCGCGAAGGCGGCGAGCCCTGCGAGGAGGCGGTCCGCGGTGGGGCCCGCGGCGAGAGCGCGGGTGAGGCGGGCCACGAAGGCGGGCGTGGACGGCGGGAGGGAAGGGGGCAGGTGCGGCGGGACGAGGAGCGTGCAGCCGGCTTCGGCGAGGATCGCCGCTGCCGCGTCGATGGCGGAGAGGTTGGACGCTGACGGCGACGGCCCGGGTGGAGTGGGCGCGGGCGCGGACGCTGACGGCGGCGGCTCGGGCGGAGTGGGCGCCGGCGGCGGGCGCTTCCGGGTGTTGCTGCGCTGCAGGAACACCATCGCCGATCGCCGCTGCAACCACGAAGCTTCTTCCGGAAGGAGGCGGAAAGGGTTGGGGATTTTGGGGGAATGAAAAATTTCGCGCCAGAGAGGGAATGCTTCTGGAGTACTCCGTATTTCGTAATTTCGCATTTGTCTCTTGCAGAAACGTGGCATGAGTCACGGACATGTGGGGTCAGAATGTTAATGTTGACAGGTCCCGCATGTCAGTGTTAAGATTGACGACTGATGGAAGGGATTCGTTGCGGTACTGGGAAAGGATCTGAACCGTAGAGTGTTCATCGGACGGCTGCCCGTGCTTGGAATGGTAGACCTAAGTCGAGGCAGGAGTGGTTCGTGGAGGCGCTAGGGTTTAAGCTTCTTCGCCGCCGGGAGGGGTCGACGGCGAGCGCGACGAATTGATTCGAGGAGCGGTTGGTGCAATCACGAGGCCTCCATTCCTTGTCCCATCTGGCTCAGTTGCTTTTGATTCGATTTCATTCGTGATTTCCGCAATCGAGCCAGCCGGTTGTGGTAGGGGATTGGACTTGGGAGGGATCTGGTTGAGATTGACGAGATGGGGGAGGTGGAGGAGAAGCTCGAGGAGTACGAGGTGAAGAGGGAAGGAGAGGCCGAGATTCTCATGCTCAAGAGCAACGCCGTCTTCTACAACCCAGTCCAGGTACATGCCCTGCCTGCTTTCCCCGTCCCCCATTTCCTCGATTTATCTAGGAGGAAATTGGGCTATCTCTTTCTTCGAATCTTTTGCAGAGATCTGTTCTGCGTAACTATGTTAGCAACCAAAATATAATCTAGGATTAGGTTTGAAAGTGATATTACTGCGCAAGATTTTGATATGTATATGCTTCAGTTTTATCTCCATCGCCGTTTTGGGTGGCGCGCATCAGCGGAGTTACATCATATGTGACTGATAGGTAGGATCCTGATGGCGTAGTTAGCAGGAAATGCAAACTAGTAATATGTATTTCTCTTGGTTGTCTGTGTGAGCAGAGATCAGATGTATTCACATAGTGCTGTGACTCTTTCAGTTGTTTTTGGTGCCTATTTTGGGTTTTTCCGAGTTGATTAATTGTGTGGGTTAGTTTGGTGCTTGCAATTTTATGGCAGAGGTAGTTTGTATGGAATGATAGCAGGAGAGCTGCTATATTCTTTATTAAGGAGTAAAAGGGTATTACAAGACTTGTGTAATGCTCGATTTTGTTACATGAGGGCAAAGGAGAGAGGTAGTTTGTAGAGGCTTGTGTTTCGTTCATGTAATACTCGATTTTGTTGAACAAGGAAGTTGCACATGCCAGTGTTACATGAGGCTTTCTTTAATATCAAGTTCACTGCTCTTGTTAGGTCCATAATCGAGACATGTCCATTGCCGTTCTAAGGACATTTGTAGCCAAGCGCAAGGAAGAGCTTGAGGAGATGATCAACAAAAAGAACAAATCACGTCAACATGTGTATCAGGATATTCCACCTAGATCAGACGGAGATGGCTCTTCAAGTGAGCAACCCGCTTCCAGTAGTCTGGATAGTGAAATCAATGGTGATCATGGAAAAGAGCTACATCGTACTGCAGACAAGGCAGAAGGCACATCAACAGAAACAACACAGACACCTTCCTGGAAAAGAATAAGTGAACTCAACGCACCAATTGTTCTGGAGGTGAGCCCTTACTATGTAAAGAGCTTATCTGCTGGATTACAATGTGGCTGACATTTGATTACGTATAATCAATTGAGTAAGTGCAGGCATTGGCTGCTTCTGGTTTGAGATCTCTGCGGTATGCTCGTGAAGTTGATGGACTTGGAAAGGTGGTTGCACTGGACAATGATAAAGGTCACTGACACGCTTGCTAAGTTGCTTTGTAGATTTCTACTTGAGATCTAGACTGCGGGACTTGACATTATACACTTGTTATTTCATTTTTCAGCCTCTGTTGAAGCTTGCAAGAGAAACATTAAGTTCAATGGTAGTGCAGCTTCCGATAAAGTTGAAGCACACTTGGCTGATGCTCGAGTTTACATGCTTACTCATCCAAAAGAGTTTGATGTGGTAATGTCTTTTACACTTATTTCTGTTTGTCACATGTGACACTTAATCACCACTGGGACCTGCTGAGATTAGACTATCTGATGTAATCCAAGAACTTCCATGACAATGTGATGCTTGTTTGTAGTCAGTGTTCCTCCTTTTATGGGTAATTTCTTAAGGACTCATGCATAATCAATTGTCAGAAATTACCTTTAATCCCTTTGCATTTTGGACGAGCTTTGGAGTTTTCCTGCTTCATGGTTTAATCCCCACCAAACTGGAAATAATGAAATAAATAACGGAAGAACATATGGCAAAATTGGATGGTTGCAATGGATGAAAAGCAGGGTAGTTTTTTAGAAAACTATATATATGCTCCAGATTATAGGGTTTTAAATGACACTCTATCTTTTGGACCTCTTCTTAGTAAGCTTATGAGAATTGCATCAGTACTTGCTTGGCACTATCACATGTGCTAACAGTAATCTGACTTAATTACTTGACAATAAGGGTGTAATTACGTAGCTTGACTGATTCAAGTTAGATTAAAAGTATAAAGCTGTAAACATTTAATGGGTTCTCCATCTAACCTCATAAGCTTTCTTATTTGGTTACATCCTCATTACCTTCCATATATTCTCATGTGCACTTTTTTTAGGTAGATCTCGACCCCTATGGGTCACCTGCAATATTCCTTGACTCAGCTGTACAAGCTGTTGCTGATGGAGGACTGTTGATGTGCACAGCCACTGACATGGCTGTCCTATGTGGGGCCAACGGTGAAGTGTGCTACTCAAAGTAAGTATTAGGTATTAGGATGATGGGGCAACCTAGCCCTATACTATGAAATACGTGATAATTTCCCATTTATTAAGAATATCTTATTAGTTATAAGAGTAATATGTTATACTGTTAGGAAAGTGTCAGTTAGTTAAGACAAAATCCTATTGGATTAACCATCTCTACATAAAGAGAGGGGACAGACTCTGTGGCCAAACAATCAATAAAAGAATATCTTATCCTTTTAACAGCTTAGTTTCTACCCTAGTCTCATATTCTATGATCTGGCGATCATACTTTCATAACATCTGTTGTTTGAGTCAACTGATGCTCTGCCTTCACTGACTAGTAGAAGACTAGCAGTGTTGTCGATCCCGTGGCCAGCATAACTTCCGCCATTGTGGAAACAGAGGCAAAGACTCCGTACCTGACTGATGGTAACAAGTCCTTTCTGCTAACTGTGATGCGCAGCATGTCTGTTGCCAGTGGCCACCGCCTTGCATGGTTGTTCTTCCCGTATGGTGGACAACTTTCATGACGACAGTGATGCTGAGTTGCTGACGCAGTGCCCACCATAGCGCAGCAGGCACCTTTGGTGGTGGCAGGGAACCCTCTTGCGGTGGGCGGTGGCACCTAAGGCTTCAGAACAGTAGCGTTGCTGCCTCTTTCGACGGAGGCTCCAGAGTCTGAAAGCAAAGGTGGAGATGAGGAGGCTGCAACAGATATTAGCACATGCGCTGCACTAGCCAGCAACAATGATTCCATCGATGGTGGCTGAGGTGCCGCAAGGGGGAGCAAAGGTGATGCCTGTTGAGCTGGCAGATGTGCCTCAAACGGTGGGGATGGTGTGGCCTGCCACGGTGTCATCACGCTTAGCTACTGGTGGCGACAAGGGGCTTGGTGATAGTGGTGGCCAGTGGCACTCCAACTGGTGGTGACAGATGTGACTTCCACGAAGGAGGTGGTGGTGACCATCTCCACGCTGCTGATGCATCTTGTAGAGGAAGCAGTGGTGCTAATTAACACGTTGACGATGCAGCTTATAGCTCAGATGCTGCATGATACAGCGTCGGCACTCACAACAGGGGTGGCACCGCTTGGGCTTGTTTCTACAAACTCTGGCCCATTATCTGCTGCCAGGGCACTTGTTACCAGGCCCAGCATAGGAGCACAAATTCATGGGATATTATGTTGCCTTCCATGGAGACTCTCAGGTTGGGTCGCAAGTACTTTCCTGGGCTCCTAGCTGAGATATGCATAGGTGGTGAACGACCCAAATAAAGAGAAGTGGTGCAACACCATTAACTTGGAGCAAATAACTCTGATGGTTCAGCTTCAGCACGTTCCTTCTGGTGCATGCATAAATAGGTGACAAGACCATGGGGTTCTAATGAGATACTGGGCTGGAATCTTGATCTCATGTCAACCTTGTGCTGCCCCAGTAAAAACATGTGGCAACCAACAGAGTGAAGGGAGCAAAGGTAGACAAAGTACAAGAAAAGTAATAAGGTCCCGCACATGGAGTACTCATTTCATCTGTATATGAAGAGAGGAACCAGGCACATTGATTGCTATATGAAGAGAGGAACTAGGCACATGAATTGCTGATTTCATCTGTATATGAAGAGAGAAACCACTCCCTATGATTAAGCAATCAATCAAAGAAATATTATCCTTTTAGCAGTTTAGTTCCTCGCTTGAGCCTAGTCTTAGTCTCATCTACTCTATGATCTAGCGATCATAACAATAGACCACTTTACTAGTTCCAGAATGAAATTTGGATCAAGTATCGATTTTATTATCATCAATTGTGTCTTGCAGGTATGGTTCCTACCCAGTCAAAGGCAAGTATTGCCATGAAATGGCTCTGAGGATCCTCCTTGCGTGCATTGAGGTATATAACAATGGTTAGTTGGTTACTATTGTTGTATGGCATTTGTCCAAGTTGAGCTTATTTAATAGTTTCATTAGTCAGTGAAAAAGAATAATACTCCCTCTGATCCATTTTAAGTGTCGCATGCTACACAACCTAGTTGTACTAGCTGAGTAGATATTCTACGACACTTAATACGGATCGGAGGGAGTATGTTATTTTTGGATGATATCTTCACTTTGACACTAACTGGATCTAATGTGACAACCTATTATATTAACAGCTTCGAGTAAAGCACTCACTAGTTTTGTAGCATATGAGGTGGAACTTTGCAGCTGTTGTTTTTCTGAGTTTTGAGATACCTTATCTGCTATTATATTCCCCTGTTGACACAGAGCCATGCAAATAGGTATAAGCGTTTTATCGTCCCAGTTCTCTCTGTGTTTATGGATTTTTATGTCCGTGTTTTTGTTCGAGTATTCACGTGAGTTCCCTCCCTCTTCTATAGTTTTATTCTTTTTGTTTAAGATTACATTGATCTACTTGTGGTCTGTCTAATTTCTGGATTTCATTTGCAGTTCAGCAAGTGAAATAAAGAATGCGCCTCTTAAACTTTCCTATGTATATCAGTGTGTGGGCTGTGATTCTTTCCATCTTCAGTCTCTCGGGAGAACCGTTACCAAGGTACACTTTTGGCATGCAATTTATATAATCTCAAAATTGTGTTTCGCCAACTATAGATCGGTTGATGATTGATTGAGAGTCATGTATTTCGTTTTTCTGGGGGTGAAGGGTAAGAGTGTGAAGTATGCACCTGGTATTGGTCCTGTTGTTCCTCAAGAATGTGGCAATTGTGGGAAGAAATTTAATGTGGGTGGCCCAATTTGGTCTGCTCCTATACATGATCAAGACTGGGTTCTTTCTACATTGGCAGACGTCAAAGCAATGAAGGATAGGTATCCTGCGTACAATAAGATTACTTCAGTTCTGACTACTGTATCTGAGGTATTGCTATTACTTTCTTTTTGTTGCTGAAGCTTTTATTTGGGGTATTGGAGAAATTGTATGTTAAAGACTCTAAATGGGTTATTGTTTTAACTTTCTTTAAGATGAATTATATCGTGAATCTGTAAAGAATGTCGATTATGCACCTGTAGCTCTTTTTTAGCTCCCCACCATATCTTCTGTTAACAAAATTATGAATACACTTTTTAGAAGTATCCACTTAATCAACTGCACTTAGCATGTAATGTTGGGATGTGGCATAGTACATATCATGGTAGGTGTTTCTGCGCTTCTTCCCACCCGTACTTACTTTCAATCTATATTATTCATTCAATGCAGGAGTTACACGATGTACAACTGTTTTTCAGTCAACATAATATTACTGCAACTGTCAAGTGCACTCCCCTATCTGCAGTTGTTTTCCGCTCTGCAGTTATCAATGCTGGATATCGTATCTCTAGCACTCATGTGAACCCACTAGGACTAAAATCCGATGCCCCTTGGGATGTTATCTGGGACATCATGCGCTGCTGGGTAAAAATCTCGTTAAGCTCTTTTCCTTGTAGTATTCTGATGACTGCATGTATAGGTTCCTTTTTTATGTCCTGTATGGAGTGGATAGTCTTCTTTCGATCTAATTGTGCAGTTCTTGTATCCAGGTGAGGATACATCCTATCAAGGCACAGCCACAAGACTCTGCAGGAACAATGATCCTTTCAAAATCTCCTAAACTAGAAGTATGGCATTTGTGCCCGTATATTATTGCTTCTGTTATGCATTTTGTGCATGATTGAAAAAAATTGTAGCATAGATGGTTGTTGTCTTACCCGGTGGTTATGCAGGCGAACTTCTCGAGAGCAGTAGCTGCTGTCAGCAATGCTCAAGCAAAGAAGGTCAGTCGGTTTCTTCCCAACCCTGAACGGTACTGGGGTCCGAAAGTTAGGGCTGGGAGGACGATCACAAGCAAGCATGCTTCTATACTGGGCCACGAGGCCGTAAACGGGGCCATTTGCCACGAAGACGGTAATGGATTGGTGGTAGAAAAGCCTGCTCCAGCAACTGAAGAAGTGGTCAGCACAGCCGAAAACAATGAGTGTGCGACTGAAGACTGACATGTGATTTGTGTGGTCTTGTCGAACTGATATATGAAGCTATCATTAAATCTTTAGTCGTTTCCTGTTGTTGTATCAATTCAGTAAGACTGTTGTTTCTTGAAATGAAATTTGGACATGGAAATTTTGTTTCTTTGATCATGCAACTGAATGAAGTGCCTCTTGATGCGAAACTTCTTTTGAACGACTAAGGTACAGTGTTATATGTGTCAACAAAAGAAAGAGAAGGAGAATATACCCAGGAAGAGCGCAATGCAAGTGGGAACTATTGATGTTTCATGTTGAAAACTTATTATGTATCTGGATAAGACTTTATGGACATTGTGTTTGTACCAAACTATGTGATTGCTGCATCATTTCTTAGAACTATGTATTTGGGCAAGGTTGTGGTGAGACTATTATACTATTTATCATGTGACTATGTTGATCAGATTCCCACTCATTTTTCTGAATTTCACAAACAAAAAAATTGAAAGTAAAACGGATAGGGAGGCCCCTTCAGCGGTTTTATTTTTGAAATAATTGAACCTGGATCTACATCCATGAGGAATTGAATCGGGGTGGCTGGGTTGTACATCCACTTCTCTAACTCGGTGAGTTAGGTTCATTTCTTAGTTAACAATATTTTGGTTCAATTATTTGAAATTGAAAAATTTAGACCATTTATAGCATTTTGCTTATTTCAGATGTCTACATCTTTCTTGAATTTTACTTTAGGTCAGTTAATTGGATTTACTGGACTTAGATCAATTATAGCAGTTTTTGCTGATTTCTTATCAATTTTAAATTTAACTTAATTTTATGCATTTTATAAGATTCCTAACAGACACAATTGACACAGCCGTTGACAATTTCATGACAATATAACATGAAATACCAGTTTTTAAAAGAAATTGCTAGAATATTAAATAGTTTGACAAACATGCTACTCCCTCCATTCCGGTTTATAGGATGCAATTCCAAAACTAGGTTTTTTCAATAATAAACAACAATTAGCATTAATTATGAGCAGTTAATGTTGGGTTTAGGCCTTTCCCTAATTAATATAGGCATTAAATATGAGAATGCTAATTGGGTGAAATATTGGAGAGATAGATTTTACATGGCCAATTCCTTGGTGTATGTTCCCTCATGTCGGAAATAGTGTCAATTGGATTCAGTCGACGTTTAGTGTTTCTGCAAATACAAAATCCATTACATTTTTGTCTGGAAAATTGTAACGTGATGGCATTTGGTAAATTTATTCTCAACTATGGTGTGAAGATTGTTGTGGGTAGCACGAACTGCGTGTGAGGCTCACGAGTCGTGAGGTGGTGATCCTGACGATGTATTTTCAGTTCACATGATTTGTTGGTCTTTTTGTTTTTGCACATAACCCACTGTTCAAGATATCTTCCAATTCTTCTCGCTGTCAGACCAATAACATAAATCAACCAATATGCTGATAAACCGTCTAATTTACCCTTTATCTTGGGTCGACCGATAGGTTCCGATAAGCAATATCCCAACATTGACAGAACCACAAACCTAACATTTTGTAGCGGAAAACACTAACGTTTAGGATAATGACTTGCACACAACACACACAAAAATGTATAGTTACATCATTTGAAAACAACTCATTCTCATGTCGGGCATACCATGGCAGCCACCTTGCATATACAACATCATCTACAGTGTTTAGGTCATCTCCCATAAATTCAGCTAGTTACAAATCAGTGGCTAAGACAAAAGCATTGCTCAGATGTCTAACAAAAAGAGTTGAAATGGTGCAATCAAATTGTTTGTGCTATGTGCAAACCATTATCCCAAAAAAGTTGTGTCTTGCGCAAAAAATTGCTATAGTTCTGGTTCTAGAGAAAGAAAAAAAGGCCCCGCAAACGAAAATAGTGTGGAGTGCAAAAACCTCGGCCAGCGGCCTGAGGAGGCAAGCACTTTAGATTGTCAGCGGTAGGGTTTCATGGCCCTGCTCGATGGACCCATCTCGGATCAGGCGGCGGCGGCCATCGACGATCTCGTTCTCTCCATGAACAAGCCCAAGAAGAAGAAGACGTTAGGAGCCAAGATGGTGCGGCAGGTGCCACCGGAGGTGGTTTAGTTGCTGATGTCTCTGATGCTTGGGCAAGGAGGGGATCGTGTGACCGAGTTGGTGCGCCGCGAAGCTGCTTGGAGTGGTTGTATGGACATTGCTGATCGAGGTAGGATTCTGTCATGGCGAGCTCTGGCAAGATTTGCGCCCGAGTCTAGGAGAACTGCTAGCAGGTCCTTTTTCCACTCGACGTGGTGGTTATGGAGGGAGACGAGCCGGAGGACCTTTCGTGGTGTGGAGATCTCTCCTACGTCGGTGGCGGCTTTGGTGCGGGAAGAGTTGGCGTTGCGGGCTTTTGCCCACACGCGGGACCCAGGAGACTAGATTTTTTTTGTTACTAGTAATTGTGCACGTGCAATGCACGTATAGTATCATTATTTAATCATTGAAAAAGTGTAATTTTAATTGTGAAAGTGAACCGATGGTATAACAAAATAGTCATGAATATAATAAAACGAAGTTCCAAAACAAAGATTGTAGACAAAAATGAAACAACTTGTTTAATTTCACACCCAAAATAAAGGTTCTCACATAGCAATCCATCGTCAAATTGACATTAAAAATATCACAAAGTTCAAATTCCACAAGTGAAAAGCAAAGACTTAGATCTAATGACCCATTTGAAACCACTCGACTTCTTATTTATTAGTACATATGGCCTAGTTCAGTTCATCCATCTTGTTGGCAGTGGCGCCTGTATGCTCGTAACACGTGGTCGTTGGAGATGCATGATAGCGATTGCCTTCCCATAAATATTTGAAAATGTGATCCACAGATGACGAAGCTTTGGTCCTGATTTTCTTGGGTAGAGGTTTGCGTGCATCATTCCTAATTAGCACAACATTTTTGACAACATCACGGAAAGACAAGTCATTTATAACTTGATGACGCACACCTTTAACAAATGATAAGCATACAGTTAGTCTCATTGTGGAGAAAACTGTCAAATTGATAACTGGGACCAAGAGTAACCTTTAAGAAAGTCAAAATTATGACATGCAGAGCATTGATGAAAGCATAGAGCTGTTGCCCCGGTGCTAAGAAGCGTTCATGTTGTCAATCCTCAAATTAATAATAGTGACATTAAAATAGCGACGACAATTTTTTCAGAAAGGACTTACTGGATGTTTGATCAGCCTCCATAGAGGGCAATCAATCCCGCTGAATCCGGCAGATGATTGTACGCCATATGTGCAACATAGCCTTATGCGGATCAGCGACATCAACTGTCGAGCTATTGTAGGCAAGCGATCAAAGTGGCGATGCATCGTTCAATCTCGCGCGAGAATTTTGGATCGTGTTGAGCGTCGGCGTCAGCGGCTATAGATTTGGAGGATTTAATGGTGTAGCGGCTGAAGGAAGAAAGATCTGTTAGCTGCTAGGTTTCCATGGCATTCGATGGAAAATGGGCCTGGCCCAAGTACGGACGTGAACTGCTAAAAAATGGCAACGCTATTTTTTTATGGAAATTGCCTAAAAAACTTCTGAATGCAAACTTCTATTTCAGCGTACATGGCAATATAGTTACAGGCGAAAAAGGTCAAAGATACGATGTCAACACATGTTTCTTACTTAAATCACCTTGCATATGTTGTTTCCGAACTTTTTGTCCAGCTCTGATTTTTCGTAAACGATACAGCTACCATACGCATTGTAGAAAACTCTGCGCATACTGTTGCCTTTAAAACAAACCTAGCTCAATGCAACATGCATGCACCCAGCGCCAGCAACTGCTCTCAGCAAGTTGCTAAGCAGAGAATCTCAGATTGAGCATGGAAAACACCATTCTAAATCAACTTAGAAAATCACGACAGGCAAGCTAGCAATCACAGAATAACCATACTTGATGACCGCAGTGCAATTAAATTCTAGTAGGAACAGAACTTCCGATCCAAAACGATATCCCCACGAAACTTGATTGACTGATAAATGATGTACACAAGACCAAATCAAGTCCAGTAAGAATTACAGTCTAGAATGGCTCAGAAGACGCATCAGACAAAGACAGTGAAACAGTTCATTACACCAATTTCAGCGTACATATTAAAAGATGACTAAACAATTACTCTCATGTAACAGAATACATGGACGTCTTCTTACACACAATTGCTCTATTCGGACCACAAAAGAAAGTATGACTTAGAACATGAATGCAGTGAAATGTGGTTTTTAGTAGAAACTAAATGAACATAACGATATATTAAAGATGAATATTGATTCCATTTTAATCTCCACAGAAAGAAAGAATGACATGAATAACTTGATACATCATTCCTGAGCTTACAACATTGATTCCTCCTTGTATATTCAGTTTAGAGGGTAGAATCATTTTACTTCGATCTTCCACTGTATGTACACAATGTAAAGTTTTACTTACACATCATTCAGTTTTAGGTTTTTGAATTACACGTACGTACTGTTACTTGAAGTTGTATTAATTAACTCAATCAATTAACTCACGGTTTCGTTTATGCACAGATCCCACAAGCATAACGGTAGATAAATTCGCAGAAATCAGTACCTTGAGTAGGAAATCAAACATGAGCAATTGAGGATATATTTCTTTATGCTTGCTGTGACTTCTCCTCCTTAGAGTTTTCTGTAGGAAATATAAAACTGTGGCACAAGTGACAATATATCAAGCCACAGGTGCAAGTAATTTCAGAAAAAGTGATATAAACAGAACTTTACTTGATGGGCTAAACGTATAGTAAGCAGGTTAGCAGAAAAAATGTCAGGTCTGCTTTTGAATACATGAAGGAAATAGATGTTTTTTTAATACAAAATGTTGAGCAGAAACATGGACAGTTCAATTAATATAGGAAATCGACCCCTGTTAATTTTCTGATGGTCAATGCAAGGCGAGGTTGAACTGCACATGGTTGTTAAATCCTTTAAATTGACATGCAGACTACAAGAGTACGACTTGCAATCATTAATCAGAGGGTGTAAGTTTATATTGTTATGTCAATCAAAATTTTGGGAAAATTCAGGTTGACAAGCATCGACAGTTCTACCATTAAACAACAACCATGATGTCTTATGCACAAATTAAAGCATGCTGCTATGATGTCTTATACTGAACGAAAGCATGACAATCCCACTATATCTTTAGCCTACTATGCAAACACAATATTACTTCGATCTTCCACTGTATGTACCCAATGTAAAGTTTTACTTACACATCATTCAGTTTTAGGTTTTTGAATTACACGTACGTACTGTTACTTGAAGCTGTATTCTGTAGGTACAGGTAGAAATATTTACAGAATATTGGATTGCAAGTAATTCATAATTCAAATTGCAAGTAATTCAAATTCCAGGGAAAGGACCTGAAGTGTGAAGATTTGCAGGCGAGCGTCGTTCAGTGTTTGAATTGCTCGCGGGCAACGTATGCAGGAGCTCCGCGGGTTCCGGCGTCCGACGCTCCGTGTAGCGGCGGGCAGGCTTCGTCGGCGGTGGAGAGTTCCCGTCCAGTGAGAGGCGCGGTGAGGGGAGTTCCCGGCGGCTTGAAGGATACCGCGGGGCAGCGGCTTGAAGGAGACCGCGGGGCGACGGCGTGAAGGAGACCGCGGGGGCGGCGGCGCTAAGAAGAAATAGGGGCGGCGGCACGAAGGAGTCTTCGGGGCGGCTGCGCGAAGGAGAAATAGGGGCGGCGGCGCGAAGGAGTCGGCCGTCGGCCGTCGGCGAAGGAGACTGCGAGGCGGCGGCGGTTGAGAGAGATACACCCGTCCTGTTGTCGTCGAAGGAGAGTGGGGATCGTGGTGGGGAGCGTGGATATATTTTTTTCGTTTTTGGGTATTGTTTTTCGTTTTTTTTTTGTGTGCGGTAAAAGCACCCCATACAACATTTTGGGGGCTGATGGACAGATCAGATCCTCCGGATCTGACAGACTGTGTCTTTTAATATTAGTGGAGATGTATGTTTAGGTATTTTTCCCTAACCAAAAATTTTGTACATAAAACTCTGTCTAATCGAATAGCGGATACAACCGCTTTAAACCTCGGTCCCGACGTTGTGCCGCCCGGGCGACTCCTTGCGGCACCCTCTCTACCGGTCTACCCCCGACCATAAACAGATCGCGTTTCGCCGAAAGCCCGGCTGGAGCAAGAGCGATCCCTCGATCCCTTCAGCCTCCGTTCGAGTTGAGCGGTGGATCCCTCCCCCGCTTGAGGTCTGTGAGGATGCCGAAGGCCGCGGGAGATGCCAAGCTCCTGATCCAGTCCCTAAACAAGGCTTATGCCGCCACGCCCACGAATCTCAAGGCAATTGCCGTTTTTTTTGTTTCTCTGACTGTCTGACACTCCCTCTCTCGACCAGCAGGTTGCTAATCCTGTTCTCGTATTTTTCTGCAGATCATTGACCTGTATGTGGTTTTCGCTGTCGCGACTGCCCTTGTTCAGGTAAGTTTCGGCGCTTTAAATTTTGCTATTATGAAATGTTTTTGTTTTAGCATAGCATGAGGATTTTTGGAAGGGCGATATCATGTTTGCTTATTATAGCACATATCTCAATTTTGAATAGGAGCAGAGTATCAGCTTGCATTAATCTGCTGTACCTACTACCTAGCCATCTGACAACCAAATTCGTGTATGTGCATATGTCATAGATTGTGTTAGCCGTGGTTCTCTAGAAGGTGTGATATAGTGTGTCCTAGCTACGGAGTAGATTATTAGGTTCAGTGCAGGTTTCCCTATAAGCACCTGTGTTTCCTGACTAAGCATTAACCTTCTGTTCAGCTTATATAAGTCATGAGCCTTCTGTTCACAGTTACAAAAAGTCTGAGCCATTTGCAAACTATTGAAATTCTCCCTTATCTGGCGAACCAGGTTGTTTACATGGGAATAGTTGGGTCATTTCCCTTCAACTCTTTCCTCTCTGGTGTCCTGTCATCCATAGGAACTGCAGTGCTTGCTGGTAGGAATTTCTTACCCCCCCCCCCCTCCTCAGTCTGTTTACCCTGACTGCATGATATATAACTGTACTTTTTCGCAGTGTGCCTCCGTATTCAAGTCAACAAGGACAACAAGGAATTTAAGGTAACTCTACTTTCACTGTTGGTATTATTTGTTGCAATTGTCTGTTCTTCGGATTCCAGCATAACATTGTATGTCAAAACATTATCTGCAGGATCTTCCTCCAGAAAGGGCATTTGCAGATTTTGTCCTCTGCAATCTGGTGCTCCACCTAGTAATCATGAACTTCCTCGGATAAGCAGATGTCCTACAAGTTATCAAGTTTGTGGTGTGCCCTAATGTTTTAGATTGTCATCATGTTAGATATTCAGTGGTATCACTCACTGTCTATGTAATCCGAGAGTTCCTCTATGAACTATAGGAATTTGGTGGACTTGGTGTTAACAATGTAAGAACATGAGAAAGTAGTTTCTTTTGAGGGAGTGAAGACTAGAAAGATCACTAAATATTATCATTGTTATTTACTGTGAAGCTATAAAGCAAAATTTGATTGCCCTGATGGCCGTAGTCCACTTGGATCTAATGAACCATGGATTTTCAGTATCTGGTTCTGGTATCAGGCTTTGTAACCATAAAAAAAAATCTGGAAGATTCTGTATGGAGCATTTTCTCTTCTTCCTTTCCTTTGAGGACTCACAGTCAGTGTTTAGTTGTAGTGTCCAGGGGCATGTTACTTCTTTTCAGAAAGAGGACTTCCCCTTGTTTATCTTTCTAGTAGGAGGAGGATGTTCAGATATCTTCCAGAAACTCATGATCGTGGGACTTTACTGTCTACCCAGGAAATTTATCCTAATCAGCCCCCTTCAATTGTTCACAGTTCCTACTTGATGATCTGATAATGATCCTTAAGTTTTTGTCTCTATATTTGTGTCTTGGGAGAAACGTTACGAAGGTACACATTTTGTGCCTGATTGGCGACAACTCTTGGCATTCATGATTGTATTACCATGTGGTTATGCAAGCAACCTTCCCCGTAGCAGTAGCTGCTCTGAGAAATCCTCAATTGAAGGTCAACAGGTTTCTTCCCAACACTGAGCGGCACTGGAGCCTGGAAGTTGGGGCTAGGAGGAGAATCACAAAGCAAGCATGACCACCAGGTCGTAAACGTGATAAGACAAGCCTGCTCCAGGAACTGAACTGAAGATGAGGTAAGCTCGCAATCAAGCACCAGAAGTCCAGTGACGAAGAACGTACCACTGAACCGTGATTTAGTGATCTTGTCGAAACTATGTATCGAGTTATCATCAAAATCCTTAGGGTGATCTTGTCGAGTTCTCGTGGCTCCAGAACGGGGCGAGCCCAACCAACAGGAAGACCACATAGTAATCCACTGGCCATGAACTGTAAGCCAAACCTGAGAGCTTTACATGGCCTTTTCAGGATACATCTCACCTGCGATTGTTCAGGAAATGCTTACACCACTTGCCTGGCTTAAAAGAGCATATGATTACGATTCATTACTTTCGTAAAAAATCACATGGTACAGTTCACTGCAAGAATAATACGACGAAAATTACAGGTTGCAGACTAGGGCCTAAGTTCTTTTTGCCAACTTTCCTTTAACTTCTTAGATATCATCAGATCAGATCAAGTCGATGCACAGACATCTCAGGACAATAGGAAGGTATAAATCACAAAACTCCCAGAATACTAACATAACCAGAATATATATCATAATTAAATTTCCCGCTTCATTAGCTACGTCAATGTCTCATCAAGTACTTCAGATACACATCTAACAAATGTACCCCGGCATAGGTAATATGTGAATCTCTTGCCGACAATACCACACAAACCATCTATCTGCTCCGGAAGTCATGACCTCAGACCTCACTACTTGATCTTAACCAAGGCCGTGAAAATCAAACACCCTTGATCTTTTCCACGGCTATGAAAAGCAAACAACCCAACACGAGACCCAGGCCGGCGCTGCCGATGATGGCAATGTCATTTGCCAGCAACTCCGCTTTCATTTTGAGCATCTGGGCCCTAGAATTGATATGAGAGACTGATTAAGCATTTGAACAATGGCATGTACTTAAGAAGTAGTCAAGATGACGAGGAGCTAAAATAGGTTTGTACAGCTCAAGAAACGAACCTTGTCTCTGCCTTGTGTGTTTCAAGATAGGCTTCCATCTCGGCCCTAGAATTGAGGTGATAGATTTATTAAGCATGCGAACAACAACATGTATACTTAAGAAGTAGTCCGGATTATGATGAGCTATAAGAGTCGCAAAACCAGGAAATACAGGAGGCGAGGCGCGGAGGAGGGCACAAATTAACCTGCGGGGTGGTCAGAGGAGAAGAGGCGGAGGGGTGGAGACTCGGAGCACCAGAGGCGAGGATCTTGCGCGCTGCGGCCGCACCACCGCCGTCGCGCAGCGCCTTGGTCGCCGTCGCCACCATCACCATCGCCGCGCAGCCTCCTCTTTTTCGAACGGAAACTGGAATTCTGGAATCCACCAAAGGAGGAGACGGAGTGTACTTTTGTAGCGAGGAGTCGGCGACGGAATGGAGGGCAGAAGGCAAAGGGTGAAGCTGTAATTTTACGTGGATCGACGAAATGCTGCGCGGTTCCGAGGGTAGTAGTATCCACTATGAGATGCCAGTGACATGTGGGGTCCGCTACGGGTCTAGTAGAAGGTGAGGTCCTTTTTTTCTAGTACTCCTCCTGTTCTACGTTCTAAATTAGACGGCTTCCATTTATCTACACCGAAATGTATGTAGATCTAGATATATCTAAATGTGAATAAATGGAAATCATCTAATTTAGAACGGAGTAGGTAAAAATGAAATGCTGACCTGAGATAGAAGGTTGTGTGCTCGGAAACTCCAAATGGAGAAGTACCATGCCCAAGCTCCACGAACCCTTTATTTTAAAAATTCAAAAATAATACATTGTAAACTTTATTTCAAGTAAGAAATAAAAGGACTCCCACCATTCATTGTTGCATCTGTTTGTCTTTCCATATGTCTCAAATCAATTCGACTTTGAAATTAACATTTCACATGATTGTAGAACATTATCTCTCCAACATACTGTGTTTTTCAGAAATTTTAAAAACTTATTTTTGCAAGGATCCTTCAATCTTACACCATGCAATGTGAGAAGAAACAAACAATTCAATCATACTTAATGCTTAAATCCCCAACGAGGTGACCTTAAGAAACTTAATAGGGATTGCGCTGCCACCATCTTCCCACCCTTTTCCTCCTTGTCGTGGCCTAGAAAAGCAGGTATAACCACCAGAGAGAAGGCGATGAAAAGCCTCTCACCCTGATGGCATGCCCACATGTGAGATAAAGGTGATATTCTCTTTAAACCGATTGTGGCATTCTCTCTCAACTCACGACTCTAATAAACTCATTTTCTGACCCTTTAATCGATATTGTGAGTTATCCTTTGTCTCACCCCGCCAGGAATGTATTCTCTCATTGTAGCGACCCACACCTGCCACCACTTGTGTGGCAAGTGCACGTCTTTGGCTCGACGCAAGTAAAGTAGCACTTCACCAACATCTCGCCATCAGAGTAGCATAACAGAAGCACGGCAGTGGATTCGATACATAAACATTTGAATTACTTTTATAAATCAAATTACAACTCATCTCTTACAAGAATTACAAGAACAATGGCCTAAATGTTACAATCTTCAGATAGACGCCCATCTGGTTGCTCGTTGAAGTCCAAGTAATAGTCGATGGTTCCTTCTTTAGCGGTTCCCTGCTCCTCAAACTCCTCGCTTCCAGCCTCTCACAACCTAAGCAGGGGGAGGAATTTATGTATGAGTACATGGAGGTACTCAACAAGTCCAGATAAGGTGTTTGATGCACTATTATCTACTAGGACCAAAGGTCCAGAAGTATAATGATTTTCGAAAACTTTTCTAGGAAAGGTCAAGTTTTAGTTATGAAATTTATGATCTTCTTGTCTCACGAGCTGCTAGAATCCCCTACGGATTCCTTTCTCGCCACGTTCGCAGCTCCTTCCCGGAACAGGGAGTGACATGCCACAATTTATTACACTCTGCAGAGGTGCGTTACTTTACCCACAGACAATCCGCAATCCGGATGAATCCAAAGCTGTTTCACCCCCCTTGTTTGACATGCCTCGCATCGCAGCTGGCAGAACCAGCTACCCGTCCATAACATGGCTACAGTAGAGCCCTCTTGCAGTTGGTCGCCAAATAGGCCACTCCCAAACTGCGACAGTTGGTCGCCAAATAGGCCACTCCCAAACTGCCATCCCACATGCCTTATAAGGTGGTATTTCTCCAGCTCAGCCTCGCCCATACAGGTCGTGTGGTCAACGCTGTCGCTACGGCGCTTGAGCACAAGAAGGCAATTGTTATTAATCCTAGGGTGATATCCCGTGTAGTCGAACCCGCTTCCAATTGCTTGACAGCCTCCACCCAAGGGTTCGACTACCCACCATAATAGTTCACCGACTGCTCCATCAGTCGATCAACAAGTTTCATATCATATTATTCATAACATATATTTTCCTTTGATGCAAGTGATATCACAGATAATAAGTTGCAAATACTTTGATAAAAATAATCAAGCGGACATGAGCTGGACTTGCCTGAGATATCCGGAAGTTAGCACAACACCAAAGATTAAATTTCATCCCATAAGAATTTCAAAGAAGATCCAAACTGCAAAAGGTGAATGAAATCCACTTAACACTAACACAGATGTTCACAGAACAATATATGATGCACATGTATGCTACGGTTACACTTATTAGCACTGAAGTGTGGGTTGTTCTCTTAGAGCACTGTTGGTTGATTAATTTATCTTGGACAATGTATTCCAACAAGCAATGGACAAAATTTCTATGTATAAGTTACTAACGATAGAAGACATGCATTTAGATTTGTTCTTGAGCAAGCTGTGGCAGTTCATAACCAAAGAATGAAGAATAATTGGTTCCCAGATTTATTTGTAAGAATACATATGTCAGATGTTAATGATCTCCGATTATTCTTATTTACATCACCCAAATTCGATTTCATCTCAAGCATGGATTTCAGTTCACATAGTTCAGCAGACTAATTGATTTAAGTCACGTACAGGCTTCTAACTACCTTTCTCTGTGGAAGAAAATAGTTCAAGAATAAATAACATAAGTTATGCTACTGATCCAACTAATCAGGTTCATCAACTTCAGGTACTGGAGTGACATGCTAGTATTTGGTAACTTACGTGATCACCAGATTCTACTGCCAGGTACAGAATAATAGGTCGTGTGACTTATGTGAATAACCAAGCATGCATGATGTTTGGTTCCTGATGGTACTAGTAGGGCTTCTACAGAACTACATGTTGTAGCAATAGGTAATTTGTAAACCTGGAGTAACCAGTACAGGACATGACCCAATTTGTTGTGCAGCCTGAAGATTTTATGAAGTGAAAATCCTATGTTGGAGACAAAATATATGCTACAGGCTTCTCTGAATATTAGTTGCCCAGTGCAACTGAATAGTCCAAATTATGGTACAGAGGTATAATTAGTACTCTGAAATCTGAACACTACAAAACCTGTGTATACTTGCTGGTGGTTTTCAATGAAAAAGTTGAGTTTATAATTTATTTGTACAGCAGGATTAGCAACCAGCAAAGCATACATGTATAGAGCAAGCTACGGCAGTTTTGACCTTCAGGACATGAGCTACTGTATTTACAGAAATAAACCTGTAGTTCACATCTTGCTAAATCATTACTCAAATCAACATGTACTAGCAGCTATTACAATCGATTGAGAGAAGTCTTGAAAGGATTTGTTCAACTAAATATTATTTCCTACTGAATCTGTACTAGATGTCATGGACGCCATACTGAACCTGATTACTCTATGCATCACATTTGGGGCTACAAATCATATCATTGAGATTCTTAGTGCACCAAAGTCTGGAGTTATACCTGATTGGTTGGGGAATTTGGGATGTCTAAAATTGGTTGGGGATGGACTTTGATCTCCTATGAAATTCCTCCTATCCAGCGACAGTATGGACTACAGGTGCCGACAGGTTCGGCATGCTCCGACTACGACGATGGCGCCACGTCCGGCGGCGACCCGCCACTGATTACTCACGGTCCTTCACCTCCACCGAGCCATACTTGCCGCTCGCCGCCTCCGCTGCAGCCGGCGGATAGCCCCTGGATCTCGAACTTGAGCAAAGGTTCTTCTCCTCCATACAGTCTCTCCCCATCTTCCTCTTGTGATATGGTGCTGGGTCTCCTAGGTCGATGCCCTGGCACAGGAGCTAAAGATTCGGTGGAAAATAGCTAAAGAGAAGAACAGGGCCTAGAGGAAGCTACAGCGGGGAAGGTGATTGAATCGATCTCTTCAATGAGGTGTCCTATTTGGGTACGCTGGCTCTTCTCTAGTTGCCGGCTCCTCCTGTGGTCATTTTGCTAGATCGAATGGATAGGCTCTGGTTAAAATATAAGGAGACAAAGCATTTGACTGCTACAGTTCATGGTAAATAATAGATAGTTTCCCTCATGGATGGACTAGTACGTGCACATAACAAGACATTTAAGCTTCTAGTGATTTTCCATCGACAGTATAAATATTTTACACACAGCTAGAATGTGTATTGGTGGAGAATTAATTTTAATTGAAAGTTTTTGTCGAAAATAAATTATTTACATATTCCAAAAAAGGGAACTGCATACCTCAACTTATTTATTTCGAGATGATGCCTTCATGCCTCCAATTATTGGCGTTGTATAAAAATTGGCAACATTTATTTTCTTGGTATTGGCATTTTGCACGGCTGCCATAACAAAAAAATCAAAATATTGACATCAGCTTCATTCCACTTTCCATAACAAAAAAATCAAAATCCTGAGACCGACGGCACCCATGGCCAGCTCACCGGCCGCTCCGCCCCGTCGCGTGGTCGTCTGCGGCGGCGGCGTTGTCGGCGCGTGCACGGCCTACTTCCTCTCCACCCACGCCACCTCCCCCACCGTCCCGACCCTCGTCGAGAAGTCCTCCCCCGCCTGCGCCGCCTCCGGCAAGGCCGGCGGCTTCCTCGCCCTCGACTGGAGCGACTCCACCCCCGCGCTCTCCGCGCTCGCGCGCGCCTCCTTCGCCCTCCACGGCCGCCTCGCCGCCACCCTCGACGGCGCCAACGCGTACAGTTTCCGCCCCGTCCACACCCTCTCCATCTGTCTCCCCTCCCAGCACGCCGAGACCGCATCGCCCCACCCGCTCCTCCCTTCCTGGGTCGACCCCTCCGCCTCCGCGGCGCCGCCGCGCGTGCTCGGGACCCCGGAAACCACCGCGCAGGTCCACCCGGGCCTCTTCACCAAGGCCGTCCTCGCCGCGTCCGGCGCCGAGGTTGTCATCGGCGAGGTGGAGCGCGTGGTGGTCCGCGAAGGCCGTGTCGTCGGCGTCGCGGTGAAGGGGCGCGGCGTGGTGGACGCCGACGCCGTGGTGCTTGCGCTCGGGCCGTGGTCCGGGCGGTTCGATTTGGTCAAGGAGGTGTTCGATGTGACCGGGCTCAAGGCGCACAGCATCGTGCTCCGGCCGCGCAACGCCGACAAGATCACGCCGCACTGCCTGTTCCTGAGCTACCAGCCGGAGCCCGGCGCCAAGATGCTCGACCCGGAGGTCTACCCAAGGCCCACCGGTATGCCGTTGAGCTGAATTCTTGTGAATCCAGCTGAACTAGACGCACATGCTTATGCATCAGTTCTTAATAATTGTCTTTGAGCAGGGGAAGTGTACATCTGTGGAATGAGCAAGGACGAGGACGTTCCAGATGATCCGGCAACGATTGTTGGGAGCCCGACTCGATTGCAATGCTTCACAAGATCGCTGGGAGGGTATCCAGCCAGCTGAAGACAGAGGAGGGCGCAGAAGTAGTTGCGGAGCAGGCGTGCTACCTGCCGTGCACCAATGACGGACTGCCGGTCATCGGGGAGATGCCCGGGGCGAAGGGATGCTATGTTGCAACCGGGCACAGCTGCTGGGGCATCCTCAATGCTCCAGCTACCGGTGCGGCGCTCGCCGAGCTCATCCTCGATGGACAAGCCAGGATTGTTGATCTTGCTCCGTTCAGCCCGGCAAGATTTCTCAAGAAGAGCAGACGCGGAGTATGATCGCATGCAGTTTGTTTGATTTGAGGTTCCAAACTTGGCAACCGAATAAAAAGGTCCACTACTGAGATTTAGGTAATTCTCGGTCGGGTGAGAAATAGAAAAACCGAATAAAATGCTATCCCCAAGTTGTAAACTTCTCTGAGGAGAGAATCTACGGATAAATAAGCCTCGAACACTTGATGTTGAGTGTTGTGGAGATGGATATACATGTTTTAGCTGATGGTGTGTGTTTAGAAGTTTTTAGTACTAGCAAAACATGATAATGAATGTTTTTCCATGAGAACATCTTTGAATGCAGACATGAACTGCCAATACACCTCCTAAGTAGCTATTGCATTGATCACGCGAATGATACTATGAGGTTTGCAGCAAAAGATCAGCACCTGAAACATAACGTTACACTGTTATGTGTTCTGGCGGTTATCAGAATGTAACTTGCCTCAAGAATCTCTGGGTGCATCTTCCAAACTTAGTAGACACTACTCTAATTCCCAAAATGAACAGCATTTGCCAATGGTGCATTATGATTACCACATCTTTTAGAACTCTTAACCAGAATAGTTCGAGGTCTTGATTTTTCTAATGCTTTCAGTCCAAGTACAGAGTTGCCTTCTTCACCGCTTCAAATGAGGTTTGCAGTCTCCAGTCTCTCTGTTTCTTGTTCAACGGCCTCCCTTTCCCAGCTCGGTTCTCGTTAACATCCGCGAGCTTCCAGACACAGTGTCCTGCTTGAACGTCCACTGACTCGAGCATGAAGATACCATCCATCTGATCCAAAACAAGGTCATCACCTTCAGCAAGGTATCGTACCCTCATTTCCATGTTTTTGAAGCGATCCAGATCATCGGGCACCTTCAGAAGTCGCTCTGCTCCTGGTGATGAGATCTGAAACACAAGATTATTTTTTGGTAAGTGGCTGCGAAATTCGGTAGCAACCATTGTGTAAAGAAAATTGACAGGCTAGCTTGCCTCAAGCGCCAGTTCCAGGGGTATTTCGCCTCTTTCAATTATCTCATCCAGTTTCTGCTTGTAGAGTCTGTTGAAATTCTCTATTTCCTCTATATCAGGGCACCCATATCTGTAGAGATTCTCAGACAGAGAAGGAGGTAAGATTGCAATCTGCCCATATCAATTTTATGATATAAACAACCAATTTGGATCAGGTTAGGTGAAGAATATACTTTTGGTAATATCAATCTACTCGGCATCCAAGATCACTACTGCAACAAGGCACACTACTGAAATGACAACAGGTTGCAACCATGCAGAATAACAAATATGTGACAAGTGACATGGAACTTTTTTGGGCATTAACTAATTTAAATGAACAGTCATATGAGCCAGCAAAGTAGGCACTACTTGACCTCCTCAAAATAATTTGAAATGTCTATGTTTGCAAACGTCGTACGGAATTGCCGAATTGGACACTGAAAGTCTGAACTCTGAATGAAAAAAAAAAAGGATCTAGCTATACTATCATCACACATCATGGTGGACTGACCATGCACAAAATTAAACGGGTTACCAAACATTATGTTAAATGCATAATTGCAGAAATTGTTACTTTAAAATTCTGCCAAAGGGCACATTTCTGCTAAAGGCACCAACTACGGAATATGTTTGCTGGTACCATTTTCTGTTTCTTCCGGACGGCACAGCATATGGCTATGGGATTTTAACTTTTAAGGGTACCCATATCTTAACTAATTCAATATGGAGGAATGTTTTCAGGTTTTGAGTGAAGTATGAATATCACTACAACTAACCGCTGTAGGCTGTAGTAGGTGCAGTTCTGCTTACAAAAGCCACATTCAATCATATTACAACAACAACAACAAAGCCTTTTATTCCCAAACAAGTTGGGGTAGGCCAAAGAGAAATGTAATCAACCATATTTCGGCCAAAGAGAAATTGAACATGGCTTTGAAGGTGAACTCTAAAGAGCTAAGCTGGGAGATGTTATTGGATTTTTCAAATGTCAAATCCAATCACACTGATAATCTAATCTACTACATGTGTAAGTGCATTATTACAGTGAGACCCAGCAAACAATGCCTGCTTCCAACTTGACAGTTGTAAACTCACGAACCTGTTGGTGAGCTTGTCCAGCCGCACGTAGACGTATCCCTTGGGCGACACCTTGAAGGCGAACATGGCAATGTCATCGCCGAAATGCTCGGCAAGAACCTCCTCAGCAGCCGCAAGAGCGCGTGCACCCCACTTGACGTCCCGCAGGACGACTCCGCCTCCGTTGCCGCCATCACCGATCTGAAACGCACAAAGTAGTCAAGAACAGGGCCAGCAGCATTTGGGCGAGCACGCTACAGGCAGGGAGCTGCGGAGCCGAACTACCTCAGGCTCGGCCAGTTCGTCTTCGTCCTCCTCCCACTCCGCCATCCACTCCTCCGCCTCTCCATCCTCCCCTTCGTCCGCGCCCGACTCATCAGGGCCGGCGCCGCCTTCCGCTTTGCTCGCCAGGGAGCGCGTCTGCGCCGCAGGTACGGCCGCAGCGCGCGACGCGGGGAAGAGGCTCCTGGAGTATGAAGTGGAGGGAACGCGCGAGGCGACGCCGCGGCGGAGGAAGGACGACGAAGTGGCGGCGGCGGGGGGGCATTTCGTCGAGCATCTTGCGAGTAGTAGCCGGAGCGCCTGAGCACGGGCGTGCGCAGCCATCTTGCCGTCTTGGGTAGTTGGGTCGACGCGAGTCCGTTCTCTCGGCTCGAGTTTGATTTTGCGATTGTGATGTTTCGGCTCGGGTTCGGTGTATTTTTCACCAAAAATGGCCGTTTTCCAGAACTAATGACGCATCTGGCCTGTTTCAAGAACTATTGTCAAATCTGGCCCCTCGGGGTCGGCGCCAATGCAGATGGCGCCGACCCTGTGCAGGTCGGCGCCTGCGCCGACCTGCACAGGGTCGGCGCCATCTGCGTTGGCGCCGACCCCGGGGGGCCAGATTTGACAATAGTTCTTGAAACAGGCCAGATGCATTATTAGTTCTGGAAAACGGCCATATTCGGTGAAAAATACGGTTCGGTTAGGCTTCATTCTACTATATAGAAGAGACGGAAGAATCGCTGCTTCTCCCGCTTCCACGTCGCAGGCAAACCACAGCCATCCGATCAGCGCGACGGACGGCCCAGATGGAGCCACGTCGGCCCATTCGCGGGATTTACTGTAGCAACGAATATCTGCCAATGGGAGCGCGACGCGTGGCCTGCCGGTCGCCGGGCTCCCAGCCGGTAGCCCACCCGGTCGCGACGCTGTTTTGCGAAAAAGCCATCCCACTTTCCAAAATTCGCGCGCGGACCACGTTTTCCTTCTACGTTTGGACCTAAATGCAATTTTCGGAAAGTCCGGGGTCGTCCCCGCAAAACGGTCCGCGGGCTCTCTCCTCCCCGCGCGCGGCCGTGGTCGCCGCCGCCGCCGCGCCGCACCGCCGCTCCGCCGCTTCCTGCTCCGATCTCCGGCTACCGAGAGGTGCGCCGGCGCCGGATCTACCTGCTCGCCGGTACTTGGCCTCCGACACCCCGCTACGTCGCCAGAATCATCGCCGCCGCGCCGCGGTCTTCCGCCGCTTCCGCGGGTCGCCGACGCCGCGCCGGTGACCAAAAACGGGCGGCGCCGCCACTCGCATGCTCCCCGCGTCCGGCCGCGTCGGCAGCGCTACGCTGCGCGTCCTGGAACGCGGCGGCGCGCCTCCGGGGAGCTCGGCGCCGCCGCGAGCGCTGCCGGCCAGATTTCGCCCGGTGACGTCAGCACGACGCTGGCTGACGTCATCTTGGGCCCGCAATGTCAGTTTTCCCGATTTTTTTTTTTGGAAATGGCCCCTTTTTTTTTTGGAATAAAGGCCACATTATTCATATAATTTTGGGAAAACAAAACTAAATCATCCAACCCACTAATATTAAACATGTCCATAACAAAAAAAGACAAATAAGTCAATGTGGTCACGTAAAAATGGGCAACATGGTCACATAAAAATATATGTATTTTTTTGAAAAAAATCCCACAATATCCATACAGTTTTAGAAAAAAAAACTAAATAGTGTAAACCACTAATATTGAATGTGTCCACAACAAAAAAACAACAAATATGACGACGTGATCACGAAAAAATAGTCAACATGATTACATAAAAAATATCTATGCACCACCAAAATTCAAATTTAAAATTTCCACGCGTCTTCCAATTTGTATATTTAGTAGACGTCAAGAGGAATTCAAATGCGTCAAACTATTAGAAAACCGGATGATTTCTAAATTTGAGCGATTTCTAAAATGCGGCCAATCTTAAAATGGAAACCTCCATTGCATTTCATTAACTCCCGAATCTGCGCAATTTTTACATGCAGGCATTTTCAAAATTAAATTAAATCTAATGAGCAAACAAAATATAACAAATGTGTCAACATGACCATAAAAAAACACCTACCCACAACATAAAATCAAATTTCACATTTGAATATTTCGAGATTTCAGACGATTTCCAAATTTGCACACTTAATAAACGCAAAAAAAAAAACACGGCGACCATGCCAACATAACCACACGTTTTGAATTACAACAATTTTATGATTAAATAATTCAACGTTTTCGCCCACGGGCGCGGCGGAGGCCGCGCTTAGTCCCCTAGTTGGGCTTTATTGCTATGGGCCGGTTTGGATTTATATTATTCTCGTTTCTTACGGCACTAACCATATGCTGGCCCGTTTGAAATTTGTGTTTGGGAACAAGTTTGAATTGAATCTAGATAAATCATCTATTTTTTTCAGTAGTTCTAAAAAAAAGTATTTTCGTCAGTATGAAACAGAAACTGAAGCTCATACTAAATGTGCAAAATGAGTCTTTGAACGAAAAGTATTTTGGACTGCCCTCTGATCTGGGAAGATCATCTAATGGGCGTTCAACTATTTGTAAGGTAGGACCTAGAAAAGACTGTCCCATGGATGGATCAAGCAATGCTTGATCTGCTGGAGGGAAATATATACTGATCAAATCCACAACAGACAATACCAACTTTCTCCATGTGATGTTTCGAACTCCCAAAAGGTTTGCGCCATCATACTAATTCCTTGCTTAGAAACTTTTGATGGCTCTAAAAAAGGCAAGAGCAAAAACTAGTCGGGTCTCCTGGGATTATATGGCGAAACCAATATTTCTTTGTGGGTTGGGGTTTGGGGACATTTAACTTTTCATCCTTAGACATCCATATACTTTAAGTGCCAATGTTTTGAAAGCTATATATTTGCCCAACGTGATCGTTCGCATATTTGACGTGCTATGTTGGAGGGAAGGGATGTACTTGCTGAAGATCTCATAAGCCGTATCGTGATGGGATTTGAAACTAACCCATGGAATAAAAAATGGATTTCCATATATAGAAGGAATGTTGGGGTCAGTGGCATACCGATCTGATAACCCACCTCAACAAGTTTCAAATTTTATTAGTCAAGTTGAATGCATATTTTCTCCCAGTGGACTTACATATTATTTAGGTATTCCAATAACTACGTGGGCACAAACAGATAATTTGGCTTGGCAATATGACAAAAAAAAAGTATGTTCAGTGTGATATCGGCCTATAGTTATGAAAGGGTTTGCACAAACTCATGCCCTTTCTAATTAAATAAAAGGTCCGATGATTATCAAAACAAAACAAAAAGTAACGCACAAAAAGAGGCCAAAAACATAAAACACTTTCCAAAATATAATACACAATGAATTGCTAATTGTCAGTTATATTTTAGCAATTGTTAATTATATGCTCCTAAATCCCATATCCTTTTTAAAACAAAACAAAAATACCAGCCCCTTTCATTTCTTCTGATTATGTATTTTATCTTTGTTTCCATATTTCTGCAGAACGAATGAAAAGGTTCCACACCCTTTGCCGCAGGAGCACACCCCGCTTGTCTTTCATGCGGTAAAAGGTGCATTCCTGTACAAATAGGAAAACTCATCACATCAAGGGACTTTTGATGATTTTCACACTTAACGTTTCAATTTGATTATTTTTCATGTCCGTGTCAATGAAATGTGGGATCATAGTGACAAAGGATCAAAATTCAAAGTAAAGTGTGGCGAATGGTCAAATTTGACGCCATTTAGTTTCAGCCCAGTTTAGGCTTGGGTGGATCCAGATCAAGGCTTCAAGCCCATAACGGCTCAAACTGGGTGGGACGCTATGAGACAGCCCAATTACTTCTCACCATAGGCGATATTATTTCTCCATTGCCGGACTCTTCTGAGTTCTGACCTCCTTTTCGTGAGCGGCGGCCATGGCGTCCACCACCGTCAAGCTCATCGGCAAGTGCTCTGCTCCTCCACACTTCTTAATCGTGCATTAAGACCACCTTTTTTCTCTCCACTACTTAATTTTTTCATTCGGCGCCTTACTGCTCTTACCCAAACTGACTAGCTAACCCCTCTTTCTAATCTTCTACCCCGTCTCCGGCACGGCCTCCAGACATCGCCGTCAACTTCACTGGTATGACCTCCCACTCCCTCCGCAACGCCTTCATGCTAAAATCGTTCTTATTCTTGCTTCGTTCTCGGCGAATTGCTGATTCAGTCCGACCATCTTCTTGTGTCTTGTGTGGCGGTGCTGCTGCTCCGAAGATGGCATGTTTAAGGGTATGTACCACGGAAAGCAGTGCCACTCAGCCGACATACCCGCTGTCCTCGCACGAGCCTGGGCCGCCGGCGTCGACCGCATCATCGTACGACTACCTGTCTGATCTGATGTGCCTACTGCTTGTTCTGCTCCGGTCGCTTGGTCTGAATTTAGTATGCTAAGCCTGACTCTTGGTTTTGGTGCTTTGGCAGGTTACCGGAGGATCGCTCAAGGAGTCCAGGGAGGCGCTCGAAATTGCTGAGACCGATGGTAAGCCCTACTTCCCTGTTGGCGTTTATTGTCGGATGTCTTTCTTGGTGCATGTAAGGTGTTTGATGTTATGCACTTGAGGAGCTTTCTTGTGTTCGTGGAATGCAGGGAGACTGTTCTGCACCGTGGGTGTCCACCCGACAAGATGCGGGGTAATAGTATATTGGTGGATGATATTTCTTGCCTTGTCGGTGACTGACATTGAGATATGTGCATTTGTGCTTTGGTCGTGTAACTATAGTTTTTCCGATGATTAGGAGTTTGAAGAGAGTGGAGACCCAGAAGGCCATTTTCAGGCGCTGTTGACTCTGGCAAAAGAGGGCATCCAGAAGGGCAAGGTGTGTTTATGGATCTTAGTGTTGCTGGTTCAAGAATTTACATGAGGATTAAATGGCACAGCATAAGGATATGCATGTTCTAGTGATGGACGATATCGCAAGTCGTAACCTTTGGATGACCTGGTTCTTAATTTTCTTACAAACAATCAGACCCTATGTATCTTGTCATCAATCACAAAAGGCCCAAATTTGTAGCTCGCATGTAATAATGTTCAGTTGCGGAAAAGATAAATTTTGACGTTTTCACCTTTCTGCTCATTGGAGACTATATGTGCCAGCTTACATGTGGATTCCATTTCTGCAGGTTGTGGCAGTTGGTGAATGTGGTTTGGATTATGATAGACTTCACTTTTGTCCTTCAGATATATAGAAGAAGTATGGTCCCACTCAAAAAAAAAAAAAAACAGACAGTGATTTTGCATATTTTCTGAAAGCTCTATTTCATTCTAGGTACTTTGAGAAACAATTTGAGTTGGCTGAAGCAGTAAAGCTGCCAATGTTTCTTCACATGCGTGCTGCTGGTGAAGACTTCTCTGAAATTGTATCACGAAATGGGTACAGGTAAGGTTTAATCTGTGGGCCATTATGGCAAGGGATAACCGAGCATCAAGTACTGTAATAAGCATTGTTGCAGGTGCTCCATTTTCCTAGATCAGGAAACTGACAATTAACATACTAATTACGCTATAGTTGTATCCAGTTCTGAAACTTGTATATGTTATATCCTGTATTCAAGTCTGAGAAGTGAGAACTACATGTCTATATTGCAGATTCCCAGGTGGAGTTACACATTCCTTTACTGGTACTGCAGAAGAACGTGACAAGCTCCTTTCTTTTGAGAAGATGTTTATAGGTAATTTCCCACTCTTGACAATAAATACCTGCATATGACGCAACATTGTTATTGTGAAACTTGAGCAACATAAATATTCGTTCATTAGTGGGAAACCTGGATTTGGTTATGTCACGGCTCACATGAAGTATCAGTAGCCTTTTATTATAATTCAATAAGTCTGGCAAATTTGAAGTCTTCATGCACCACTGCAGGTATTAATGGCTGCTCTCTGAAGACTAATGAAAACCTTGAGGTTGTACGAGGCATTCCCGCAGAGAGGATGATGGTAGAGACAGATGCTCCATACTGTGACATTAAAAATACTCATGCTGGAATCCAGTTTGTAAAATCTGTCTGGCCATCCAAGAAGAAAGAAAAATACGAAGCTGGGTCAACAGTTAAGGGTCGCAATGAGCCTTGTTTAGTCAGGTATGTGGAGGCATTTGCGTATAAATTCCAAGTACTTTCTAGGTTAATTTTTTTTTGTCATGTGTTCAAGCTCCCAACTTTGTATATCAAGTTTACTTAACACCTTAAGTGATTATTTCCTTTTGATACACCTAGTACTGTGTTTATTTTCTGAAGAAACACACCGAAATTTGCTCTTTACGTAGAAACATTGAAGTAGTAAATTTGATAGGACATGCATGTTTGAAAAGCTTTCTCGAGGAATAAAGTTCTGGCCATTTAAGATTCAAATATGCTGTGCTGTAGCTCCTTACTCGATTAGGCTTTTTCTCTGCGATGCAGAATCAAAATGTTAATGGGCTGGAATTGTTCACAGTTGTTCTATTTTATTTAAATTTATATTTATATTTGCACATGAATTCTGCCTCCAAATCTATTTAAGAACTAGAGATTTATCAAATCCAGGCAAGTCCTTGAGGTAGTCGCTGGATGCAAAGGGATTGGTGATATAGAAGGCTTGAGTAAAACTCTGTACCACAACACATGCAGGTAAGTGTCAGACTTGGATACATCCCATGCCACCTTTAAGCACTCATCTAATGAATTTAGGCTTGAGATTGTTTTGATTATGATGCAAGCACCAGCTCTGCCGTGTATCCAGTTTTCACATGATGTGATTAAATGATCTTTCTACCTCCTCATGACCTTGATGCTTCTGCTGATGCACAGCTTGAAGGTGGTACGGGTACTGATGTCCAGCATAGCTGATGATGCAGTGTTTGGTTTTGAAACATTCCGTCCTGTTTGCTATTCAGTTTCGGGCTGCAGTATGATCGTTTGAAATAACTTTGGTGTCCTCTAATTTTTGTACTTTGACAATTGTTCTTTTTGTACTTTGACAATTGTCGATTTGCAATACCGTTCAGGCCTCTACAGAACAGATATTAAGCCAAGTAGGTGTGTATAATCTCAGCATTGGGAAGCAAAATTATAAATAGAGAGAGCTAAAACTACATTTGACAATCGCTAAAATCCAGAGTATTTACTCAAATTTATTAACCATTGTGCATGACCCATGAGTCAGCCCACTTCTACATAAAATAACATCCCAACAGATTCCGTCTTTGTGAAGCACTTCAATCCACATATTTTCTGCACCATATATATTACAAAAGTAGTTGGAATTGGGAGCTTCTACATGTCTAATATTCTAGTGTCTGCAGCTGAAGTGTCTGTTTCTGTGTCGCACTCATGTCAAAATTTTAGCCCAGGCCAGTATATCTTGGATTCGAATGGCATAGTTTGGTAAACTAGCTACCCACAGCCACAGCTTACAACTCTCAGTCATGTTTAGCTGCCTATAAGTTGCTAATAACTGGCAGATGTCTGTAAGTTGCTCTCTTCCGTATCTGCTTCGAGTTGCTCTGAAGCACTGTTTGCCACCTCTGCATCAGAACCATCTGAAGCTGTTTCTTCTTGCCGTGGCTGCACTGTGCTAGGAGTTGAACCAGCTGGAGGGTTCTGTGATGCCAGACTAAGTCGGAGTGGCCTCCCATCTAGTTCCTGCAGCCCCACGAGATAAACATGTCAATCACCCACTATTTTGCGAATGAACGCAAGTCAATAAATATGATTGGGAAATCTTAAGGTAGCCATTCTGCACAATGTATGGTTATCATGTTATGTAATGTGCATGATTATTTATCTATTCACTGCATATACATAAATAAGTTATTATGCATTGTCCAGACTTTGGTTAACACATGCTATCATTATGACTCATATGTACTCCATAAATACTACAACTGTCACAAGCAGCATATCGTAATATTGTTGCCACATCATAATCCAGTTTTCAAGTATTAGTATATTCCTGTTTTGCGCAACTCTGTTCTTTTATGTATTGTATCAGTTGGATTGTGGTAATTCGGCAAGCTGATGATGTGAAAAAACATGTTATAGATTGCAAGGAGACTTACCACACCGTCCAAGGCCTGGATTGCAGCGTTTGCATCCTCTAATGTCTGGAAGGAGAGAAACCCAAAACCCCTTGACCGGCCGGTGTCTCGCTCAAAGATTACCCTGGAGCCAACCAAGCCAGGCCGCCCCTCAAACGCCGTCTTCAGTGCGTCGGCCCGCACACCCCACCCCAGGTTTCCAGCATAAACCTTGTATGTCCCATCGTCGACGACACGCAAACTAGTCCTTGCAAGCGCCGCCGATGGCACTGTCCTCTCTCCTCCTCGCGGCACCTCGGGGAAATTAACCCTGACCGTCCTCCCTCCAAGCAGCTGCATTGACACATCAATGTCACAGCACGTATACAGTTCATGGCCAAGAACAAAAACACACGTTTGTGTTGGAATGAGAAGAACTGATCCAAGAACAAAAACTCACAGCCCCATTGAACATCTGGACGGCCTTGGCCGCCTCCTCGGCAGTGGCCATAGTGACAAAGGCGAAGCCGCGGCTCCTGTCGGTGATTTTGTCATAGATTATCTGCAGAAGCGCAACCATCAGACCATGATCCTTGACAGGAATGTGTCCCTGGAAGAGAGCAGTGATAGACTGAAGAAAGGACTTGGATTGGCGGGTACCTGGACGTCGTCGACGCTGCCGGCCTCGGAGAATGCTGCGGTGAGCTCAGAGGCGGTGAAGGTGTAGGTCAGGTTGCCGACGTAGATTCGCCCGGGCTCTTGTCCCAGCGCCGGGCGGGTTCTCGGAGGATAGTAACCGCGGACTGCCTGGGCCTCGGGCTCTGCCTCCTCTCCCTCTTCCTCCCCGTACTGCTCTCCTTCCTCCTCCTCCTCAGAGTAATATTCTCCGTCGGAAGAGAACTCTTCGCCGGAAGCGGCCAAGGCAGGGAGGCGAATGGGGTGGCGGCGACTGTGGGAGGAGAAAAGGCGGCGGCCGACGCGGTGCTCCTGGAAGCTCTTGAAGCTGACGTGGAAAGGCGGGAGCGGGATGCTATTAGCGACTGCGGTGGGGCGGAGGATAGAGCGGAAGGCGGCGACGGCGGTGGCCATGGCCGTGGAGGCGGGAGAGGCGAGGAGGTTGGTGCTGTGGTGTGTCAGTAGTGTCCAGCTGCTGCAGCTAATTCCCTTATCCGCTGCCTACTGGGCCGCACTGAAACGGGCCTTATTTATTGGGTTTGGCCCATGTGAATCACAGCTCATTACGCCTTGAGAAACACGAGAGCAGAAAAGCCCGCGGCCCACTCCCATCTCCGTTTCCGAGGACAACTCAGCTCACCAAACGGCGGCGGCGGCACGGACACTTCTTCTTCCTCTCCAAGAAGAAGCAGAGCACATCTTAAAAAGGAGAAGCAGAGCGCGCCGACCGCAGAGACTCACAAGCACTCGTTTTCCCCACCGAATCGAAATCTCTGTGCGAGAAATTTCGCAATGGCGACGCCCGCGACTGAAATCGATCCCGCCGCGGAGCCCCGCGTCGTCGTCGAGGAGTCATCTAGCGCGGGAGGCGGCGAAGGTGATGCGCCCCCGGAGGCCGCGGTGGCAGAAGTGGTGGTGGAGGGGGATGCGAAGGAGGAGGAAGAAGGGGAGTGCGGGTTCTGCGTGTACATGAAAGGCGGGGGCTGCAAGGAGACGTTCGAGTCGTGGGAGCAGTGCATGCAGGCGGCGGCTGAGGAGGGCTCCGACGTGGTCGAGCGCTGCTCCGACGCCACCGTCAACCTCATGAAGTGCATGGCCGCCCACGCCGACTACTACGCCCCCGTGATCCATGCTGAGCAGACCGTCAACGACCAAGCGGAAGAAGCTGACGCCGACGCAGACAAGAGCAAAGGTGAGGAATCCGCGGCCTCCCCGACCACTGATGAGACAAAGAAGGAAGAAGCAGTTGTTGAGCCAGCTGCCTCTGCTACTGATGCTAAGGAGGAGATGATTGAGCAGGCTGCTTCCTCCATGGCCACCGAGGAGATAAAGAAAGAAGAAGCAGTTGCCGAGAAGGTTGAGTCCTTGTCTTTGGGTAACTAACAATTGGTGGTTAGATTTTTGAGCCTTCGCGGTATTTTTGTGCTCCGTATGGATTATGATCGGATAGAGGTTCATGTTGCTAATTTGTATCCCCATGTGGGGAAATAAGGTTGTTAATTCTTCGAATAATTGTTCCACATGATGCATGGTTTACTGAAATTTTCTTGATGTTTTTATATGATGGGTTACATTTCATCATGGTTTGTTATTGATGCATTTACATTATATATATTTCTGTTTAAGTTGTTGTTGACAAGCTATATAGAATTACTCAGGGTGACTGCAATGGCATGATACACAATAGGCTCCACAATGTTTTGATGATTTGAGGTGATATAGATGTTTGTTGCTTGATGCATTGGCATTATATCACTGATTTATTCGTTATGAAAAGCTAGAGTTACTCTGCTCCTGAGGACTGCGGTGCCTAAAGCGGCCTTCAGTTTAATTGAAATTGCACGACTGAGTAAGTTTGAAATAAGTTTCAGTTGGTTATTATCATTGAAGTCAATCAGTACAGTCTACCTTCAATTGTCATTAAGATTTTTAGGATTTTATACTCTGATCAACCAGTTTGCTTGTGTCAAGAAACGACAGATTTGTGAACAGTCACTTTGACAGAAGCAGTAGTTTCTATGCCAAAGCGGTAGTTAGAAACTCAGGCCAAAATCCCAAAATAGCCAATCGCTGTGAATCAAGAAGATAGCTGCTGTTTACATTCTGTCCACATTCCAACGAGAGCTTATTTTCTTTGGATAATTGTGGCAGGACTTCCATCTACGAAACAAATGTTGCTTTCGTGATATATTTTACTGGATAATTTCTGATGCTTTTATATGATAGGTTTGCATATTTTTTGCATCTGATGCTTTTATATGATAGGTTAAGTCATCTTGACAAGTTGCTCCAGGCGACTACAATGTCAATACAGTGCCTTTGAGTTGTATCAGAAGTTGAAGTAAGTTTCAGTTGGTTATTCTCGTTAATATCAGCATATTGTGCACTCCGTTACTATGAATTAATAAAACAGTGATGGTAGAACCTAGGAGTCTACCGGGTCGGGGACGTAGGTTGTATGGGAAGGAGGGGGTTGTGTGGAGGCGAGGGGCTCGCTGCCGGCGGCTGGGCGCCGTCGCGCGAGATCGAGGAGGCGGCGGCTAGGGCAGGAGGCGGCGGCGAGTTGGAGAAGGCCGACTCCTCTAGGAGTCGGCAATAATATTCTTGATTATTGCTTGATTCTCAAAATCCTATTACAACTCTTATATAATAAAAGATAATGGGCTAAGCCCCTAATTCGGCCCACTAACGGGCTTTTTCCGACTATAGACCAAACCGGTCATAACATCTCTCCCCGCCTCGACAAACAGCTCGTCCTCGAGCTGGACATCTGGAAACTGCTGGCGGAACTCGTCGAGCTTCTCCCAAGTAGCGTCACTCACCGGAAGCCCTGTCCACTGCACCAGGACATGCCAAACATCACGGCGCTTCTGGGCCTTCAGTACCTTCTCCGGGGCTGGAAGAAGTCGCCCCCTAGCTGTAGGTGGTAAAGCCGGGGGCGCCGCAGGTGGGTCACCGTGGTAGGCCTTGAGCAGGCCCACGTGGAAGACGTCGTGAAGACGGGACCCCTCCGGCAGCTCCAGCCGGTAAGCGAGCGACCCGACGCGCTCCACAACACGGAATGGACCCGCGTAGCGAGGTCCCAGCTTGCGCTTGGAGCGTGGGTCTAAGGACTGCGTAGTCCGATGTAGAAGGCGGAGCCATACCCAATCCCCCACCGCGAACTCCGCGTCGCGATGGTGTGCATCATAGTACTTCTTGGACAGCTGCTGCGCCTGGAGAAGGCGCTGCCGCGCCTCGTCCAATATCTCGTCGCGGGTGCGGAGCAAGTCTCCCGCGGCCTCAGTCCGGGCCGCCCCGTCCTCAAAGGGCAGCATACGCGGAGGCGGCCTGCCATAGACCATCTCGAAGGGTGTGGCGTGCAGGGCGGCGTGATAGGAGGTGTTGTAGCAATACTCCGCCCATGCCAGCCAGTCCACCCAAGCTCGTGGGCGATCTCCCGTGACGCAGCGCAGGTACATGGCAATCACCTTGTTGACCACCTCAGATTGCCCGTCGGTCTGAGGGTGGAACGCGGTGCTGAAGCGAAGCTTGACGCCGGCCAACCGAAAGAGATCCCGCCAGACGTGCCCGTGAACACCGGATCACGGTCGCTGACGATCGACGCCGGGAACCCATGTAGCCGGACGACCCCGTCGAAGAAAGCTCGAGCCACGGAGGCGGCCGTGTAAGGATGACCGAGCGCGATGAAGTGCGCGTACTTGGAGAAGCGGTCGACCACCGTGAGGATGACGGACTTGCCGCCCACTTTGGGAAGCCCCTCGATGAAGTCCATGGAGATATCCGCCCACACCTGCGAGGGGACCTCGAGGGGCTGCAAGAGGCCCGCTGGCCGCTGCGTCTCCGTCTTGTTGCGCTGGCACGTCACACATGCCCGCACCCAATCCTGCACCAATGCCTTGTCGCCCGGGATATAGAAATCAGCGCGAAGGCGGTGGAGGGTCTTCTGAACACCCTCATGGCCCGATGAATGTGCCAACTCCAGGACCTGGTGGCGGAGATCGTCGTGGTCGGGCACAAAGAGGCGGCGGCCGTGGAGGAGCAGGCCGTCCGCCAGGTGCCAGGGCGCCTCCAATGCGCCGGCGTCCAGGCGCTGTCGGAGGTCCTGGGCGTCGGTGGCCGATGCCGTGGCCTGGCGGATGGCGTCGATGAGAGCAAAGGACGGCCCGGAGCGAACGCACATGGCCGCTCCCACGGGCGCCGCGTCCCCCGCGAGGAGCTCGTAGTCGCGGCGAGAGAGGGCATCCGCCACCGTGTTAAGCCGCCCGGGGCGGTACTCGACGGTGAAGTCGTAGCCAAAGAGCTTGCTGATCCACTGATGCTGCGGCACTGTGGAGAGGCGCTGGTCGAGCAAGAACTTGAGGCTGTAGTGGTCCGTACGGACCCGGAACGAGCGGCCCCAAAGGTACGGCCTCCAATGCCGCACGGCCTGGACGAGGCCGATCAGCTCGCGCTCGTATGCCGCGAGCTTATGGTGGCGGGCGGCGAAGGGTCGGCTGAAGAAGGCCAACGGCCCGTCGCCCTGGTGCAGGACGGCGCCGAACCCGGTGCCGGAGGCGTCGCAGTCGACCACGAAGGGGCTGTCGAAGTCCGGCATTTGGAGTACCGGCCCCGTCGTGAGGGCTCGCTGGAGAGCCTGGAAGGCCTCCGTGGCCTCCGCGTCCCATGCGAAGGCATCGCGGCGGAGAAGACGTGTCAGCGGCGCCGCGATGAGGCCGAAGTCCCGGATGTACTTCCGGTAGTAGCCGGCGAGGCCCAGGAACCCGCGCAGCGCCCGAGGGGACTGTGGGGTCGGCCAGGCGGCTACGGCAGCGACCTTGTCCGCGTCCATGGCCACGCCGTCCGCGGAGATGACGTGCCCCAAGTAGGCGACCGAGGTCGTGCCAAACGAGCACTTCGAGCGCTTGAGGTGAAGATGATGCGCCCGAAGCTCGTTCAGGATGATGGCCACGTGCTGTAGGTGCTCCGCCCAAGATGCACTGTAGATAAGAATATCATCAAAGAAAACAAGCGCAAATCGGCGTAGGTAGGGGCTGAGCACGTCGTTCATGAGGGCCTGGAACGTCGCCGGCGCGTTGGAGAGGCCGAAAGGCATCACCAAGAACTCGAAGTGGCCGTGGTGTGCGGAAGGCGGTCTTCTCGACGTCGTCCGGGTGCATCCGCACTTGGTGATAGCCGGAGCGGAGGTCGAGCTTGGTGAAGAAGCGCGCCCCGTGCAACTCGTCCAAAAGCTCGTCCACCACCGGGATGGGGAACTTGTCCTTGTAGGTGACGGCGTTGAGGGCGCGATAGTCGATGCAGAACCGCCAAGTGCCATCGGGCTTGCGCACCAGGAGCACCGGTGCGGAGAATGGCGACGTCGAAATCCGGATGATGCCCTGTGCGAGCATCTCCGCCACTTGGCGCTCGAGCTCGTCCTTCTGGAGCTGGGGGTAGCGGTACGGCCGTACGGCGACAGGCGCCGTGTCCGGCGGCAGGTGGATGCGGTGGTCGCAGGGTCGGGCCGGCGGGAGGCCCTGTGGCTCCTCGAAGATGTCGCGGTGCTGCTCCAGGAGGTCGGCCAGCAGGGGGTGCGCCTCGTCGAGGGCTGCGGCCATAAACTGGAGCTGCGGGGTCACGGGCCCGGACCCGCCGATGCCTGTCCACTGGACGCGACGGCCCCCCTCGCGCCAGAAGATGAGGGTGAGGGCCTCGAAGTCCCAGAGGATGGGCCCCAGCGTGGAGAGGAAGTCGAGGCCGAGGATGAAGTCGTAGCAGCCCAGGTTGATGCCGACGCAGTCGATGGCGAAGGACTCGTTGCCGATGAGGGCGGGAACCTGTCGCGCCACGCCCTCGCAAGCAAGGCGGTCCCCGTTGGCGACGGTGACGCTGAACTTGTCGGCCCCGGTCGGCTGGAGTGCAAGGCGGCGCAAAGTATCCCCGGACATGAAGTTGTGTGTCGAGCCCGTGTCCACGAGGGCGGTCAGCGTCTCCCCCTTAATGGTCACCGGAAGCAGCATGGTCTTGGCCGTCTTGATCCCTGCCATGGCGTGAAGGGAGACGACGAAGGACTTGGCGTCAACCGGCGCGTACGTTGTAACGCCTGCCTCGGAGAGCGTCGCGGTCTCAAGCTCCGCGGTGATGGCCTCTACGGCGTCGTCGTCGACGGTGTCCAGGTAGAAGAGGCGGGCGCACGTGTGGCCCGGCGAATACTGCTCGTCGCAGTTAAAGCACAGCCCCTTGCGACGGCGTTCGAGCTGCTCGGCCGCGGTGAGGCGTTTGAACGGTCGCGTGGGCGCCGGTGCAGCCCCTGGAGTGGTCGGCGCGGCGACGCGAGGCGGTGCCGGGGTCGGCGTGGCCGGCCGGGGGGAAACGCGCACGCCCCGGTTCGGCAGCAGCTGCTGCATGGCGTTAGCCCGCTGCTCGTATGCCCGCGCGTAGTACATGGCAGACTGCAGGTCCTGAGGTTCCCGCAGCTCCACGTCGACGCGGATGTGGTCAGGCAGGCCCCCGATGAAGAGATCGGCGCGCTGGCGGCCCGAGACGTCAGGCGCATGGCATGCCAATGCCTGGAAGCGGTCGGCGAAGTCCTGCACCGTGCCCGTGAAGGTGAGGCGGCCGAGCTCGGCCAAGCGGCTGCCGCGGACCGGCGGTCCGAAACGGCGGAGGCACAAGTCGCGGAAGCGCTCCCATGACGGCATCCCACCCTCGTCCTGCTCGAGGGCGTAGTACCATGTCTGTGCGGCGTCGCGGAGGTGGTAGGAGGCCAGCCACGTGCGGTCGGACGCAAGCGTCCGCTGTCCCCGGAAAAATTGCTCGCATTGGTTGAGCCAGTTGAGGGGGTCGACGGTGCCGTCGTACGTGAAGAACTCGAGCTTGGCGAAGCGGGGCGGCTGCTGGCCGTGGGAGGCGGCCGCGAAGGCGCCCTCGTGGCGACCCGGCGCGGCGGGGATGGAAGGCGGGGTGAGAGACGAGTACGCCTCGGCGTACCCCGGGAGACCCCCGCGAGCAGCGGCCCCAGATGACGCGGCCATGGGGGGCGCGGATGGCTGGCCGGGTTCGAACGTGGGCGCGGTGGCCCACGACGGCAGCGGAGACGGCGACGACGGGAACTTGAGCTCGGTGATCGGTACCCCCTGCTTCTGTGGAACGGAAGCCGGCGGTGGTGGTGGCGGTGGTGGCGCCGTCCGCTTGAGGAGCACCGCGAGGGCGTGCTTGATGTCGGAGACCGACTCGGTCAGGTCGCGGAGGCCCGTAGAGAGCTCCTGGTTCGAGAGGATGGGGGCAGGCTCCCGAGCCGGCGCGGACTGGCCCGCAGAAGCCGACGGCGGCTCCATGGTGGCGGGCGCGCCCGACGATGCGATCGCGGCGGAGGCGGTGGGCAGTCCCGAAGACATCGCAACCGAGGAATCTGATACCAAATTGGTAGAACCTAGGAGTCTACCGGGTCGGGGACGTAGGTTGTATGGGAAGGAGGGGGTTGTGTGGAGGCGAGGGGCTCGCTGCCGGCGGCTGGGCGCTGTCGCGCGAGATCGAGGAGGCGGCGGCTAGGGCAGGAGGCGGCGGCGAGTTGGAGAAGGCCGACTCCTCTAGGAGTCGGCAGGATCGGCAATAATATTCTTGATTATTGCTTGATTCTCAAAATCCTATTACAACTCTTATATAATAAAAGATAATGGGCTAAGCCCCTAATTCGGCCCACTAACGGGCTTTTTCCGACTATAGACCAAACCGGTCATAACAAGTGATTATTTAAATACTTCCGCAATGTAACACGAAATTGTTTTGTTTTTCAATTAGTTTTCTTATCTTTCTATTTGCCCTGGAACTTTTGGATTGCATCGGTTATAGGAGTAACACATGTGGTGAAAGATGGAAAGAAACATCTTATAGGAAAACAGAGTGGAATAATCTATTGCTATTGTATTTGATTGCATAAACTGGCTTACTATGTTCGTTTGTGGTTATGATTTACGACATGCTTGGTTAGCTTCAGGTTTATATCTATCTCTAGTTTTATTTGGTTTAGATGCATAGTCTCTTGTGCCAATCAAGAGTAGTCAGAACATGGTTGATCCAAGGGTCGGAAACATAGTGGGCAGACCTAATCGATATCACAATCGTTTTGGGTTTGTGGGGGATAAAGATAGAGTGTAAGAGTTGGTGATTTGATCTCCTGCTTCCATGTTGTAATAGGTTGTTGCTAGTTGGCTTAATGCTACGCCTGTTACTGATAGATTGTTATTTTCTTCGGTAGCTTCAGATAAAATACTTGGAACATTCTACCGAGGAAAAAAACCATCCCTGGATTCTGTAACAACAACTCTTTCTCTGGATCATCAGGTTCTGGAGGTCATAGGTTGACTTATATGTACAGATTACACTATAGTATAGCATTAGGTGCTGAATCAGATAAGTACCTTAGTCCTGACTGGTGCTTGGTTCACGGGATCACAGATGAAAAGTTGGCAGGCATTGGGCAGTTTCAGTACCTGTTCTGGTCAACAACGATGCAATATTATCATCAAACTAAATAACTAAACAAGTATCATCGGTGAAGAACTGATAGATTCAGCTCCCAGAACCAACAGTTTGCAACTTTGCGTCAAGCATCGAATCAGTTTTAACATTTACTGGTGCAACCGAGAACTACACAATGATGATTTGTCTTCACAGGAGCAACCAGGCGACGGAGAGAGCTCTGTCCGCCTGGCTGCCGGTGCCGACGGGCACAAAAGGTTGAAGCCCCCAGCTCTGGATTTTGGTGACGCATTGGCGTCCAGTTATTAGGTATTTTAAACGCTACCCTCGAGGCCTCAACGTAGTACCTGCAGAGAGACTCTGGCGTTAGCACTTGACCTGGGCCTGCGCAAGATTTTGCATTGCGAGTGACTGTCTAGAGGTAATCAATAACATGAAGCGAACAGTTTCTTGGCCCTTACAGTGCAGTCTTGGAAGAAATCAAGTGGAGATCTGCACAATTTGATAGTGACTTTCACACAAGAAAATCGGAGCTCGAACATGGAGTCTCGCGAAGTCGTCAACATCTCTTGTTCCAGGTCTGTCAGTTTTGTTTCGTGCCACCTGAAGGTCTTTGTATCCCGTTTGTGTTCCCGATCAATAAAGCGAGGCTGTTCTCGAAAGAATAAAAAAAATAAACACTTCTATTCCCACCAAGCAGGCTATTTGCCGGAAGCGATCAAGCTGTGAACTGGAAATCTGGACTATACCAGCAACCACCGCGTAACAGAGCTCGTTGAAGCAAGCATTCGTAGTTGACCCTAGCAGGTGAGATTTATGCATGTCAATGGGGGCAGGGCTAGATCGCGGTCCGCGACAAAGTGGGGCGTCTAATACAGTAAACGACAAGCTCTCGGAACACCGACCGGAGGAAAATAGGCAGTGATACCACACCTAAGGTTATACTAGCACGATACCATGATACTCCCTCCTTACTAAAATGTAGTGCATATAAGATTTTAAAAACAAGTCAAACGATAAAGTTTGACTATGAATTTAGAAAAAAAAATATCAACACCTAGAATACCCAATCAGTACCATTAGACTCATTATGGTGTACATTTTCATATGGTATACATACGATATGATATTATAGATATAAATAATTTTCTCAATAAACTTGGTCGACTTGACATCGTTTGATTTTTGAAAAACTTATCTGCACTACATTGTAGCAAGAAGGGAGTACCACTCATCAAAATTTAAGTTTCCAAGTGTCAAAAAAGTTAGACAAAAAAATGAGTGTTCACAAGATATGTGTTTACATTCGCTAGAACAAAATTCAAAATACGCATGAATAAACAAAAGGAGACAAATTGTTATGTAAATATTGCCATTTTGTGTTTTTGTCTGTTTGTGACAATATTCGTGTTGGATTTATTTTTTGTTTCTCTACGTGTATCTCAAATTTGGTTCGACAATTTTTAGGGATCGTGAACACATTTGAAACTTACAAAATTGAATATTAAGAAGTGGTATCGCGATGTCATATGAGATGCGGTATCACTAGATATGCACCCCCTGACACGGAGAGAAGGAAGAAGGAGAGGACCCTATTTAAAAAAATAACGACTCGAATTTCATTAAAATTTACGTGCATTTTACATCAAAAACTCCGTAGATGGTTGGGTGCATTGCCTCCTCATAAGTTTCCCTCTCCCTTGTCGGAGTGGTGACAGAGATCTCCTAGCGTGGCAATCAATGTGCGTGTTAGTCTCCTCGGCGGCTACTTCCTTCCGTTTCACCGCCTCCCATCGTGTGGTGTCGTACGAGGCTAGCGGGACGGGCTGCTCCTACTCCTCCTTCTCATCGTTCTCTTTGTCGTCTGAAGGCGGAGGAGAGGAGTACGGCGTTGGCGCGTGGGCGTATGCAGTGGTGGTCATGGTGGCCCTTAATTTGAAAATTTTAAAAACAACATTTTAAAGGTAAGAAAAAATATGAGAAATATTTCTAGATGTTGACAATGTTGTATTTCTACGAGTGTCTAAAAGTCAACTCGAAACATTTTGTATCTTTGCCTGTGTAAAAATGAAAAATCTGACATTCGAAGTATGCAAAAATGAAATATCTATAATATGACTCATTGTGAGTTGAATTTTTAGATATTTGTAGAATACAACATTATCTAAATGTATGATTGTCTTTTTTTTTTGGAACTTTGAAATATTGTTATCAAATTCTGAAAGGGCCCCTCCAACAATGTTGCACGTTCAACTTTTTTTTTTAAAGTGTGGGGCATTGTTGGAGGGCCCCTTTCGGTATGAACAAGAGTCTGAAGAACTACAAATATTTGACCCGATAGATGTTCTAAGAGCATCCCAACTGGACTGACAAATTTATCCTCTCATATGTCCGCGGTATCTGAACGTGTCCTCTTTGGCTCCTTATTTATACGTACTTGCAACTATATCCCCTAAAAGTGTCCGGTTAGGCGTGTCCGGGGTCGTGTTGCCCTGGTCTGATTCTTTCAACGGCAATGGTTTGTCTTATGGCCAACTACTTTGGACGTCCGGAAAGCTGATGATCAGCGATGGAGCCGCATCGAGATCGGGTGAAGAGGTGATCTGTCTATTTTCTCCTTGGTGGCTGCTACGGTGGTGTCGAAGAACATGCACATGCGTTGGTTTATCACATAGGTTTATACTATCTTTCCAGATCTGTAAGATCGGTGTGTACGTATTTTGTATCTCGTCTTTTGTTTATCAATGAGAATCGTATTACCATAAAAAAAGCATGCAGAAGAATAAACTTTTCCCCTTTAGAATTGGAGTTAAAGGGCCGGCCCAGCAAGAAATATGAAGTACTGACCAATTGTAGGCAGGCCACGACCCAGGTCGACCTTAACGTAGCTCCGCCCTGCGATTGGCTGCGATGGGAAAATAATTGAAAAAGAAAGATAAAAGAGAAAGAATGTATGGTTCATGGTGAACCACATCCTATGTGGCAGCCTCTCCGGACGTGTCCATATCCACGTAATTGCATATGACGTGAATATGGGGGAGCCTGACACATCGGGAAAAAGGGGTTGTTCAGTTTGGTGGTCTTTTTTCCTTCTCTCTCATGTACTGAATGTCTATTCGGACAGACGGACAGATTGGGGGGCTCGGATTGCAGATGCTCTAGCGTGAAGAAAGCACGAACTATGTAGTGAGTGAATTTAAGGACAATACATGTTTGAATATGGAACATATCGCCAGTTTTCAAAAAAAAATACTTTAAACACTGAAATATTTCCAAAAATATTGCACCCTTAGAGCATCTCCAGTCGGGGCGCCCAAACGGCTCCGCAAAGGCCTTTGGGTCGTGCCGGACAGTTTTTCGTCCCCTCTCGCGCCGCCCAAATCTGTTTTCGGTCCGGCACGGCCTAGTTTTCTGTCCGACACGCCCAGTCCACGCCCTCAACTTGGGGAGGCTTGGGGCGGCCCCGAACAGAACAAAACGGCCGCCATCGACGCGCGGTCCAGGCCTGACAGTGATACGACGCTCGCAATAAATGCCGGCTCCCCCCCCATTTTTCCCCTAAATCCGAAATCTCGCGCCACATCTCCCGCCATCCCTCCCGCCAAAAGAAAAACCCTGCCGCCGCTTGATACGGCTCAAACGGATCTATAATTTCTGATGTTCCATGTTGTTATTATGCCAATTGCTACATGTTTTATATACACTTTATATTATTTTTATGCATTTTCTGGGACTAACCTATTAAGAAGATGCCACAGTGCCAGTTCATGTTTTCTGTTATTTTTGTATTCCAGAAAAGTTGTTCTGGAAATATTCTCGGAATAGGACGAAACAAAAGCAGAAGTCCATATTTTTCCACCAAGTACACGGAGTCCAGAGGGGAGAAGCAGGAGGGCCGTGGGCCGGCCACGCCAGGGCACGACGCGACCCCCGTTGCTGCTGCGCCATGGGGTGGCGTGGGGCCCACGAGCCAATCCAGTCGCCGCCCTTTCGCCTATTTATTCATCTCCTCGGAAAAAACCCTAGACACTTTGTTCCAGAAAAGGGCCCACGAGCCCACGAGCCACTCCGAGTCTCCATCCACGAAAAGTTTCAGAGACACTTTTCCGTCGTCAACCCTAGCTCGGGGGGTTCAGAAGCTTTTCCCGGCACCCTGCCGGAGAGGGGAATCATCACCGGAGGGCTCTACATCATCATGCCTGCCTCCGGAGTGATGCGTGAGTAGTTCATTCTTGGACTACGGGTCCATGGCAGTAGCTAGTTGGTAGTCTCTCCATTTTGTGCTATCATATTTAGATCTTGTGAGCTGCATATCATGATTAGGATCATGTTATTGCAATGCTACATGTCGTGTTTGCTAGGATCCGATGAATATTGAATACTATGTCAAGTTGATTATCAATCTATGTTATATGTTATTTATGATCTTGCATGCTCTCCGTTGTTAGTAGATGCTTTGGCCAAGTAGATACTTGTGACTCCAAGAGGGAGTATTTATGCTAGATAGTGGGTTCAGTCTCCATTGAATCTGGGGGAGTGAAAGCAACCTCTAAGGTTGTGGATGTACTGTTGCCACTAGGGGTAACCTAATGATGCTTTGTCTAAGGATAAATGTGTTGTTTACATTATGCACTTTGCTTATTGCAATAATCTGTTGCTTGCAACTTAATACCAACGGGGAACTCGGATGACTATCTGGAGGTGGATTATTAGTCATAGACGCTGTTGGATAACCGTCTATATATCTTGTTGTAATGCCCGCATGAATATCATAGCAGTCATCATGTCATATTATTGCATTGTCATGCACTAAGTATTTTGTCAATTGCAGCTGTAATTTGTTTCCCCAGCATGTTAGTTATCTTTTATGGAGAGATACCACTAGTGAACTGTGGACCCCGGTCCATTCTTTTACATCAATACAACCTACTGCAATCATTGTTCCTTTACATTCTCTGCAATATAATCATCATTTTCCACACCATACGGTTAACCCTTTGTTTTCAGCAAGACCGGTGAGATTGAAAACCTCACTGTATCGTTGGGGCAAAGTATTTTGATTGTGTTGTGACAGGTTCCACGTCAGGCGCTGGTTTCCCTGGTGTTGCGCCTCACTACACTCCTCCACCAACAACCTTCAGAAGTGCTTCTACTCCTACAGGATTGATAACCTTGGTTTCGCACTGAGGGAAAACTTGCTGCTACATACATCATACCTTCCTCTTGGGGTCTCCCAACGAGCGTGTGCTTTATGCGTATCAAGCTTGTTTTCTGGCGCCGTTGCCGGGGAGTGGAAGTTTTTCTGTGAGGTCTGCTATCTCCCTGCAATAGCCTGTTTTCTGGCGCCGTTGCCGGGAGATAGAAGATTTCTGCAAGGGGAGTCTCTCGCTTCCATTCTCTTTATTTTGTTATTGTCTTGCTTTATTTTTATATTGCTTTGTTTGCTCTCTTTATCAAAAACACACAAAAAATAGTTGCTTATTTCGAGTTGTTATTTTATTGTTCTGTTTTAATTTTGCTAAAATGGGTACTCCTGAGAACACTAAGTTGTGTGACTTCTCTAGCACAAACAATAATGATTTTATATGTACACCTATTGCTCCACATGCTTCTAAAGCAGACTTTTATGAAATTAAGCCTGCACTTTTAAATCTTGTCATGAAAGAGCAATATTCTCTTGTGTTAGTACTGATGATGCTGCTGCTCACCTTAATAATTTTGTTGAACTTTGTGATATGCAAAAGTATAAGGAGGTAGATGGTGATATTATTAAGTTGAATTTTTTTCCTTTCTCCTTGAGAGGAAGAGCTAAAGATTGGTTGCTATCTTTGCCTACAAATAGTATTGATTCATGGACTAAATGCAAAGATGCTTTCGTTAGTACATACTATCCTCCTGCTAACATTATATTCATGTAGAACTGGCATTATGAATTTCAAGCAATTTGATAATGAGCATGTTGCTCAAGCATGGGAAAGAATGAAAACAATGGTTAAGAATTGTCCCACCCATGGACTAACTGCTTGGATGATCATCCGAATCTTTTAGGCAGGACTGAACTTTTCTTCAAGAAACCTTCTGGATTCAGCCTTTGGAGGTACCTTCATGTCCATCACTTTTGTTACTGCAACAAAGCTTCTTGATGATATGATGATAAATTATTCTGAGTGGCACACCGAGAGGACTCCACAGGTAAGAAGGTAAATTCTGTTGAAGAAACCTCTTCCTTGAGTGATAAATTGATACTATTATGTCTATGCTTGCAAATGGGCAATCTCATGTTGATCCAAATAATGTTCCTTTAGCTTCTTTGGTTGCTCAAGAAGAGCATGTTGATGTGAACTTCATTAAAAATAATAACTTCAACAACAATGATTATAGGAATAATTTTGGTAATAACAATTATAAACCTTATCCTTCCAATAGTGGCAATGGTTATGTTAATTCTTATGGTAATTCCTACAGCAACAATAAGAGTGTACCCTCTGATCTTGAAGTCGTGCTTAAGGATTTTATTAGTACACAATCTGCTTTCAATAAATCTGTTGAGGAAAATTTTGGAAAATTGATGTTCTTGCCTCTAAAGTTGATAGTCTTGCTCTTGATGTTGGTTTGTTAAAAATTAAAATTTTGCCTCATGATGTTAAAGATAGCAAGACTCTGAATGCTATTCAAGTTAAAATTGATAATAATGTGAGGATGTTAGCTGAGTTGCGTGCTAGGTGGGAAAAAGAGGATGAAATTGCTGAAAAGAGTAATATTGCTAAGTCTACACTATTTCTACCATTGGAAATGCCTCAACTTCACATGTTAACAAACCTCCGACTATTAATGGTAAAGTAATTGGTGTTAGCAATGTCTGTACTTCTATTGCAAAACGTTGTAAATTGCCTGGTAACACTGAAACTGTTCTTGATAAAAGTGCTGAAATTTTTCGCAATATGGGAGACAATGATCCCATTACCTTTGATGCTAATGATTTTGATTTTGATAAATGCAATATTTCTGAAGTAATTATGTTCTTGCAAAAGCTAGCTAGAAGTCCTAATGCTAGTGCTATAAACATGGCTTTTACTCAACATATTACAAATGCTCTCACGAAAGCTAGGGAAGAGAAATTAAAATGAAGCTTCTATCCCTAGGAAGTTAGAAGATGGTTGGGAGCCCATCATTAAAATGAAGTGAATGATTTTGATTGCAATGCTTTATGTGATCTTGGTGCTAGTATTTTGGTTATGCCTAAGAAACTTTATGATATGCTTGATTTAGCACCTTTGGAACACTGTTATTTGGATGTTCACCTTGCTGATAATTCTGTAAGAAACCTTTGGGGAGAGTTGATGATGTTTTAATAATGGTTAACAATAACCTTGTCCCTGTTGATTTTGTTGTTTTGGATATTGAATGCAATGCTTCTTGTCTTATTGTTTTGGGAAGACCTTTTCTTAGAACTGTTGGTGCCATTATTGATATGAGAGAGGGGAATATTAAATATCAATTCCCACTCAAGAAAGGTATGGAACACTTCCCTAGAAAGAAGATGAAGCTACCTTTTGATTCTATTGTTAGAACAAATTATTTTTTGATGCTTCTTCTTGGAAACACTTGATTTTACTTTCTGCGCCTAGATGAAAGGCGTTAAAGAAAAGCGCTTATGGGAGACAACCCATTGTTTTATTTCTGCAATTTTTCTTTTCTTTTTGAATCAAGGCTTTGTTTATTCTGTAGCAATGCCTTTGTATCTTTATTTTTTGCATTGTTGTGCCAAGTGAAGTCTCTAATATAAAGATGATGCTAGATTTGGATTTCTGCGCAGGAACAGAATTCTGTTGTTCACCGTTTATTCTCTGTAAAATCACAGAAAAATTGAAAAAATCTAAACACATTTGTGCGTGATCCTGAGATACGTATGCATCTTTCGTTAGTTCAAGTTTTGCTGATCTGAGCACTGTAAGTGCCTCGAAAAAATCGTCTTTAGGGACTGTTCTGTTTGGACATATTTTGTCTTTTATTTTGCATTCTCTGGAATTCTTTTTTGGGTGGAAGAGCTTCACATAACATCGGTGGCTGTAGCTAATGTTTAAACTAAAATTCAAAATTTATTTAGATAGAACATGTGATTTTTTTATGATGCACTAACCCTCTAATGAGAATTATTTTGAGTTTGGTGTGGCGGAAGTTTTCAAGGGTCAAGAGAGAAGGATGATATAATGTGATCAAGAAGAGTGAAGATCCTAAGCTTGGGGATGCCCCGTGGATCACCTAAGCATATTTTAAGAAGACTCAAGCGTCTAAGCTTGGGGATGCCCAAGGCATCCCCTTCTTCATCATCAACTTATCAGGTCATCTCTAGTGAAACTATATTTTAATTCTTTCACATCATATGTGCTTTACTTGGAGCGTCTGTGTGCTTTTATTTTTGATTTGTTATTTTCTGAATAAACTTGATTGGATCCTTCCACTCTTGTTTGGGAGAGAGACACGCTCCGCTTTTTCATGTGAATACTCGTATTCTTCACTTATACTTGTTGAGTAGTCTTGTCTAGCTACTGCCATGCTTTTTAGCTCCTGTTTTAATGCATCTCTTGTCAGAGCTGTTCGTTCTTGTAGAATTAGTACTCTCTTGCTTTCATTATGATTATCTTAAAGAGAGCCTTTTTGTTTAAATAAGTTGATTGGTGTTTAGCTGGAAAGAAAATGCTACATGTGGTAGATGGTATAATAGAAAAGGCTTACATATCCTTATAGATCACTATGTTGAATATTTGATCCTTATCAAAATTTTGAGTTATCAAGTAGATCATGCTTAAGCTTTGTATCTTGCAAGTTAAAACCTATTAGTAAAAAACTACCGGAAAGCTTGTTGAAACATGGTTTGCATACTTGGTATCTCTAAGGTCTAGATATTTTCTGGTAAAAGGGTTTGGTTAACAAGGAAGAAGGTGTGAGGGCGTATAATGCTTACAATATGTTTTCATGTGAGCCTTGGTGTATTAGTTTTATATTCTGCGTTTTCTTCAACCAACCCGTCTAGCCTAAACTCAGTACTGAGAGGGAATGCTTCTCGTGCATCCAAAACCTTGAGCCAAAATCCATGCCATTTGTGTCCACCATACCCACCTATATGTGGTATTTCCCTGCCACTCCAAGTAAATATTTCATGTGCTACCTTTAAACTATTCAAAACTTATTACTCCTTATTTTGTGTCACTGTTTATTAGCTCATGAGGAAGTTATGTGGAGTTTATCTATCAACCTTGTCATTTACTTTTGACAGACTTTCACAACTGGACTAGTGGCATATACATCCGCTTATCCAATAATTTTGCAAAAAGAGCTGGCGAATGGGGTGCCCAATCCCAATTAATTACAACTTTAACCGCTTAATTCTCTTCACATTTTTGCCCTGATCCAATCAGTCAAGCAATGATACCAGTGAATAACTGCATGTGTAAACAAAAGAGAACAAGAGGGATGATCTACGCTAGGTAGAAATAACGCCCTTCATGGGAGCCGCTCTTGAAAGTCTGGTTGACAAAGGGGTAGAGTGCCCACTACCATCTGTTGACAACGACATACATAGCCCAAGACTTATATTTTTACTCTCTATATGATTTTTCAAAAAACTTAAAAAGCTCTAGCACATGACTTAATCCCTGCTTCCCTCTGCGAAGGGCCTTTCTTTTACTTTTATGTTGAGTCAGTTTTCCTACTCCTTTCTGTCTTAGAAGCAAACACTAGTGTCAAACTTGGTACAACAATTTTCATATGCGGGTACATTGTGCTTATTATATTGTTTTGTGTTGAAAATATCCATGAGATATATATGTTGAAAGTTGAAAGCAACCGCTGAAACTTAAATCTTCCTTTGTGTTGGTCCAAAACCTTTTGCTTGAGACTATTGCTTTATGAGTTAACACTTATGAAAGGTATGTTGATACCTGTCTAGAAAGTACTATTTATGAAAAGTTTTTGCTTACATGATATAGTTGTTTACTCATTACCTATTTGATAGCTACTATAGACCATTGACATGGATCACTTCATTCATAACATATGTCTTACAATACTATTTGATCAAAGATTATGATGGTAGCATGTCACCTCAGAAATTATTTTGTTTTTATCATTTTACCTACTCGAGGACGAGTAGAACTAAGCTTGGGGATGCTTGATACGTCACAAACGTATCTATAATTTCTGATGTTCCATGTTGTTATTATGACAATTGCTACATGTTTTATATACACTTCATATCATTTTTATGCATTTTCTGGGACTAACCTATTAACAAGATGCCACAGTGCCGGTTTCTGTTTTCTGTTGTTTTCGTATTCCAGAAAAGTTGTTCTGGAAATATTCTCGGAATTGGACGGAACAAAAGCAGAAGTCCCTATTTTCCACCACGTACACGGAGTCCAGAGGGGAGAAGCAGGAGGGCCGTTGGCCGGCCACGCCAGGGCACGGCATGACCCCCCTTGCTGCCGCGCCGTGGGGTGGCGTGGGGCCCATGAGCCCCTCCAGCTGCCGCCCTTTCGCCTATTTATTCATCTCCTCGGTAAAACCCTAGACACCTGAGCCTCCATCGACGAAAAGTTCCAGAGACGCCGCCGTCGTCAACCCTAGCTCGGGGGTTCAAAATCTCTTCCCAGCACCCTGTCGGAGAGGGGAATCATCACCGGAGGGCTCTACATCATCATGCCTGCCTCCAAAGTGATGCGTGAGTAGTTCATCCTTGGACTACGGGTCCATGGCAGTAGCTAGTTGGTAGTCTCTCCACTTTGTGCTATCATGTTTAGATCTTGTGAGCTGCATATACTGATCAAGATCATATTATTGTAATGCTACATGTTGTGTTTGCTGGGATCCGATGAATATTGAATACTATGTCAAGTTGATTATCAATCTATGTTATATGTTATTTATGATCTTACATGCTCTCTGTTGCTAGTAGATGATTTGGCTAAGTAGATGCTTGTGACTCCAAGAGGGAGTATTTATGCTAAATAGTGGGTTCAGTCTCCATTGAATCTGGGGAGTGATAGCAACCTCTAAGGTTGTGGATATACTGTTGCCACTAGGGGTAACCTAATGATACTTTGTCTAAGGATAAATGTGTTGTTTACATTATGCACTTTGTTTATTGCAATAATCTGTTGCTTGCAACTTAATACCAACGGGGAACTCAGATGACTACCTGGAGGTGGATTATTAGTCATAGATGCTGTTGGATAACAGTCTATGTATCTTGTTGTAATGCCCGCATAAATATCATAGTAGTCATCATGTCATATTATTGCATTGTCATGCACTAAGTTTTTTTTTCAATTGCCTAGCTGTAATTTGTTTATCCAGCATGTTAGTTATCTTTTATAGAGGGATACCACTAGTGAACTGTGGACCACGGTCCATTCTTTTACATCAATACAACCTACTGCAATTATTGTTCCTTTACATTCTCTGCAATATAATCATCATTTTCCACACCATACGATTAACCCTTTGTTTTCACCAAGACCGGTGAGATTGACAACCTCACTGTATCGTTGGGGCAAAGTATTTTGATTGTGTTGTGACAGGTTCCACGTCAGGTGTTGTTTTCCCTCGTGTTGCACCGCACTATACTCCTCCACCGACAACCTTCAGAAGTGCTTCTACTCCTACTGGATTGATAACCTTGGTTTCGTGCTGAGGGAAAACTTGCTGCTACATACTATTGGGTTACGTAGCAGAATTTAAAAATTTCCGACCTACGTAACGTCCAGGATCAACTATGTAGATACAGGAGAGGATAGTACTGTCGTTACCAACAACGAGTCATGGAAGAGTTGCGGTGACGATATCGATGTCGATGACGTTGTCGATGACGGTGACGCCGACGTAGTTGATGAAGCTTGATGAAGATTCTCACGGTCAAGTCTGACGGTGAGAATATCGGTGTTCCCTCGTATGCCTTCTTGATCCAAAACGAGTGAGGGTCAAACGTCTATGACACGTCACCCCTCCGAGAGCTCACACACGTGCGTCCGTCAAGATCCAGCAGCGCTTCGCCGTGCCAGGATTAAGTACTACTGGTATGCGTATGGTGGAGAGGGCCCCAACACATGGGAGAGAGGGAGAGAGATTAGATCTAGACCTTGGGAGCCTCCGAGGAGAAATCTCAAGTCTATTGTGTGTCTCCAAAAGAGGAGGGGGTGGGGTTTATAAAGAAGTCCCAAGGGGCAGAGTTGCTTGGACAAGGGGAAGTTTTCCTAGTCCAACTCAACTTGGACAAGGGGAAACTTCCCCTTGCCTAATTCGGCTAGGAAGGTGGAGTTGGGGTGGAACCCCAACTCACCTCCCCCACCGCCTCCCTTTGGCCGCCTTCCATGTGGGGCCTGTCTCGGCTGCCGACCCCGGGTGGGGCCCATCTCGGCCACTGACCTGCGGGTGGGGCCCACCCGAGTCGGCCACGTCTTGGCCTCCCGCCGCCTTCCTTGCTCCTTCATGGGCCAAGGCCCACTTGGGTGGGGCCGGTGATTTGGCCCACCACCAAAAGGTGGTACGGCTGCCATGTGGGCCCATGTGGCCCATGTGGCAGCCACCTTTTATTGGCCTTTAATAATTTCCTATTAATTAAATAAATTAATATTTAATCAATAAATATTTTGTCTAGAATTAATTACTTATCATACAAACATATTTATATGATCCGAGACACCTAGTGTCTGCCGACAGAATATACTTGGACAATTATTTCCTTTCTTATAAATCTTTCTTTCTTCATGATCTAATTCTCCGAATGTAATTCTATCACGCCGAAAACCATCCCAGATGATACAAATTCTCTACTCCGGACCACTACGAATACAACAGACCTTGACGCCTTAAGTGTGTGACCCCTACAGGTTCGATAACGTGTAACTATAATTGGAAATGCTTATCCAATCACTTGCCAGTGTCAGAACCTGGACGTTTTGTATAGCTTCTACCGTTATGCGAAGACACTCTTTTGAACCTGCTTGATTAACATGTTTATCCTATCACCATCACGATACTCATCAAATACCCAAGGCGAGATATATGACATTACCGTAAATGATATCTTTCATTTACTATGTCACCTTATCCTTGTTACCGGTATGATGCCTTTACTCTTTTACTCATGTTTAAGTATCCCATGGTATTTGCATATCATTACCTTGTCTGCGCAGACTTGTCAATGGACACTTTCACACTAGAGCGGATCCTGGTTGTATCTCTCTATAACTTTAGAGGTGTGATTCCCAGTCTTGAACTACTATGGTTATAGTATACCTTTGAGGTTACCCAATCATAGCCTTTTTGATTACCCTGTTACGGCCATAATGATTGACTATGTCAAAGCTTCCTCTCCAATATACATAACCATATATTCTCATGGTCTAAGGAATAAGCAAGCAACCAACCCTCGTAGTATATCATAATATGGTCTTCTGAGTCATATTGTTAACTTAACAATATGCTCCCATTAATAATGACAAGAGCACTTGTCCATGGCTGGAAAACATCGCCATCCAGTATTAACGAGTTCATCCAAGAGACAGGACAAAGGGTAAATGGGTTTTATTATATCCTTACACGTGCGTATGTGTTTCCCTATAAATCTCACATTTATAGACCATAGCAGTTATAGCATAAAGATATAATACATTAATCATGAATCAAATATATTTATTGTCTCTTAGGGCATATATCCAACAGTCTCCCACTTGCACTAGATACAATAATTATCTATTACATTAAACCTTCTTTAAGACCGATGTTAAACCGGTGAGGTTCAAACTTCAAGCGTGGAAGAGCTTTTGTCATAGGATCGGCTACATTGTCAATCGTATGAACTCTACGTATTGCAGTGTGCCCTTTTGCCACATGATCTCTGATGAGGTGATCCTTGCGTTCAATGTGCTTGGCTTTGCTGTGAGACCTCGGATCCTTTGCCAGAGCAACGGCACTATGATGTCTACGCACGCTTCTATTCTTGTAGACAGTGTTGGGCCTCCAAGAGCAGAGGTTTGTAGAATAGCAGCAAGTTTACCTTAAGTGAATCACCCAAGGTTTATCGAACTCAGGGAGGTAGAGATCAAAGATATCCCTCTCAAACAATCCTACAATTAAGATACAAGAAGTCTCTTGTGTCCCCAACACACCTAATACACTTGTCAGATGTATAGGTGCACTAGTTCGGCGAAGAGATAGTGAAATACAAGTAATATGAATGATTATAAGTAGTAATTGCAATCTGAAATAAAAATGGCAGCAAGCAAACATGTAGCAGAACTTGTTGTAAACGGTGTTTCAATGCTTAGAAACAAGGCCTAGGGATCATACTTTCACTAGTGGACACTCTCAACAATGACCTCATAATTGAATAAATAAATGCTACTCTCAAACACTCTCTTGATGGATAACGAATACCATTCATTGCGTAGGGCTGCAAAAGCACACCTCAAAGTCTGAGTAAACAAACACCACAACTTCATAAAGGAGTCACACACGATGCGCACAACGTCACCTTCACACCGTGGAGAGTGACTCCGGAGTTCATATTAAAGTAACCTCTAGAGTGGCATAATAGATAAAGAGTAACATCTACTTATTCAACTAGATTACAAAGCTCATGATCACATAAAGATCACACCATGGGAGAGAGATAAACCACATAGCTACCGGTAGAGCCCTCAGCATCGGGGGAGAACTACTCCCTCCTCATCATGAGAGGCAACAACAACGATGAAGATGGCGGTGGAGTCGATGGAGATGGCTCCGGGGGCAATTCCCTGTCCCGGCAAGGTACCGGAACAGAGACTTCCGTCCCCCGAAACTTGTCGTCGATGGCGGCGGCGCTGCGGACCCCTTGGTGGAATATGACTGATGTTTTTAGGGTTTTTGCGTCGGAGGGAACAAATAGGCGAAGGGGCGATGTCGGTGGAGGCCCGTGGCTCGCTCCCCACATGGCGGCGCGCCAGTGGGCCCACCCGCGCCATGGGGTGGGGACGGCGCCTCGGTGCCCCCTTCGTCTCTCCTTTGGACTTCGTGAACATGTCGGAAAAATAGGAACGTGGCATTTTGTTTCGTCCAATTCCGAGGATATTTGCAGAACAGCTTTTCTGAAACCAAAAACAGCAGAAAACAGGAACTGGCACTATGGCATCTTGTTAATAGGTTAGTCAAAGAAAATGCATAAAAATGCTATGGAGTGTGAATAAAAGATGTAGCAATTGATATAATATAAGCATGGAACATAAGAAATTATAGATACGTTGGAGACGTATCAAGCATCCCCAAGCTTAGTTCTACTCGTCCTCGAGTAGGTAAAACGACAACAAATAATTTCTTAGGTGACATGCTACCACATAATCTTGATCAAATAATATTGTAAGGCATATGTCATGAATGAAGTGACTCAAGGCAATGGTCTATAGTTTGCTAACAAATAGATAATAAGTAAATACTGAATCATATAAGCAAAAGCTTTTCATAAATAGTACTTTCAAGACAAGCATCAAATTTGTTTGCATAAGAGTTAACTCATAAAGCAATAGATTCTAAGTAAAAGGCATTGAAGCAACACAAAGGAAGATTAAGTTTCAACAATTGCTTTCAACTTGTAACTTGTATATCTCATGCATAATTGTCAACACAAAGCAATATAATAAGTGCAATAAATAAACATATAAGAATTGTTGCACACAAAGTTGACACAAGTGTTTGCTTCAGGGATAGAAAGGAGTAGGTAAACTGACTCAACAATAAAGTAAAAGATATGCCCTTCGTAGAGGGAAGCAGGGATTAAATCATGTGCTAGAGCTTTTTAGGTTTTTGAAATCATATAGAGAGCATAAAGTAAGTGTTTGAGAGGTGTTTGTTGTTGTCAACGAATGACAGTGGGCACTCTATCCCCCTTGTCACCCAAACTTTCAAGAGCGGCTTCCATGAAGGACGTTATTTCTACCCAAGGGTAGATCATCCCTTAAGCAACCCTGCAATTAAGATACAAAAAGTCTCTTGTGCTTCTATTCTTGTAGACAGTGTTGGGCCTCCAAGAGCAGAGGTTTGTAGAACAGCGGCAAGTTTCCCTTAAGTGAATCACCCAAGGTTTATCGAACTCAGGGAGGTAGAGGTCAAAGATATCCCTCTCAAGCAACCCTGCAATTAAGATACAAAAAGTCTCTTGTGTCCCCAACACACCCAATACACTTGTCAGATGTATAGGTGCACTAGTTCGGCGAAGAGATAGTGAAATACAAGTGATATGGATGATTGCAAGTAGTAATTGCAATCTGAAATAAAAATGGCAGCAAGCAAACATGTAGCAGAACTTGTTGTAAACGGTGTTTCAATGCTTAGAAACAAGGCCTAGGGATCATACTTTCACTAGTGGACACTCTCAACAATGATCTCATAACTGAATAAATAAAAGCTACTCTTAAACACTCTCTTGTTGGATAACAAACACCATTCATTGTGTAGGGCTACAAAAGCACACCTCAAGCCGGAGTAAACAAGCGCCACAACGTCATAAAGGAGTCACACACGGTGCACACACTGTCACCGTTACACCGTGGAGAGTACCGGAGTTCATATTAAAGTAACCTATAGAGTGCATAATAGATAAAGAGTAACATCTACATATTCAACTAGATTAGCACAACTGAACACAAGTAAATACTACTCGGGATTATTCTCCTTCTTGATGAAGCAAGAGTACTATGCGTAGGGCTACAAGAGCACACCTTAAAGTCTGAGTAAACAAACACCACAATTCCCAAGAATAAGCCATGATAAATGTCTAAATTATTCATAGAGTCACACAAGTACCCACACTGTCACCTTGATACCGTGTTGTCACAATGACTCCAGAAACTAGACAAAATCACTTGAGTAGCATAAACATTATTAATGCATTCAGCGATACTAGCAATACACATGATCACATAAAGATCACACCATGGGAGAGAGAGAGATGAACCACATAGCTACCGGTAGAGCCCTCAGCCTCAGGGGAGAACTACTCCCTCCTCATCATGGGAGTCAGCAGCGGCGATGAAGATGGTGATGGAGTTGATGGAGATGGCTCCGGGGGCAATTCCCCGTCCCGGCGGCGTACCGGAACAGAGATTCTATCCCCCGAAACTTGTCGTCGATGGCGGCGGCGCTGCGGAACTCTTCGTGGAATATGATTGGATTCTTTAGGGTTTTCGCGTCGGGAGGAATAAATAGGCGAAGGGGCGGCGTCGGTGGAGTCCCGAGGGGCCCACCTCACCTGGTGGCACGGTCCCACCCTTGGCCGCGCCACCATGTGGTTTGGCCACCTCGTGGCTCCTCTTCGTCTCTCCTTCGGACTCCGTGACGGTGTTGGAAAAATAGGGACTTGGCCTTTTGTTTCATGCAATTCCGAGAATATTTGCAGAAGTAGTTTTCTGGAACCAAAAACAGCAGAAAACAGGAACTGACACTTCGGCATCTTGTTAATAGGTTAGTCCCGGAAAATGCATAAAAATGATATAAAGTGTATATAAAACATGTAGCAATTGGTATAATATAAGCATGGAACATCAGAAATTATAGATACGTTGGAGACGTATCAGTATGACACTCCTCCCAACCTTTGCTTACACAAGCCATGGCTAACCGAATCCTTGGGTGCCTTCCAACAATCACATACCATGGAGGAGTGCCTATTTGATAGTTTAACATTTTGAAAATTTCTTCTGATAAATCATTGGCAAACATATGAAGAGAATCAAATGGTTAAAGTTATAATTAATTGGGACTGGGCACCCCATTTGCCAGCTCTTTTTGCAAGTTATTGGATAAGCGGATGTATATGCCACTAGTCCATTGGTGAAAGTTTGTCATGAGTAAATGACAAGGTGATAGAGTAAACGCCACATACTTCCTCATGAGCTATAAAACATTGACACAAATAAGGAGTAATATCTTTTCAATAGTTTAAAGGTAGCACATGAAGTATTTACTTGGGATGGCAGAAAATACCACATAATAGGTAGATATGGTGGACACAAATGGCATGGGTTTTGGCTCAAGGTTTTGGATGCACGAGAAGTATTCCCTCTCAGTACAGAGTTTAGGCTAGCAAGGTTGTTTGAAGCAAACACAAGTATAAACCGGTACAGCAAGACTCACATGAAAACATATTGCAAGCATTATAAGACTCTACACTGTCTTTCCTTATTGTTCAAACACTTTTACCATAAAATATCTAGACCTTAGAGATACCAATCATGCAAACCAAATTTCAACAAGCTCTACGGTAGTTCTTTACTAATGGGCTTTTAACTACATGATGCAAGAGCTTAAACATGAAATACTTGAGAGCTCAAAACAATTGCAAAGTGTCAAATAAAACAAGACAATGATCTATATGAGTGTCTTTTCATACCATCTACCATAAGTTGCATTTTCTATTTCCAACCAAACACCAATCAACTTATTTCAACAAAAACTCTCCAAGTAATTTACAAATGAAACAAGAGAGTACTACTCCACAAGAATTAACAGCTCTAAAAGAGATGCATGAAAAACAGGAGCTAAAATCATAACAGTAGCTAGACAAGAATACTCAAAAGATATAAGTAAAGAATATGAGTATTCACATGAAAAGGCGGAGCGTGTCTCTCTCCCACACAAGAATGCTAGGATCCAACTTATTCAGAAAATAAAAACAACAAAGCAAAAATAAAAGCACACAGACGCTCCAAGTAAAATACATAAGATGTGGAAGAATTAAAATATAGTTTCACTAGAGATGACCTGATAAGTTGTTGATGAAGAAGGGGATGCCTTGGGCATAGCTTAGACGCTTGAATCTTCTTGAATATTGCTGGGGTGACCCACGGGGGCATCCCAAGCTTAGGTGTTTCACTCTTCTTGATCACATCATATCATTCTTCTCGCTTGCTCCTTGAAAACTTCCGTCACACCAAACTCAAAGTAATTCTCATTAGAGGGTTAGTGCATAATCAAAAATTAACATGTTCTACTGTGACACAATCATTACCAATACTTATGGACATTAACTACAGCCACTGATGTTTTATGGAGCAAAGAAATCCAATCAAACATAGTAAAAGAGGCAATGCAAAATAAAAGGCAGAATCTGTCAAAACAGAACAGTCCGTGAAGACGAATTTGTTCGAGGCACTTAAGTTGCTCAGATGGAGAAACTCTAAACTAATGAAAGTTGCGTACATATCTGAGGATCACGCATGATTTTTTTCAGAATTTTTTAATTTTTCTGCAGTGAATAAAGATCAAAACCGTGGACAGCAAAAATCTATCCCTGTGCAGAAATCCAAATCTAGCATCAACTTTCAACTAGAGACTTTACTTGGCACAACAATGCAATAAAATAAAATACAAAGGAGTTGTTACAGAAGTAAGCAAGCTCCTTGACTCAAATAAAAGAAAATTGCAGAAGTAAAACAATGGGTTGTCTCCCAGGAGCGCTTTTCTTTAAAGCCTTTTAGCTAGGCATGAAATTTTTGATAATGCTCTCATATGTATAAGAGTTGAATATAAGAGAGCATCAAGAAGAAAATATTAAACACATTTAAGTCTAACCACCTTCCTATGCAAAGGAATCTTGTAAGAAAACAATTATTGAAGCATGAAGCTACTAGCATAGAAAGACAAAACAAGTGCAACTTCAAAAATTTCAACAAAAAGAGAGGAGACTTAATATTATGGGGATATATGAAGCCATTTCTCCCTCTCTCATAAAAACTTTAAGTAGCATCATTGAAAAAATCCACAATATAACCATCACATGAAACATTCTTATCATGATTCATATGCATAAAAGTATCAATATTTTCCACATAAGCAAAGTTCTTCTCATTAATAACAATGGGAGCAGATCATCATAAAGAACTCGAACATGATAAACAAGTTGTATATTAAAGGGATGGTTTTGGGTAATCCTTCCATAACTATGACAAGTTTCATGGGGATGATTGTAATTATAACCTATGTCATAGTATTCTTTATAATAATTATCAAAGACTGGAGGCATAGTATCATCATAAGCAATAGAATAGTTATCTTCCAAAGTGTGTCATATGTAAACATATCATCATTTTTACTAGAAGGAGATGTATCAAACATATAATCATCAGTAGCAAAAGAATTTTCAAACACATCACCAGGAGGAGAGGTCTCAGATATATAACTATTACTAGCAAAAGGATTTTCAAACACCTCATCCCCAAGCTTAGAGCTTTTCATATCATCATTGGAAGAAACATAGATAGTACTAATAGTATAACAATTATTAACATCATCATTTTCAGAATTGGTACCCCAAAGATTTTCAATATCAAAAGTAATTTCATTTTCCCAATCATGATCACTACATGAAGTAACAGACATATAATCATCTTCAATATTGCCTTAGATTTAGTGTCGAGATAATAATGACCCCAAGTATGTGAATCTTCTTCAATAAATTTAGACTCATTAGAAATGATCATGAAAGGAGCAACATGCTTAGGAGATGATACCTTTTCCTCTCTCTTTTTACTCCTCTTCTTCTTCTTTCCCCTCTTCTTTTTATCTTTAGGAGGGAGAGGTTTGAAAGGAAGCTTGTCCACATGCCCTGGTTCATTGTTAGAAACAATAGAAGAAACTTGGGAGGATTCCTCCCTTTCATTAATTAGAGTAAAACAAGTATAAGTCCTTTCATATTTTGGCAAAGGTACATCTTTTATAATTTTTTCTATATAAGGATTACTGTGGCTCTTGTCAACACAATGGAGAAGGCATCCCCGCAAAATACTATTCATATCAAAAGAACTCATATCTAACAAAGAAGTTTTCCTTGATAACTCTTCACACCCCAAAAATAATTCAAGTTCATCATAAAGATCGGGATGGATCATGCTATCATCAAACAAACTCGAAATTGTGTCATTAAACTTTGAGCATTGAAATTCGAAATGACCTTCTTCATAGCAAAGTTCACAAATAAAAGGATATAGGGCACAAACGTTTTCAGCAAGATCATTTAGAGCCCTACTCCATATTCTAGTTTTCTCATGCTTATGAAGTTTACAATATTCTTCTTCATTATTAGTCTTTTCACACGGTCTAAGCATTCCACAAAAATTAACATGCTTATAAGAAATAGCATTTTCAGAAGTTTGAGCATGTTTATTGCAATCATTAACAACAATTTCATTTTCCATGCAAGTGTCTTTGAAAGGTTCATGATATATGTCCCAGCTTTCTTTAGGAACATTAATATGAGAAGCAAAGGTTCTACAACAATCAACAATAATTTGAGAATCAAGACCATAATTAGCACTAAGCTTTTGAAAACCAGCAGTTTCAAAGAAAGTCTTAATGCATTCATATTCATAGTTTATACCTGATCCTTTATCTTTGTCGTTCTCCCAATCTTCAGTATTTCTTTGAATTCTTTCAAGAAGATCCCATCTAGGTTCAACCTTCTTACTTGTGAAAGAACCCTCTGAACAGGCATCTAGATAATTCTTGTAATGACCTGAAAGCGTTGCATAAAAATTAGTAACAATTATTTTCTCAGGAAGCTTATGGTTAGGACATTTGAGTATTAATGTTTTCAGCCTTCCCCAAGCTTGAGCAATGCTTTCTCCATCACGAGGCCAAAAATTAAAAATGTAATTCCTATCTAAATACAATTCATAAGGAGGATACAATTTAGAGTAAAAGAGATATTCAATCTCCTTCCACTCCGAATGATGAGGATCATCAAGTAGATCATACCACTCCCTTGCTTTGTCCTTAAGTGATAATGGAAATAATTTCTTCATGGCATTTTCTCTTGATAAACCTGCAACCTTAAACAACTCACAAAGTTCTGTAAGTTTCAACAAGTGATCACTTGGATGGACTGTTCCATCTCCTGCATAACGTTCATCCATAACCTTTTCAACAATTACCATAGGTATTTCAAAAGGAATGCTTTCAGTAGGTGGATTTAAAATATCACAAGCATCATTAGAATTATCACATACGGCAGACACAGTATTATCAGAGCAAATTTTCTCCTCTAAAGCTGGGGAACTAAAAAGATCATTTTCATAAAAACTAGCTTCCCAAGCTTAGACTTTTCCATAGCATTAGCAATAATGGTGTTCAATAAATTCATGCTAATAACATTACTACCACTATTATGCAGACAAACTTCCATCGGTTTCTTAATTTTCTCTTCAAAAGCATCATGTCCTAATTCAATATAAAGTTCATAAAGATCTCTAATTTTTTTGTTATTTTTCATTAAGCCTAACTAGTGAAAATAAAAACAAGAAACAAAAAGAAATAATTGCAGAATCTAAAGGAGATACCTTCCAACACTTACCTCCCCGGCAACGGCAGAAAATAGCTTGATGTCTACGCACGCTTCTATTCTTGTAGACAGTGTTGGGCCTCCAAGAGCAGAGGTTTGTAGAACAACATCAAGTTTCCCTTAAGTGAATCACCCAAGGTTTATCGAACTCAGGGAGGTAGAGGTCAAAGATATCCCTCTCAAACAACCCTGCAATTAAGATACAAGAAGTCTCTTGTGTCCCCAACACACCTAGTACACTTGTCAGATGTATAGGTGCACTAGTTCGGCGAAGAGATAGTGAAATACAAGTAATATGAATGATTATAAGTAGTAATTGCAATCTGAAATAAAAATGGCAGCAAGCAAACATGTAGCAGAACTTGTTGTAAACGGTGTTTCAATGCTTAGAAATAAGGCCTAGGGATCATACTTTCACTAGTGGACACTCTCAACAATGACCTCATAATTGAATAAATAAATGCTACTCTCAAACACTCTCTTGTTGGATAACGAACACCATTCATTGCGCAGGGCTGCAAAAGCACACCTCAAAGTCTGAGTAAACAAACACCACAACTTCATAAAGGAGTCACACACGATGCGCACACCGTCACCTTCACACCGTGGAGAGTGACTCCGGAGTTCATATTAAAGTAACCTCTAGAGTGGCATAATAGATAAAGAGTAACATCTACTTATTCAACTAGATTACAAAGCTCATGATCACATAAAGATCACACCATGGGAGAGAGATAAACCACATAACTACCGGTAGAGCCCTCAGCCTCGGGGGAGAACTACTCCCTCCTCATCATGAGAGGCAGCAACAACGATGAAGATGGCGGTGGAGTCGATGGAGATGGCTCCGGGGGCAATTCCCTGTCCCGGCAAGGTACCGGAACAGAGACTTCTGTCCCCCGAAACATGTCGTCGATGGCGGCGGCGCTGCGGACCCCTTGGTGGAATATGACTGATGTTTTTAGGGTTTTCGCGTCGGAGGGAATAAATAGGCGAAGGGACGATGTCGGTGGAGGCCCGAGGCTCGCTCCCCACATGGCGGCGCGCCAGTGGGCCCACCCGCGCCATGGGGTGGGGATGGCGCCTCGGTGCCCCCCTTCGTCTCTCCTTCGGACTTCGTGAACGTGTCGGAAAAATAGGAACGTGGCATTTTGTTTCGTCCAATTCCGAGGATATTTGCAGAACAACTTTTCTGAAACCAAAAACAGCAGAAAACAGGAACTGGCACTGTGGCATCTTGTTAATAGGTTAGTCCCAGAAAATGCATAAAAATGCTATGAAGTGTGAATAAAACATGTAGCAATTGATATAATATAAGCATGAAACATAAGAAATTATAGATACGTTGGAGACGTATCACACTACTGTTCTCACAGTAGAACTCGATTGGATCTGCCACTGAAGGAACCACTCCTAGTTCAGTAATGAACTTCTTTATCCAATAGCTGTCCTTGACTGCTTCAGATGCCGCCACATATTCCGCCTCCATTGTAGAGTCTGCCACCGTGCCTTGCTTGGAGCTTCTCCAGCTTACCGCACCGCTGTTGAGAATGAACACGTAACCTGATTGTGCTTTGGAATCGTCTGGGTCAGACTGAAATCCTGAGTCAGTGTACCCACGTACTCTAAGCTCCTCGTCCCCTCATAGACTAGAACATGTCCTTAGTTCTCCTGAGGTATTTCAGAATGCCTTTAACTGCTGCCCAGTGGGCCATACCATAATCAGATTGAAATCTGCTGGTAACACTTAGGGCATATGACACGTCGGGACGTGTGCATGTCATTGCGTACATTATAGAACCTATTGCCGAAGCATAAGGTATGTCCGCCATTTCCTTTCGCTCAGCAGCTGTACTAGGACAGTGATTCTTGCTTAAGGTAATTCCAGGCACCATCGGAACGATGCCTTTCTTGGAATCGGCCATGTCGAATCTCTTCAACACCTTATCTATATATGTACTTTGGCTCAAACCTATTAGGCGTCTTTCTCTATCGCGATAGATCTTGATGCCTAATATATATGCAGCCTCTCCTAAGTCCTTCATCGCAAAACTCTTTTCCAATGAAGCCTTAACTTCCCCAAGAAATATTTATCATTACCAAGTAACAATATATCATCAACATAGAGAATTAGAAACACAATTGAGCTCCCACTTTCTTTCTTGTAAACACAAGTTTCTTCGAAATTTTGAACGAAGCCAAAACCTTTGACTACTTCATCAAATCGAATATTCCAACTCCGTGAAGCTTGCTTGAGACCATAAATGGACCTCTTTAGCTTGCACACCATGTTAGCTTTCTTTGGATCGACAAAACCTTCGGGTTGTACCATGTACACATCCTCAGTTAGATTTCCATTAGGAAAGCTGTTTTGACATCCATCTGCCAGATTTCATAATCATAATAGGCAGCTATAGCTAACATTATCCTTACAGACTTAAGCATTGCTACGGGAGAATGTCTCCTCATAGTCTACACCTTGAATTTGTCGAAAACCCTTTGCGACAAGGCGTGCTTTATGAACGGTAACATTACCGTCCGCATCTGTCTTCTTCTTGAAGATCCATTTACAATCTATTGGTCTAACTTCCTCAGGAAGTTCTACCAAATCCCAGACTTGATTGTCATACATGGATTTCATTTCAGAATTCATGGCATCTTGCCATTTGTTGGAATCTTTATCATTCATCGCTTCTTTATAACATGCAGGTTCATCCTCTTCGAGAAGAAGAACTTCGTCCATGACGAAAACTTCTTTCTCGACACCCTCTAGTAAGAAAACTTCGTTCTCGAAAAACCTAGGTTGTTCGCGAACTCGGCTTCCTTTCCTTACTTGAGGAATCTGCCTGACTGGAGTTTCCTCTTCCTCGGAGGAGGATTTGGATCTCCGTATCAGTGGCTGAGTCTCCGACCGGAATTTCTTCCGATGCGTTAACTCTGACTATCTCGTCGGTAGATTGTAAAATCTCCTCGAGACTTACCGTCCTCCCACTGACTTCTTTGAAAGAAAATCTTTCTCAAGAAATACGCCGTTCCGGGCAACGAAAATCTTGCCCTCGACCTTGTTATAAAAAGTGTATCCAATGGTATTTTTGGGATACCCTATGAAAACACATTTGTCAGACCTTGGCTCAAGTTTTGTGGCCTGCAATCGTTTAACATAAACATCGCATCCCCAAACCTTGAGGTGACTTATGCTGGGTGGTTTACCCATCCAAACTTCATAAGGCGTGGTCTTGACAGACTTGGATGATGATCTATTTAAAGTGTAAGCTGCTGTTTCTAGTGCATAACCCCAAAAGGATAGTGGTAAATCAGATAGTGCCAACATAGACCTAACCGAATCCATAAGAGTTCGATTACGTTCTCTGAAACTCCGTTCCTTTGCGGTGTTCCAGGTGGCGTCAACTGTGGTACAATTCCACAGTCCTTCATGTGTTGACTGAATTCATGACTAAGATATTCTCCACCACGATCAGATCGCAGGTACTTTATCTTCCTGTCATGTTTATTCTCTACTTCATTCTGAAACTCCTTGAATTTCTCAAAGGTTTCCGACTTTTGCTTCATTAAGTAAATATAGCCATATCTACTTAAATCATCAGTAAATGTCACAAAGTAAAGATATCCACCGGCGCCGAAATGTTCAGAGGTCCACACACATCCGTGTGTATGATCTCGATCAATTCGGTCGCCCGTTCGACTACCCCGCCAAACGGCGTCCTGGCCATTTTTCCCATCAGGCAAGCCTCACACTGATCAAATGAATCCTCATCAAATGATTGCAACAACCCATCCGAAAATAGTTGTTTCATACGGCTTTTCCCGATGTGCCCAAGACGACAGTGCCAAGTGTAAGTATCATCTTTCACTAATTTCAGTCTCTTTGCATCAATGTGTAATGTGTCTTCTATCCTTCCAAGATTCAATACAAACAGACCATCCACCAGAGGGGCTGATCCGTAAAATACATTCTTATAATAAATCGAACATCCATTGTTCTCAGAATTAAAAGAATATCCGTCACGTAAAAGTCGTGACCCTGAAATGATGTTCTTGCTCAATGTGGGTACATAGTAGCAATTACTCATTTCCAACATGAATCCTGAAGGTAAATGAAGGCTCATGGTACCGATGGAACGAACGCTAACTTGCATTCCGTTTCCAACCCTCATGCACACTTCTCCTGGATTTAACCTCCTCACATCTTTTAAACCACTTCGTGTTGCAAATGTGTGCAACAGACCCGGTGTCAAAGATCCAAGAATCACTGTGAGGTCCGGTTAAATACACATCTAACACACTGATGACTTTGGGATTTCCAATCCCTAAACCTTCCACTATATTGAGATCTCCTTCCTCCATTCTTGTGATGCCTTGTTGGATGAACCAACCCTTTTGCAGTTTTTAATCTTAGCTTCCGCTATGATTAATTTCCTTGTAAGCTCATCCATGCTTATGTTACTACCAATCAAATTTGAATTTTGAATGTACCCGCCATAATGCGGTGGTAGTGACATAGCAATACTGTACGACTCGCTTGGGCATGCATTGGAAAACCTAGATCTTCCAACATTTGATTAAGATTAATCATCCTTGCCAAGTGATCGATGAGCGAACCTTTATGTCTAACTTACAACTGAAGAGCTGTCTTGTAATTGCATAACATGCAACTTTGACTCTCTCCTGGAATAAACTATGCAGCTCTGTGAGCACATCATATGCACTCGCCTTCCCAAAGCGAGTATGCAATTGTTTATCCATATAAGTTAACATTAATTCCCTTACTGCCTTTTCATCACGAACATAATTGCCATTCCATGACAATTCAGAGGAAGGTGCATCTAGAACATATAACTTTCTATTTTCTCTAAGTCTACTTCTAAGGGCGCAGATCCAATCTACAAAGTTCTTACCATTAACAGTTAAAGTTTCCATTTTACAAAGCAGGTTAATGTCGACAGGCTTTAATCTACAATGATAGCAAATTCCTTTTAGACCCCTTTTTCATGATTAATTTGCACGAGTTAAAATGATATGATTTAACTATGGTGTGCTCCCACTGAAACTGATATTCCTCATGATCAGTTAAACAGTGACTCGGAATCCGCAATCCTCAATAGTGAAGCATGGATACATGTCATCCACTATGACGAAGGGTAGGCCAACTTGCCAATCACTTCCTGCCGTGATTTCCGTTCATCTTTCGATGTAGTGCTCCGAACTCATAACTAGTTATGCCAGGACGTCAAGACAACCAACCGTTCATGCTGCTAGGACGGTCCGTGCCCGCCTCCCGAACCCTTGGCACACATTACTCCTGGATACAGGCGCACGGTGACAAGCATCCGGTTTGACGGTGCCACAGTTGGATGAGCACGATCTCCTTGATATTTTCTTGAGGAATCACCCTAATAATCACGACTACTGCGCAACAAAGAGAGTGCAATAATAAAGAGAAATAAACTTTCACAATTAAGTGATGTAGTATAGTCCTCTTCGTCTTCCATGTGGATGTAAGAACTCCTTTTGTTCCACTCCTTGTCGTCGAGGTCTACGACGCTACCTTCATGTCCGTCTCCTATTTCTAAGAAACGAAATAACATGTGGCACGCAGGCCCTAGATAGCAATCATGTGGTTTCCACCCATCATGCTTCTTCTAAATCCAACACGCAGGTTGGAATTACATATGATGGTATTTCATACAACAATTGAATAAAATTAAAGGACTATACCACATCACATCACATGCCTGCAAAAACAAGTTAGACGTCCTCTAACCTTTGTGTTTGCAATTTTTACGAGGCTTTGGGATTTACCGTGTAAAACCGTCACTGCCTACGTAAGGTAACCAAGCATGGTTAATCACGATGCTAGATTGACATTGCGGGGTGAAGGACAACCCAACGTTACAAGCACGTTGCTGCTCCCCTTCCAAACTTCACTGGTGCGCGTGACCCCCGTGTGGACCTAGTCCACATGCCCTTTCCACTACCAAGTCAACGAGACCAACTATAGAAAGACCCGGAGCTACTGAAGCACTTCGTTGGCGCCAACAAGCATACTAGGAGCAGCCGGAAGGTCCGCGGATTGCCAGAAGTCCGTAAAATCAAACTATGCCGTCGGAAACCATCCTTAAGTAGTTTATTGGGAAGCATACATAAATAACCTGAATGTCAGAAGAGTTCTGACATACCCACACAAACTTATGCGGTGCCCGCACAGACTTATGTGCTCTAGTACGTACCTGTACCTACTCATAGATCGCTCTGATACCACTATTGGGTTACGTAGCAGAATTTAAAATTTTCCGACCTACGTAACGTCCAGGATCAACTATGTAGATACAGGAGAGATAGTACTGTCGTTACCAACAACGAGTTGCGGAAGAGTTGTCGGTGACGATGTCGATGTCGATGACGTTGTCGATGACGATGACGCCGACGTAGTTGATGAAGCTTGATGAAGATTCTCACGGTCAAGCCTGACGGTGAGAATATCGATGTTCCTCGTATGCCTTCTTGATCCAAACGAGTGAGGGTCAAACGTCTATGACGCGTCACCCCTCTGAGAGCTCGCACACGTACGTCCGTCAAGATCCAGCAGCGCTTCGCCGTGCCAGGATTAAGTGCTACTGGTATGCGTATGGTGGAGAGAGCCCAACACATGGGAGAGAGGGAGAGAGATTAGATCTAGACCTTGGGAGCCTCCGAGGAGAAATCTCAAGTCTATTGTGTGTCTCCAAAAGAGGAGGGTGGGGTTTATAAAGAAGTCCCAAGGGGTAGGGTTGCTTGGACAAGGGGAAAGTTTTCCTAGTCCAACTCAACTTGGACAAGGGGAAACTTCCCCTTGCCCAATTCGGCTAGGAAGGTGGAGTTGGGGTGGAACCCCAACTCCCCTCCCCCACCGCCTCCCTTTGGCCGCCTTCCATGTGGGGCCCGCCTTGGCTGCCAACCCCGGGTGGGGCCCGCCTCGGCCACCGATCTGTGGATGGGGCCCGCCTGGCCACTGACCTCGCTGGTGGGCCCACCTGGCCACCGACCTCGGATGGGTGGGGCCCACCCGAGTCGGCCACATCTTGGCCTCCCGCCGCCTGCCTTGCTCCTTAGTGGGCCGAGGCCCACTTGGGTGTAGCCGGCGACTTGGCCCACCACCAAGAGGTGGTGCGGCTGCCATGTGGGCCCATGTGACCCATGTGGCAGCCACCTTTTATTGGCCTTTAATAATTTCCTATTAATTAAATAAATTAATATTTAATCAATAAATATTTTGTCTAATTAATTCTCAGAATTAATTACTTATCATACAAACATATTTATATGATCCGAGACACCTAGTGTCTGCCGACAGAATATACTTGGACAATTATTTCCTTTCTTATAAATCTTTCTTTCTTCATGATCTAATTCTCCGAATGTAATTCTATCACGCCGGAAACCATCCCAGATGATACAACCTCTCTACTCCGGACCACTACGAATACAACAGACCTTGACGCCTTAAGTGTGTGACCCCTACAGGTTCGATAACGTGTAACTATAATTGGAAATGCTTATCCAATCACTTGCCAGTGTCAGAACCTGGACGTTCTGTATAGCTTCTACCGTTATGCGAAGACACTCTTTTGAACCTGCTTGATTAACATGTTTATCATATCACCATCACGATACTCATCAAATACCCAAGGCGAGATATATGACATTACCGTAAATGATATCTTTCATTTACTATGTCACCTTATCCTTGTTACCGGTATGATGTCTTTACTCTTTTACTCATGTTTAAGTATCCCATGGTATTTGCATATCATTACCTTGTCTGCGCAGACTTGTCAATGGATACTTTCACACTAGAGCGGATCCTGGTTGTATCTCTCTATAAATTTAGAGGTGTGATTCCCAGTTTTGAACTACTATGGTTATAGTATACCTTTGAGGTTACCCAATCATAGCCTTTTTGATTACCCTGTTACGGTCGTAATGATTGACTATGTCAAAGCTTCCTCTCCAATATACATAACCATATATTCTCATGGTCTAAGGAATAAGCAAGCAACCAAACCTAGACTATACTATTTCATACGAAACTTGATCTCGTAGTATATCATAATATGGGTCTTCCCAGTCATATTGTTAACTTAACAATATGCTCCCATTAATAATGACAAGAGCACTTGTCCATGGCTAGAAAACATCGCCATCCAGTATTAACGAGTTCGTCCAAGAGACAGGACAAAGGGTAAATGGGTTTGATTATATCCTTACACGTGCGTATGTGTTTCCCTATAAATCTCACATTTATAGACCATAGCAGTTATAACATAAAGATATAATACATTAATCATGAATCAGATATATTTATTGTCTCTTAGGGCATATATCTAGCACATACATCATACCTTCCTTTTGGGGTCTCCCAACGAGCGTGTGCTTTGCGCGTATCAAGCCTGTTTTCTTCGAGCTATTGGGAGCGGCAAAAGCTAGAAAACTGCTCGACCCGCCCCCGCCGCCATTGACGGCAAACAGCCTTGCCGCCATGAACAAGACTGTCGCGGCCTTGAACCAAGCATACGCCTTGGGAGGTAGCCAAGAGAGCGCCGCCACTCTTCGATGCAAGATCGGCGGCTCTCCATCGAATTCTTCTTTCTTTGCCGAAAGTGCCGCCGCCGGCACTCCTCGCTCCAGATTCTCCAAAGCGTACGCCGACAGCCAACACCACGACGGCTTCGACCCCAACGTTATCTTCCCTTCTTGTGGGCTCGATCTAAACCGCCCTGTCGATCTTTCATCGTCGTCGTTGCGGAGGCACCCCGCCGAACAAGAGAACGTGCAGGCCGGTCGTAGCCTTTCATTCGACACCGACGCCTCCCATGTGATCGACGGAATCACCGCCGATCACACGGAACCCCTGCAGGTATGAGTTCGTGTTTTGGATGCCATGATATGTACCATAGATGCATAGGCGAGTCGTGACTGCCGTCGATGTGTTTTTGTGTGTAGGAGACCTTTGATCTCATGGCCGACATAATCAACGGCAACGGCCGGGCGACGGATGACGGTGACGAAGACGAGTTCGACAAGGACGAGGTGTACTATGAGGAGGACGAGGACGCTGACGAGGAGATCGAAGAGGAGGGGGTGGTGACTGCGGCTGTGGTCGGCGAGCACACCGTGGCGAAGAAGAAGGGCAGATGCGATATCGTTTGGATGACCAAGGAGGACGAGTGCATGGTCGAGTCATGGAAGTTCATCACCACCGGCGTGATCACCGGCACAAACCATTCCAGCGGCGGCTACTGGAGGAGGGTCAAGGAAGAGTTCAACGAGCGCCGACACACCAAGGACTTCTACAGGGTGAACATGGTGCGCGGCCAAGGCGCCATCGAGCATAGGTGGCGCATCGTTCAACGCATCGTCAACAAGTTCCACGGCTGCCATGAGAACATCGCCGATCGGCCGGAGAGTGGGAAGGGCCCGACGGATCAGGTAACCGACGCCGTCTTGCGATCCCCTTGTTGTGATCTTGCCTTGGTTGTGATCGGCTTGCTTTGTTGTACCTCGTCGACGCCCTTCTGTTGTACAAGTCGCTCAACAAGGAGAAATAATTCAAGTTGATGCATTGCTACAAGCTTCTCCAAAATTGTGAGAAATGGAAGGTGCACCGCCGGACTTTGAACAAGAAGGGACGCGACGACACCAACGCCGATCCGCAAAACTCAGAGGGGCGGCCAACAGGGCACAAGAAGGCGAAAGCAGCCTTGGCTGCGGCGGCTAAGACGGACATAGTGCAGTCGTCCATCGACAATGTCCTCGCCGACGTCTGCTCCAACTCGAGCTTGCGGCGCGATGAGAACAACGCAAGGTGGGCGACCTTGATGCAGAAGGCCGACGACAGAATCGACGTCGAGCAGAAGAAAGCCGCCGTCAAGAAGCGGAGCCAGGACTTCATGATCTTAACGGCCGACATCTCGCACATGGATCCGCTGGCCAGGGCGGCGCATGACATGTATCGCGCCGCGATCCTGCAGGAGCTCAGGCTCGTTCCGCCGACGGAGAACGTCGGGAATGTCATGCCCGAGAGCGGCGACGTCGACGATGAGGAGGACCCGACATGACCTAGCCCGGCGATGGCTACGTGCCCCAGCCCGATGACATCTAGGCCGGTGGCGGCGGCAAGCAGACGCCGGGCAACAACATCTCCCGGCATATTTTGGCGGCATTTTTTGGATCTGTAATTTGGCGGCAAAAACACTTGCATTTGTGGCCAAATGTGGCTAAAACTCTGAATTTCTTGCCATTTTGTGATTTGAATTAAAAAAAACTTGGCAGCAAGATTAGGGAAAACAATTGGACGGCCCCTTTAGACGGTGTGAGTGGGGATCGACAGCGCCCAAATGCGTCAGGCCTTTCGAACGGCGCCAAAAGGCCGTATCCGGAAGTCTTTGGGCGGCTATTTGGACGCTCCTACTGGAGATACTCTTATATATACACGTTCTAGAGACTCGTTGAAAGTTTCACGGGTCTTCATAAAAGGAAAAAGGGGAAAGGCTGGGAAAAGTTTTTTTCAAGGACCGAATTGTTTATTTTCACGGGGCCTTTGTAAAAGGAAAGTTTCAAATGGAGATGTATGCGTGAAATTTCTTTAATAATTTTTGACATTTTAAAACACATTAAAAATATATTTTTTAGACGAGTGTAGAACTGTAGATGCCCTAGGTCTAGGTGTGTGTAGAACGTCCACTCTTAGGTTTAGCATCGTAGTTGTTTCCCGGAACACGTGCATTTTCAGTCTTCAAACCCCCTCTGTGAGAGTCAAACCATGTAGTGCAGGCCAAAAGTCCTATGGAGTACTAGAACTATGGTGGATCTAAAAAGTCCATGTGCCCCCAACATCGTCATGTGACTGATCACCGATGCACTTATACACATCTCAGGTATGGGCCTTTCTGGCACCCTGATCGAGTTCATCACACCAGCCTTGGAGTAGGCGTGATCGATCGAGCTTCGAGCAGACTCTATCATGCCACGCATGCGGAGGAAGCCGACCGACGCATGCACTGCTGGCCGGCTACAGGTTGGGACACGTCCGTTCGCAGCGAGCTTTGCGCCTACCTACCCTGCTCATTAGACTAGCTATAGGTTGGTAAAATGATGATGTGGCACTGTAATTAATGATGAAATAGATGATAATGATATCATAGATAGATACCGTAACATAACACATTCTAAGACATGACGAGTCTACAAGCTAATTAATGCTATACTATATGATACCACAAATATGTTACTACCCATAGTGAAGGTAGTAACATAGACTAGTATTATATGCATGATACCAATATATGATACTCCCTACTATGACTAATCTTAATCTGTTCGGAGCAATCGTCTTCCGACGCATTTGGTTTCCGCAAAAGACTTCGGGCGTATTTGATTATGTACACGTTTTTCGTCACCCGTACGTATGGTGCCAGTGAGCCTGCTTCTCGTAAAACATTTTGTTTGGTGGAAAGCTCCTCCGTTTAAAAAAATTGAAAATCATATTTGTGAGCTTAAAAAACAATTGAGAAAAATCCGGACGTAGCTATTGGTGTTTCCCACAAACGTGCAAAATATCTATTTGAAATATATTATGTTATGGGCTACATAAAAATAATAAATCCGACAAAACTTATGGTTTTGAAAATATGCATACTTAGATCCACACTTTTGTTATTTGTGTAGTTCGGAATACAAAGTATTTGAATTATATATTTTACACATGAGGGGGATATACTATTGTCTACATTTTTTTTTGAAATACATAAATATGGTTCCAGATTTTTTTTTAAATTGATGCAAGCACTTGAGCTCGGGAGCCAAAAATCTCTACTCGGTTGACACTTTGTTTGGTTGCATGTATTATCTTGTCTGGCGCAAAGTTGTGTGAGTGCCTATTGAGGTTTGCTCTCATCTATTCATCAACAAATTAAGTACACCACTATAGTTGTAACACTTTTATCTATGATTGTCGAATTCGAAAACTTATAACATGATAGTCTGTATTTAACAAACAAGATGAATACGGTGGTAAAAAAGCCAAAATGATCTACCATGTGCGATGAATTTGAATTTGACGATATTTGTTTAATTATGGTTCAAACCGAAATATGAAATTAAAATGTTACAGTTAACAAAACTCAGAATTGATTGTCAAAACAAAAATCACATCGCTCGGCTATGATGTGCATAGTTTTTACGTACATAATTAATAGAATACTTGAAAGAGATTGAAGGGCACCCGCTCATAACACGTCAAGATAGGATCATAGAAACACATAGTTCGGAATACAAAGTATTTAAATTATATATTTTACACGTGAGAGGGATATACTATTATCTACACTCCCAATTTTTTTTTGCAATAAATAAATATGGTTCCAGATTTTTTTTAAATTGAGCCGAGCACTGTCATTCGGGAGCCAAAAATCTCCACTCGGTTGACACTTTGTTTGGTTGCATGTATTATCTTGTCTGGCACAAAGTTGTGTGAGTGCCAATTGAGGTTTGCTCTCGTTTATTGATCAACAAAGTACACCACTATAGCTGTAACACTTTTATCTTTGATTGTCGAATTTGAAACTTATAACATGATAGTCTGTATTTAACAACGAGATGAATACGGTGGTAAAAATACCAAAATGATCAACCATGTGCGATGAATTTGAATTTGACGCTATTTGTTTAATTATGGTTCAAACCAAAATATGAAATTAAAAGTGTTACAGTTAACAAAACTCAGAATTGATTGTAAAAACGAAAATAAGCGATGATGTGCATGTTTTTTATGAACATAATTAATAGAATACTTGAAAGAGATTGAAGGGCACCCGCGCAAAACACGTTAAGATAGGATCATAGAAACACATAGTTCTAATAAGTACTTCGTCTACAATCATTGAAACAACAACAAAAAATAGTAGAGTTGTGTGAAACGACCATAGGAATCTACTTTTAGAACAACTTTCAAACATTCAACCATATGAGATGAATTCGTCTAAAAAGATTTCAAACATAGACATGAAATGCCAGAATAACATTTAGAGTTAGTTTGGTTGCCATAATTTTGGGGAGAATCGTTCAATTCATTTGAGTTCCATACTCAACCTGATCGTCTGTCATGGAGTTGAACACGCCATTTCAATTGGAATTTCACTGAACGTCCATTGTATATTAACTCAATTGCGTCTCTAATCTAAACCCTGTCATCTGACTTGTTCGAAATGAATTGAAATGAGAACATTATGAAATGAAGTGATAGGTGTCAATTGAATTCTTATTAACGGAATTTGAAATCCACAACAAAAAAACTGAATCACATCGTTGGTTTAGATTATTTTGTGTAGAGATTACATTGAAAAGAAAAGAAGCAGCGGGAGACACTGGAATATATGCATCGTAATGGAAAAAAAACTTTCCCGGAGAAAAGTGAAACGGGCGGAGCCCAAAACTTTACAACTGGTACGGATCGGATTCCGCACTAGGAGGCCACCGAAATGCACCGAGTATCAAACCGCACTAGGGGACAAGCATCTTGGCACGCACGAACCAGCATCCAACGGCCCATGTTCATCCTTACCCAACAGAGCCCGCCGACAGCCGTCCATCCCTCGTCGGCCGGACCCGGAACCAAACCCCTCCCTCCACACACACACACTGCCACGGGGACCCACCTTCCTCCAGCCCACATGTCACCGAAGCAAACAGACAGACCCGTGCCGCACTTGATATTCCAGCCACGTCAGCGTCGGTCTGGCCCCACCGAGCTGAGAGTGAATGCAAAGAAAGGGGACGAGAAAGCGAGAGCAGCAGAGGCGGACGCGAGACGAGACTAGCGCCACTCCATTCCACGGGCCACTTCCATCTGCCTCGCCTTCCTCCCTCCCTAGCACCAAGATTGCAGATATAGGAGCCACCGATTTCCGTCGCCGGGATGAGAATCTCGCCCCGGATTTGAGCGATTCGGTCCGATCCCCCCCCCCAGCGAGTTAGTTTCCCTCGATTTGGTGCGGGATTTGCGCCGGAATTTGTCGGCGGCGCCACCATGACGACGACGTCCTCGCCCATGGTGCTCTCCCTCCTGCTCTTCGCCTCCCTCACCGCGCTCCTGGTCCTGGCCCCGCGCGTGTCGCCTCCGCCGCAGAAGCTGGTGGTTCGGGGCGCCGAGGACAAGCCGACCGCCGCCGCCGCCGCGGGGGTGGCTGCTGCTGGTCTCGCGGCGAGCGGTGGCGTGGTTGGTGAGGGAGCGGAGGACCTCGCGCTGTTCCGCCGCGTCACGCTGGACGCCGGGGAGGGGTCCGCGGTGGCCGCGCCCCCCAAGGTGGCGTTCCTCTTCCTCACCAACTCCGACCTCACCTTCGCGCCGCTCTGGGAGCGCTTCTTCGCGGGGCACGCCGACCGCTTCAACGTCTACGTGCACGCCGACCCGGCGGTGCGGCTGCTGCTGCCCCCCACGCCGTCCTTCCGGGGCCGCTTCGTGGCGGCCAAGCCGACGCGGCGAGGGGACCGAGCCTCATCGCGGCGGCGAGGCGCCTGCTCGCCGCCGCGCTGCTCGACGACGCCGCCAACGCATACTTCGCGCTGCTGTCGCAGCACTGCGTCCCGATCCACTCCTTCCCGCGCCTCCACGAGGCGCTCTTCCCGCCCCGGGCCGCGCACCACCAGCGCCTCCCGAGCTACATCGAGGTGCTCACCGGCGAGCCCCAGATGCCCGAGCGCTACGTCGCGCGCGGGGAGGACGCCATGCTCCCGGAGGTGCCCTTCGACCGCTTCCGCATCGGATCCCAGTTCTTCACGCTCGCCCGACGCCACGCCGTGCTCGTCGTCCGCGAGCGCCGGCTCTGGCGCAAGTTCAGGGAGCCGTGCATGCCCGAGGCGCAGGACTCGTGCTACCCGGAGGAGCACTACTTCCCCACGCTGCTAGACATGGCCGACCCAGCCGGCTGCGCGCGGTACACGCTTACCCGCGTCAACTGGACCGGCAGCGTCGATGGACACCCGCACACCTATGCTGCGCCAGAGGTGTCGCCGCAGCTTATCACCGAGCTTCGCCAGTCCAATAGCTCCACGCACGAGCACATGTTCGCGCGCAAGTTCGCGCCCGACTGTCTTGGCCCGCTCATGGCCATCGCCGACACCGTCATCTTCAAAGATTGATCCATGCGGTGCCCTGCTGCACCATAGCTCTGCACCTACGAGGTATGAACCTGATTACTTGAGAGTTTCAGAGGTTATGATTTCTGAAGATTATTAGTGCTTCTTGGCCATGTTCCTGAGCCATGCGTGCCATCTTGATCACAAATTTGCAGCCGCTAGATGATGGAAACCAAATTAAACTGAGATGATGCCACAGTTCTTAAAAAACTGAAGAACACTGAATGCCAATTTGCATCTTCTATCTGCTTTTGTTTTGCTCTGCGTCATACGTAACCATGTTGCTTAATGCCATTAGTGAAGAAAGCGACGCATCACTTAGTCTTCTGCATCTTGCCAAAACTGCACATAAACTCCCATCGATCCATGAGGTCATATGCAGGACAGTGATATATCTGGAGACACCCCTAGTTAAGTATTGAACGACTGTAAGCGCAGCATGCTTCTACGCATTGTCTTAGGTCTTAACCTTTGACTAACGTTCTCTTGGATTTGAGTTGTTGGTTTGTTTCATAGCCCGTTTTATTGGTTAATCTAACTGCTCCTGACTAAGAAACCTCATTACTTTTGCAGGTCTATCAGTTGGACTCGCGCGTGCGACGACGAAATCGGTGTCTTCCATTAGCATCTTCGCAGTTTCAGACACACAGAGAGACCTGTGTCTGTCTGTTCTTCGTCCCCCTTGTACTTCCCTGTAGGGTTTAGTGGCAACAACCTAATGCGAAGCGGCAGGTGTTGTGTGTGATGATCCATCCATCTGGTATGTTCTTAGTACCACGTACAGCTGCCTAAGGCTGCTGTCATAGAGCGATGGATGATGATGAATGTGTTGTGTACTGTACAGCGTACTTGTGTACATAAACCGAGGGCTGAAATAATCAATCTGCATCGCACCACCAGCTCGTGCTCATGTCTTGTAATACAGTACGTATGTATGCAGTATCAGGTCGGTGGTTTCTTGTCAACGGGATCAGATCAGCTGCTAGTTTTTATAGGATCGATGCTTGGGAGGTGCTGGGCTGGCACCACGACGCATTTTTTGTAGGTGGTTCCAAGTGAATCTCGAGGCAGGCACAGATAAATAAGTGAAACGACTTGTAAATAACCCTGCAAGCAAGTGGTGCCATTAGGGCCTATTTAGGGCCTCTTTGATTTATAGGATTGGAAAATCAAAGGAATTGGAAAGGGATAGGAATAGCAAATGATGGCATGTGCAAACCTTTCCTTGTTCCTTGTGCATAGGATTCAGAAAATGAGGTCTCGGTGGATTTTTGTTTTCCTCTACGTTTTGCCTTGAAGTGTGATCTGAAGGAAAATTTCCTCAGTTTTTCCCTTACACTATTCCTATGAATCAAAGGACTGAACAGTGCCATCTCGGGAAAAATTCCTAAGCCTGTACGTTTCCTACAAGTTTCCTCCAAATCAAAGAGGGCCTTAGTAGGATAGGAAAATCTTTAGGATTCAAATGTCATGTACCCTTCAAGCCTATAGGATTTTACATACACCATACTTTGTTGATTCCACCAAATGAATTGTAAAATGAGCTTGAATTGAATGTTGCATTTCCTATAAAAATTGTTCCTATAGGATACAATCATACAAATCAAATGATCAACATAGGAAAATTTCCTATAAGATCCATTCCTCCACATTTTTTTTGAAAATCCTTTGTATCAAACAGGCCCTAAAGTTGCCTAGAAACTAGAAGCTCACCGTGCATAGTCTCTCCCGCTTCGACGTACTCCCTAGTCCAATGAACCTCGTGACCCAAATTATCTTCAGAGTTGTTCTGCAGGAGATGTTTGACACACGCGTGTCCATGCTTCAGTCGACACCGGAGCTAAATGGAGTCCTTGAGCTGACGTAGGGCTCCATTGATTCAAATGAGCTTCATAGGATTTTTGAAGAATTTTATCTTATAGGTATTTTTCCTACGTTGGTGTCGTTGAATTTAAAAGTTTTTTTCCTATAGAAATCATTAGACTACACATCCCGTACGAATTCTAATATTCATTCTAACCTCCTTTTATAAGTCATTTGCTTTTAGTTTGCCATCAAACACAATTGCTTTTCCTATAGGATTCAACTAAGACATAGACATGACATTTCAATCTTATGAGTTTCCTATTAATATAGTTTTCCTATCCTATGAATCAAAAAGTCCTGTAATGTTACAAGGATTGGAAGCAGTCAAAGCTTATTCCTGTGGAAAACTTATGCCAGTAGGTTTCTTTAGAGCAATGGCAGGAGAGTTTTTGTTTCAGGAGAATGCTAGTAGGTTTTTGGAGAAATTGTAAAGTGGGGCGAGGCTTGGGGCTATACCTTGGAGGCCCATCGTTAGTTAGCGCAGCAGACCACATATTTCTACAAAGATGGGCTGCCCATTTCGCCACTTACGGCCTTTGTGCTCCTCACAGACCAGTACAGATCATGTTAAATATTTACATGGATGTGAGCAGGTGGCAAAGCTTATATGATGCTCGTTGTGTCTGCCTATCGCCCCGATGAGAAACCCCCTCGTGCTATCTCAGCCAGCCCACCATGCTCGTTGACAACATCAAGGGACTTCATGAAGACGGTGACAACACGACTGGACGCGCCGAGGATGGCGAAGGAGAGGAAGAAACCTGGTGGAGGTGCGGATGCAAGTAAGGCGATGTCTGACAACTTAGGGTTCGGCGTGGAGGTGCAGGCGACCTCGCGTAGATGGAGAAGGGGAATGTGTAGAAGGGGGCGGGAGGTGGTAGACCGGCGAAGGTGGTGTCTCAATCAGGGCGAGCGACGAGCGGTTCGACCGCTGACGATAGACGACATAGCTGGCACCCAAGTCGAGACAAAGGGAGGCACCGAAGTGAGAGAGGAAGCAGACATAGACACATAGATGAGCCAGGCCTACCAGCATCTTCTCGGGGGGTGTCAAATAGGACCTCCATGAACATTTTGTGCCTCCTAACACCGTTCTCCCACGTGTCGACTTTTTTACTCTGGAGTCCCCCCTCCCCCAACGGCTAATGCCATGCATAATTGAGGGATGGCGAGGTGAACGGGTATTCGATATGGAATGCAACACAATGTTTCTATTGAACCAGAACAACCGACCAGATGGATCGATCATCACACGCAACCAGTCCTGCAGACAACACCTGCTACTAGTAAGGTTGGGGTTTTTGCGATTCGTTGGTGTGATGTTGATATCGAACTTGGGTGTCTTTGTTCACCAATTCTGGCTGACCACTTCGCGAAACTTGGATCCCCGGAACTTAAATATGTTTTGGTTGACCGGCCCTTCCGGTGCATGTATATTCCAGAAATTTTCGTTGGATCTGAATTATTCCCCAAAAGCAGAAAAGTCTTGAAAGCATGACCAAGTTTGGGGAACCCCAAAACTGGATCAGCGTCTGCGTCTCCATCGGCATACTCCTCATCGGCTCCATCGTGTTCGCCGTCTACTTCTGCGCCCGTACGTCGTCCACGCCCGTGGTTTTCGCCGACGCGTTTCCAGCGCCTGGACCGGCTCGCCGGAGCTGCCGCCACGACGACTACGACGTCGAGCTCGGCGGCATCGACGAGTCAACGCTTGACGCGTACCCGGTGGTGATGTACCGGGAAGCGAGGAAGCAGCGGCAGGCCGCGGGGGAGAAGGCTGAGCGCTGTACCATTTGCCTGGAGAAGTACGGGGCCAGCGACGTGGTCCGGGTGCTGCCGGACTGCGGCCACCTGTTCCATCGCGAGTGCGTTGACCCCTGGCTCCGGCAGAGGCCGACGTGCCCGGTGTGCCGGACGTCGCCGCTGCCGAGCCCCATGCCGACGCCGCTCGCGGAGGTGACGCCGCTAGCGCTGGCAAGGCTGTCATGACTCGAGCACCTCGTGTGTGCAGACATGGCGTTCTTGAACTTCGTAGCTTCATAGCTTGGACACAATGTTTCCTTTCCTTTTTTATTGGCATGCGGTCATACGCCACAGGGCAATTAAAGGGTGAAAAGTTTTGCTTGTTGTGAAAGTTGTTTTCGGTAACGTAAATTTGTATATGAGGTTGGCTAGTCAGCAAAACTGTGATGTTTTTTGTCGCTCGTGTAAATTTGTATAAGAGGTTGGTTAGTCAGCTGTGGTGTTGTTTTTGTTTCAGAAAAAAGAGGACTGAAATGAGAATTACCCGTAACATATGCAGCAAAAGTTCATTCTACACATGATGTAATCATACGGAAGTTTATTTGTTCCAAGACATGACAAATATCAAGTTTGGTTGTGGATAGAGGTTGAATTTTATGCCTATTTCATTGTACGACCAAACTACTTATCTTTCAGTATATGGATTATTAGGTACATAAAACCATACGATTATATCTCCAAAAGTTTTTTTTGCAGTAACCCCCACAAAGCTATTATGCGAATACGAAGACAAATATCACATTGAAGCAAATACCAGGACTTGATATTGCATGGTCCAAACGCCTTTCTGGTCCAAACGCCTTTCTCTCCCGGGTCTCCAAGGCAAGAATGTCAGCGTTTGTTTTTTATGACTTGTCTATTCTCCCTTTTAGGGACGGATCCAATTGCGCGGCATAAAGTTTAAAGTTGTGAAAAAAACGTTTTCTACGTGTTTAAGTGTGTTAGGTTGTGGATTTACATATTTAGGGCATGTACAATGGTAGAGAAGGCGTGCCTTCTCTTAGCCGTCCACATCATTTAGAGAAGGCAAAATTATAAGTTATACAATGGGTTATCTTTTATTGTCATTCCTAACAATTAATGGTAATTAATTATATTTTAGTAGGAAATCGTTGTTCTAAGGGAAGGCAAATGGTACAATGATGAAATTAGCCTTCTCTTATTTCGTAAGAGATCATCTCTTAGTTAAGGGAAGGCAACCTTCTATTTGTTCATTCTCTCACCGCCAACTAGACAATTATCCCACGTGTCAACGCTAAGAGAAGACTGACATCACCCCATTGTACATGCCCTTATAGATCTCAAATTTTCGTCTCTAATTAAGGGCTCAACGATTCAGCGTAATAGAGCAGAGGTTCCTATTTCTTTCATGAGGAAACTTATGTAACATATTTCTTTTATGGGAGTGTGAGTAGGGTTTGACAAAAAAATGGGGATGAATATTTGACATTTTTTTTTTAACCAAATATGTGCTCAAATGACTGTGGTGGCATCTACAGACGTATGCGAGAATTGTGTCGCGTTTTTCAGAAGCAGCAAATTGTAGTGGCATTTTTCAGTTTGGCATCAATTGGAGTGGAATTTATCAAATTAATTCTTTTGTTCTAGGGAACCATTAGGTTTGAAAATGGTAAGTGCGCAAGACTCTCTTGGGAAACCATCCTTAGCTTAGCATTCCACATACTGCTATAAGATGGGCTAACCATTTTGACACTTACGACCTTTGTGATCATTGCGGACCACTAAATATGTACATATATGTGGTCAGGTCGCATATCCTACATGACGCCCGCTGCGTCCGCCCAACGTGCTATCTAGGCTTATTAACGGTGGCAAGGGACTTCGCCGAAGGTGGTGACAACACGGCTCGTCGAAGCAAAATTGGTGAAGGGAGGTGCGGATGCGAGTAAGGTGATGTCCGACGACTTAGGGTTCAGGGTGGAGGTGCAGGAGACCTTGATGGAGATGTAGAAGACGAATGTTTAGATGGTGGATCTGGAGGTGGTGGACTGACGAAGGGAGTGTCTCAGGCAGGGGCAACGAGGTGGGACGGTTGCGCCACGCGGGTGGTGGGAGAAGGCGGTTCAGCCGTTGATGACAAACGGTACAGGTGGCACCGAAATCGGAATAGAGTGAGGCGCTATAGTGGAAGAGGGAGAAGACGATGACACATCGATGGGATGGTATCATACGTAGCATGTGTTAAATAGGAGCTCCCTGGCCATATATGTTGTGCCTCCTAACGCGCTTTGTCCCACGTATTGACGACGTTGTCTCTCCGGAGCACCCCTCATCCAACAGCTAATGTCCGATATAACTAAGGGATGGCAAGGTGAACATGTGTTCGATATGTAATGCAGCCCATGATTAGTAGGGCGACTGCATGGCGGCGAGATGTACGTATGTGGGCACTCCTCCACGAGGAGGAGTTGACAGGGCATGTAGGGGTGTAAATAGATAGGATAATTTCCGTACCGAATCAGTCGCCGAATCTGTATTAAAGAATCCATATCCGATTTCGAAGAATCTGCCGGATAAGGATATGCGATTCCGAACTGAACACCCGGATACGGTATATGATATGGTATGTAAAATAGCATCATAATATGGATTATCCGAATATTAATTAGGATTATCCGATGGTTATAATCTAAATAATCAAATTTTCTACCGAAATGTCTAAACTAATAGAGTACAATTTGTAGTTAGTGACTTATGAACTTTATTTGTTGAACAACGACTCACTTGGTCATTGTACATGCTATGGAGTATAACTTTGTTAGATTACTACGTTGTTGAGATAGTATTATTTTTGGTTAAATGGGTTGATGATGTACATTGCACATATCGATCCGACTAATTTTTTCCCCACCTGAATCTGTTCTGTTTCCGTTTCGAATCCGTGATTATATCTATCCGCCCCCAAATTCGCAACCGTTTATTATCTGATCCGATAGAGAAAAATCTAGTAAAGTATATGGTAGAGGCAAAATCCGATCCGTTTACAGCCCTAAGAGCATGTGGTATTCAAGCGAACGCACGACAATTGTTATTCCTTATGGAGAAGACTCGATCATATAAATTGCATACGAACTCTAGTCACTATGCACAGCCATTTGGAGGTTTAGAGGGAAGATTGTACATGAAGAAGAATATCAAAACTCTTTGTTGACCTTTTGCTTCATCCAAAATCGGGTTTGTGTCCATCCAATGTACTAGTTTGTTTACCGTAAATCCTGCCATCCACGGTGGGTAACACTGCAGTCACACCTACATCTACATGGAAATTTTCTCTTGAGTCTTGAGATTCATACCAACGACCTCTCTTCATCTGTCCTGCCTTCTCGTGGCAACATAGGTGGTGGTGGATCTGAAGCAGCAGCACTGAACAAATGTATTTTTTGTTGTTGTAGAATTTCACTTTTGAAGGACCTTATTAAGTTGGCGGGTATTAAGTTATTATGGATTGTGAAGTTCCTAGACTACCGTCTACCGGTGCATGTGTATTCCTTAATACATTAGGCCTCATAAAGGGCGGGTCAACCAAAGCATGAATAGGTTTGGGGAACCAAATTTCGCGCATACGCCATGTTCATCAAAGAAGGTACTGAATAAAATTTAACTGAACAACAGCGGAAGTACACAAAAGATGCAGCTCTAGAAGCAAACAAATTCATACCAATCAATCGACCGAACAGACGTAATAAACAAACTAAACCCGATAGTTTGACCCTAACTAAACACGCCACGTCGCTGGCTACGTCTCCACGTCTTCTGCCTGCACTGGTCCTTGAATTAAACATGGCCTAAGCTGGCGCTGACGGCGCTGTCATCCAACCAAAGGGCGATGAGCACCGGCACACCGCCGCCGGCCAGCCTATTCGGGTCGAGCGGCATCGGCGGGTTCGGGTACGGCATCAGCGTCTCCATCGGCATCCTCCTCATCGTCTCCACCATCGCGTTCGCCGTCTACTTCTGCGCCCGGATGTCGTCCACGCCCGTGGCTGCCGCGGCGAACGCCACCGGCTCGTTTGTAGCGCCGGCGCCGCCCCGGCGCAGCCATCGCCACGACGAAAACATCGAGGTTGGCGGCATCGACGAGGCGACGCTTGACGCGTACCCGGCGGTGATGTACCGGGAGGCGAGGAAGCAGCGCCAGGCCGCGGTGGAGGAGGCTGAGTGCTGCGCCGTTTGCCTGGAGAGGTACGGGGACAGCGACGTGGTCCGGGTTCTGCCGGACTGCGGCCACCTGTTCCATCGCGACTGCGTCCATCCCTGGCTCCGGCAGAGGCCCACGTGCCCGGTGTGCCGGACGTCGCCGCTGCCGAGCCCCATGCTGACGCCGCTCGCTGAGGTGACGCCGCTGGCGTTGGTAAGACCGTCATGAACTTGTAGCTTCCCTCTGTTTCCTTTTGATTTATATTTGTATACAGCCATACGCGCGCCACAGTGTAATTAAAATGGTGATCAATTTAGCTAGTTAGGTGTTACTGAAAGTTGTTTTCGCTGATGTAAATTTGTGTATGATGTTAGTTAGTCAGCAAAACTCTCATGTTTTTGTCGCTCATGTAAACCTGTATATGAGGTTAGTAAGTCAGCTTGTGAATTTTTTTTAGAGTACATACCTCGCATCGACCCTCAAAAGACAAATAAAAGACGTTTCCAGCAAGCAATGGATCGGAGAAAGATAATGCAATCGCGTGCTACACAAAGATCAGTGTCATCTGTTTTTCTCATCGACCTTTCCCTGCAAGTACCGGAGCACCTGCGGGATCGAGACCACGGCAGCACCATTGCCGGGCCTGGTGCACAGCCTCGCGACGATCACAAGGTCCCTGAGCTCCCCGCGTCATAGGTGCCACCGAGATCGGCGTCCACCATCCTCTGCATGGATCCCGCGAACCCGGGCTCCTGCACCCACCGCACGAGCTCGCCGTCGCCGCCGCCCGGCGACTGCCCGGTCACGAGCTCCAGGAGCAGCACGCCGTACTGGAACACTAGCTCCGTTCTCCTCTGCTGATTTTGCTCTGAGAAAAGAACGCGCATAGGAGTCAGGGAAAGCTCTAGTGTCAGTGCCACGCCAAACATGTCAGTGTACACCTGACAAAGATTATGATAAAAATCGTAGCAAGAACCATCAGCACCTGATTCTTGCGAAGTTTCGTGAGCGACGACACTGACGTCCGATAGCTGAAAAGTAGCATAGAGTTTAGTTGCTTGATCGATAGTTGTCATACCAATGTGACTCTACTCTCACCTTGGCGACCAATTCGGCATCCATCATCACATTGCTCGAGTTCACCGTCACGTGGAACACCGGAGGGTCGCAGAAGTAGTAGAGGTACTCCTGAATCAACTCGAAGTTCAGAAAATAAAAAAATGTCGGTTTCACGTGGACAATTCTTGAAATGTTGCGGAATGTAGAAGTGGCCAGTAGCTTACCAGGGCTGCTGCGACATCTATGGCAACCTGCAACCTGGTCCTCCAGTTGAGTGGCGTCCTGAGAGGGTCTGCCCAGGCCAGAGTCCATGGTCACATTGTGGTAGCTTAGCTGAAGTACAAGAGAAAGATATATCTGGAGATATTTTTAAAGGGAATATGCCCCTTACTTACCATGGAGGCATTCCTTGAGGCTTCTGTTCTCCATTTGATCAAACACCAGAAACCTGAAACAGCCAACATTACCATATTATCACACACAAGGAAGACGAGGAAAAGAGAAAAGCATGAAGAAATGGCACGGATGAACCTGTTATGTCCTTCCGAGAAGCCGCGGAGCCTGACGACGTGGCGGTGGTTGAGGCGGCCGAGCAGCTGCAGCTCCCGGTGGAAGGCGCCGTCCTGCTCCTCGTGCTCGTGGTCCCGGTCGCCGCCGGGCACACGCCGCACCGTGGCGACGAGGCCGTCGGCGAAGCGGGCGCGGTAAGCCGTGCCGCGAGGCCCGCCCGTTTCGAGGGCCGTGCTGAACCCGCTCGTGGCGGCCTCGATCTCCCTCGGCTTGAACCTCCGCACGAACGGCAGATCATCACCTGGTCGAGAAGAACAAAGCCATGGGTGGAGTACTTGCTACGTCAATGGCGAACCCATCATTCCTTGCTGGGAACAGCAAATTGCAAACGACAAAACTTCGAGATTTGAAGAAAAAACAGGCATCGACAAGCAAGCATTGGTGAGACCAAAGTGCTGATCCAGCGCGCAAGAAACAACCCAAGAACTTATTTCCAATAAACAGCAGCCGGCGATCGGGGTAGAAGAAGAGGAATGGGATGGGAAGGGAAAGAACGTACGCGTCGTGCCGCCGAGCCGCCGGTGGAGGCAGCCCATCAGTCGTGGAGACGTCGGCAGAAGGCGCCCCGGGATTGATGAAGATTCAGAGCAGAGAAGAGGAGACAGGCAGGCAGTGGCAGGTGCTGAGATTCAGAGCAGATGCCTGCTCTGTGTTTTCTTGGCCTTGTTTATGGATATCGGCAGGTACGACGAAACCGAGCGGCGAGATCATTCTATCCTCGTTGGTCGCCGGTAAATTAAAATGTTGCTCCGTAGTAGAGTAGCACTGGCGAGCGAATGCTGGTATTGTGGAGCTGCTTTTGTGTCGGTCCCCGTCCAGCCTGCCCTGGTTTGCCGACGAATCATAAAAAGGGAGTTACTGTAATCGGGCGACGAGATTCCTCTTCGTTTCCCTTGCTTTCGATTGGGTCCATGTGTCTCTCGCGGCGCCAGACCCCTTTTCCAACGATATCTCTGTCCGAAATCATTGCTCTCTCTTCTTGTTGTTCATCACTTGTCGGATGACCACGGGGGAGAGGATCATGTTGATCATACAGGTGTGGATCACTAGATTTGCATGCTCACTGTGATTATGTTTTGCATGATAAAACATACATTTATGACTTCACATCTGATCGTTCAAACATATTATAGCAGGGTAAGGAAAAATAGCAAAACGAGATTAGAGCACCCACCGCATTTACAAATCTTTGTTCATCCAAAAGCATCGACGAAAATCTTTTTCGGTGAATGTCGGCTCTTTGGCAAAATATCAGGCGTATATCATGCAATGGCCATCCATACTTTGTCTCGGCTTGCTGTTCATCCTCTCAAACTATCCTCGTTTGGATGCAACATTGGCTTCGTCGTCAACTTGTATTTGTAGAAGACGAGCAAGAATCGTCAAATTATACTCTTTCTCTGCGGCGATATTGCATTCTTGTTCCATCAACATGTAGGTCATCATCTCATCGTCCCTATCCACAGTCAACCAACCAATCGTCGGAGCCGACAAAAAATCTAGAAAATACCGCCTACCAGGCAATTGGTTGAACTACAGGGTGGACGCGTGTGGTCATCGGAGATCTGTTCCCGGTGAGTGGGCGAGCACACGATGGGAAACGTAGGAGAGGAGGCAGACCGGCTGGACGGCTTTATGTCTGGCAAACTATGAGCGCCGCTCCAGTCTACGGGAGAGGCATGGGAGCTGCGACCAAATGACAGTACGAACAGGTAGGGGAAACGGACATGGAGAGAAGAGGTAGAGGAAATACGGTTTTAGCTGTCTCACTGACATAGTTGGCTCACCTGTCAGGATCCAATGTGACGGTGCGCGCGGCTTTGTCTAGCGCTTCCAAGCGACTCCGAGCAGGTGGGAGTGGACTGGTGGCCCCGGGAAAAATATTGGGCAGCGACGACCCTATAGCAACGCGAGTGAGAGTCATATCCACCCTGGTTATCAAGAGGCGTACAGAGAGAGGGGGAGTGGGATGCTCTTAATACACCGAGACAAAATTAGGAGTCATCCCCCAGTTCTAACCAGCAACCTAAAACACGTCACAACAGAATATCACTTGAGGGGCTTGTTTGTTAACAGTGTATTTTAAGGTGATTAATCGCCAGAGGGTTGGGTGAATGTGAAATCCTAAACTTCACTCAATCGCATCAAATCCTCATTATTCCCAATACACTAGATAGGAGTAGTGTTTATCCCCAATACACTAGGTAGGAGTAGTGTTTACCCAATCGCGTCAAATACCCATTTATCCCCAAAAATGTCTTCCCACACATACGTGGGCGTCCCGGGCTTATCCTGGGCACCCACTCACTCTTTGAGATCTGTGCTATATCCCTTACCCATTGCAAAGAAGCCCTCCATCCTATTCTGTCATTACCAAAAACACCTCCAACTACACTGCTTATTCCATTCATCGTTCGTTCAGTTGAGTCTGTCGTTCAGTTTGAATCTGTACTAACACAATAGAATTTACTATATTTACTTTCATCTGTATCCATCCGATACAAAAAAAAAATTACATTTTCTCACCACTCCACTCTCACCATCTAATAGAACTGAGTATTCAGAAGAACAAAAACTGCTGTCTTAGACTCAACATAATTGAGCAAGAATCAAGGGGAAAATTATCCAAACACAACCCAGCGAGATCAAGGAGAATATTCTTTTATATCGCAAATTCCTAAACACAACACATGAGCCGAGAAAATGCACGGATCAAAGCAAAATTTCCACTGACGTGTACGCCCCGCCACATCATTTCCCCGCGGAGACAGTCGGGCTCGCGGCGACGGCAAGGAACCTGGACACGCCCAGCCCCGGCCCCTGGTCCGATGAGATCTCTGCGAGCTACTTGTCCACCTTCATGTAGCCCACGAACATCCTGACGAGCCCCATGACCAGCCTCACGTCATACACATCTTCGCCGTCGCAGGAGACGAGGATGTCGCGTGGCCTGGTCCTGGTCCAGGATCCGCCCCACGAGCCTCTCCAGCTTGCTGTAGAAGAACGCCATGCAAAGCTGCATGGGCTGTCGACATTGCGACGACGGAGGTACTGCATCTTGTTGTCGGCGACTGCTACATCGCCGTGGACAGCGACGCCATGACACCGAACCACCACTCCCTGCTGCCGACCAGGCAAGACGGCTTCACCGACTCATCCTGGCAACAGATGATGGCCGGCCGCTTGTCCGACGACGAGGAGGAGCACGGCGATGACAGGAACAATTCGGTTTCTCTGCCATGATCCTGTAGAAGGGTTCACAGCTCTTGACGGAGGTGAGTACGCCGGCCCACATCCAGTATCAGAGGCCGTACACAGTGGAGGATCGGCAGATCGGTAGAGCGGAGCAGCGGGAGGCGGCCATCGTTGTATCATAACCGGTCGGCCAGCTCGAACTCATCGCCTCCTCTTTGCGGGAAGCCGGCGAGGTCGACGGACATTAACGCCTCTGCTCCACCACCTCCTCTGCTCACCGTCGCCTTCCTCTTTTTCCAGGCCGAATTGCCATCAGCCCACTCTGTCCATCAACAAACTACAACAGTGAGGAATCTGTAGCAATGGAGCGAAACGGTGCGCGCTTTCTCGACCGATCCAGCACATACCTTGTGGAGAAGAAGCTTGTGCTGGCCATTGAGATGCAGCTTGCAACCAAATCAGGATGGGAAAATGTAGATAATTGACGAGGTTATATTCTGCGGGTACCTAGCGTAAGGGTATCAGGTGCACGTGATGATTAAAGAAGGCCAAGTTTAATCGAAACCCACGAGGGAATGCCCAAAACGAAGAGTGTTTTCCAAGCTAGATTAAGTTATAGTCGGTTGAGACTTTCCATACATGTAACCTTGGTCGGTTATGTATCCCGAGACCCAGCCTCCTATATAAAGGCTGGGAGGGTGATCGATCAAGGACAATCAATCCATAGCCACCAAAACCCCGACGAAATCAACAACTCGCCAGATCCTTATAACCCTCATATTCACATCATCAAATACAGACAGACAGGAAGTAGGAGTTTTACCTCACTCGAGGGCCCTGAACCTGGGTAAATCCCACTTGTCGGTCGTCAATACCACTAACACTACGCGTTCTCTACCACACAATCAACTCTAGGTACCTAACCATGGGATTTGCCGAGGGCACACCTCGACAATTGGCGCCGTCTGTGGGAACAGGTAGTGTTGGGCTCACGGTTTCGTCAGTTTCATCATCAAACGGCCACTCGCCGATCACATCTACACAAGGTAATTCACCTGCTACATCATCAAACGGCAAATCGCCGATCATGGCTGCAAACGGCAACTCGCCAACAAGATCGACTAGCATCAACTCAAGAGGCGATCACTCATCAATCTCTCCAAGGAGGCTCGTGCCGCACTCGATGGAAGCTCAACAAGCCTTTGCTGGACTCGAATCAGGTTTGGATATTATAGTTGGAGAATTTAACTTCTTTGTCGATAAAGATGGTGTGCAGGACCTGCTGGATCCACTCGACATGGAGACACCCGACGACGTTTCGACTGCAACACCATCCATCTTGGCGGCGACGTCATCACAGATCGTTCCGATCCAATCGCCAAGCGACTCTGCAACATCCATGAACTCGCAGGAGTTCCGCGACGAGGTAGCCAAAAGACTTGGGAGGAGCGAGATCGAATCTGCGTACCGCCCAAACAACTCAACCGAGTCACTCGACAACATCGTCGACTACAACAACGTCATGAGGAACGAGGAGGACATAGACGACAACATATACCTTGCCGATCTCAACGGCCCAAAAATCCATGCCGGCCACGAGATATTCACCTGCGACGCAGACAGCCTGGACAAAGCACTAGAGGATCTACTCGATTGTAGCAGAAACCCCAGCAAACAAAGCAACTCCAACATGAGCCTGGACGTAGGGGTGGAAATAAAACTCGAAACTCGTGAGCTTAATGAGTACTCGAAAACTCGGCTCGACTTGACTCGAACTCGGACACTAATGAGTTGAGCCAAGCTGACATTTCTAGCTCATTAAGAAAACGAGTTTAATGAGTCGAGTTACGAGTACTCCTTAAACCCGTGTAGCTTGTAATATGCCTAAGACCATTAATTAGTGGGTTATTCCATTAAATGTTTTTGTTCATCAACATGCAACATAAAGTTCAGATCTATAATGCCCACATTTTCTAGGCCATATATACGCAAGAGCATAGCCAGTAGAGCCATGTAGGGCATATCTAGTTGTTGTGTTCTATCATGTTGTCAATTTTTATGCTATGGGCAATGATTTCTATCAATTTTTATGCTATGGGCAATGATTTGTTAAGCAATGTTTGAATATTTAAGTTCACGTTATATTATTGACTACTTCCGCCATACATGTTTATGTTGTTGACGTTTATTACTGAGCTTAATGAGTTTATTGAGTCAGCTCGAGTTTTTATTGAGTCGAGCCAAGTTGGTGTCTGGTGCTCGTTTAGTTAACGAGTTGAGTTGACTCATTCACTAACGAGTATTTACGAGTTGAGCCAAGTTGAGTTGAGCTGGCTCGATATCCACCCCTACCTGGACGACGACGCTGAATCCATAATGCGCGTCAACAGCATGTGGACAGAAGATCGGGTGATACCTTATCAGGTTTACACCGCGAGTACCGCAGAAACGTCAACATCTGCAGCATATCGTCGACCAACAGAATACCCTTGCACAGTCACTATGCCTGACGGAACAACCACGTTAACCATCACGACAGAGATGGCAGAGAAAGTGAACAAAATAATCGAAAACTGCACAATGCTACCAGCAAGCGCGACCCCAGAAGAGGCATTGGCCTTGCAGTACTCCCAATGGCAAGAATCAATACGATTGAAGAACTATAGGGCAGTACTCGAAGAACGCAAAAAGCAGGCCAGCATATCGAGTGACCGACGAAGAGCGTTATCAGTAAGTTCAACAGGAAGAAACGATCCTGCAAACAGATCGCGAGTCATAAACCTTGGAGACGCAGATCGTGCAGCGGTCACTCGAAATCTGGATCCAGCCTTTATGGCAGTCGACGCGGAAGGAGTCCCCATACCTACTGAACCAGCCGGGGCGCTGATGACGTTAGGCACTTACCTCAGAACAATCGAACCTCCTGCAGGAGACCCAAAGAGGGATCAACACCTCCAGCTGTACAAGCAACTGGCGATAGCAGCGAAATCCATACAGCCACCACAAGCAACTCCAAGGAGAGATACAGATCGGGACCGCCACAGTCGAAGCCCTCGAGGAGGAAGCAGTCGAAAAAGCTCACGCCGTCGCCGCTCCAGCAGGAGCCGCTCTAGGAGATCATACAACAGCAGCTCAGACTCAGAAGCAGAAATCGGACCCTGCGGAGTGTTGTGCTTCACTCGACGAATCCGGAACGCTCGAATGCCAAAGAAGTTTTCACTAGCTTCCACGCCCAAATTCAACTGCAAACAAGAGCCATCAGGCTGGCTAGAAGATTACAGGCTGGCAGTCGGATGTCAGCGCGGCACTACAACCACAGCTATGCAGTACATACAACTCATGATGGAGGGAACAGCTCGCGATTGGCTCAAATCGCTACCCGAATCATACTACGATTCGTGGGAACACTTCAGAGATGATTTCATCAAATACTTCGAACCTCTATGCGAACGACCCAAAACTTTTGAAGAACTTCGAACTTGCAAGCAAAAGTCAGATGAATCGCTGAGATCATACATACGGCGATGGACCGCCATCCGTAACTCAGTAGGCAACGTATCGGAAGATAGGGCAATCGATGCCTTCAAAAACGGACTCTGGAGAGAAGACTTCAAAGAGACGCTTGGTCGAGAAAATCCGAGGTCAATGGCAGCACTCATGGTGCTCGCAACAAAGTGGGCGGATGGAGAAGACTCTGTACGAGGCACTCGACCTGCTTCTTCACACAAAAACCACGAGAGTGCCAGTCGAGACTGCAGAGATAGCTACAGAGATGATCGGAGGCGCAAACGCAAGCATCGTTATCACGATGATGACCATCCAAGCTTCATCGCAGCAGGCTTTGTCCAGCCACGGGACAACCGCGACCAGGCTGACAAACGACCCGACGATCACCGAGACAGTCGAGACCATCATACAGATGACCGCCGAGATAATCGAGACCATCGCACAGATGATCACCACGACAATCGAGATCGCTATGGAGACAACAGACGCGACAACCGCGATAGCTACAAGAGGCCAGAATGGCGCAGGCGAGCAAACAAAGAGCCTGAGCGCTCAGTCGAAGAAAGGATGGACGATTACTGCAGATTCCATCTGTACAAAGGGGACGACGGTAAGCTACGCTCTAACCATTCACTGAGAAATTGCAGGGAATTCGATCAACTTGCGATTGAACACATACTGTGACTACAAAGAGATGGGCGTGCACCTCCTCAACTGACGCAGACTCCATCGACTGCGCTGCAAGCACAGCCTGTTCAGGCATATCCAGCGCCACAACAAGTACAACAAACACAGGTATATTTTGTACCACCGCAAACACAGCCTACTCAGGTGTATTCTGCACCAACACAAGTGCAACCGACGCCAGTATACATGGTACCAGCACAGCCCAATACGGGAACACAAATGGCGGCAGCCATGCACCAGATGCAGCAAGGAGATGAGCAAAAATATCCCGTAACCCGCGGGCAGATGAATATGATCCAGCGAGGACGTCCATCTAATAGAGAGCAGAAATTACACACTCGACACGTCAATATGGCAGTCATGGCACCCCCAGCTGTCCCAGATTTTTTGAAAGGATCAGAAACTCCAATTGTCTTCAATCGAGAGGACCATCCACCCGCAGTATATCGACCAGGGCACGCAGCCTTGGTACTCGACGCTCAAATCGGAGGCTATGCCATGACCAAGGTCTTCATGGACGGAGGTAGCGGCCTCAACATAATCTTTGCAGATACGCTACGCATAATGAACAAATCAGTCGAAAACCTGGCAAAATCCACAAGTACCTTCCACGGTATCGTCCCAGGCAAAGCAGTACTCCCACAAGGTACCATACAACTTGATGTTACATTTGGGGATCCTACTCACTTCAGAACCGAGTCGATTGAGTTCGAAGTGGTCGACTGGAAATCACAATACCATGCAATACTCGGGCGCCCCACTTTTGCTCGATTCATGGCCGTCCCACACTACGCCTACCTCAAACTCAAAATGCGAGGACCAAAAGGAGTCATCACAGTCAATGGGAATTTTCAAAGATCAGATTCATGCGACCGTGACTTCAGCAAAATCTCCGAGATGTACGGGATGGAGCAGTTACTCGCCGAGCTCGAGATCTCCAACGACCTCACGTTCCTGCCAGAACGCAAGAGGAAGGCAATCGACGGAGAACTCAAGGCCATCAACGACACGATGAAGCACCAGGAACACCCGACTGACCCCTCAAAGATAGTCAACGTGTCGTCGAGTCCCGCTAGTGCATAAAAGGGCGCATTTGCGTCGGTTCTATGCATAGATATGTAATAGCGCATAATGTCGGAAGAACCAGCAGGTTTCAGATGCACTCTTTTCCCTTACCAGGGTACCTAAGGGGACTGGAATGTTTTTAATGAGGCGGCTTGCTGGTCGAACACACATTTGGAATAAAGATATATGTTCCTCCATATTTCTCATATATGTCTTTTATTACTTACCCCACTCAAACACTCGGGGCTGGAGCATAAAAACATAGGCATCAAAACTATAACTCAAATACTCGCAAACACATGATTTGCAGCCCACTCGATAGACTCGGGGGCTGAATACACCAAAGATTGAAGGCAAAACAACCCCCCTCGACAGACTCGGGGTTGGGTCAAACAAAAAACTCAACCCCACTCGATAGACTCGGGGGCTGGGTCAAACAGAAAACTCAACCCCACTCGACAGACTCGGGGGCTGGGTCAAACAGAAAACTCAACCCCACTCGACAGACTCGGGGGCTGGGTCAAACAGAAATACACAAAACCCACTCGATAGACTCGGGGGCGGTCATAAATATACACGTAAAAATATTTCGCCACATATACAAGAATGAATATTTACACTCGGGGGCTGCCCCGATTACACAAAAAGTTTAGAAGCTGCAGAAAACTAGGTTTCTGGCTCATCCTTCATATCCAACACAGGGCCCAAAGGCTGCTCCTTGCAGCGATCTATGAAGTTTTCAGCAGCAGAATGCGTCTCGATCAGATGTGTTTAGGATATGAGTGTGCCAATCGCAGGAGGGCGAATCGCAAAATCTGGCTTGCGGTTGCGGATGTGAGCCATAGTCGCGTTGGATCCAAGAACTGCAAGCTGCATCAAGGATTCTTTGATTGAATCTGTCACTCGAAAAATATCAATCAAAGGAAAAAGTCCTTGTGGCTGAGGCCCGACGGGAAGAGCGCGCAATTTAGGCGAGTGAAGATACGCCTGCACATCTCGAGCACTTGGGCGTTTTGCCATACTCGATCCTTCAAAGTAACAAGCGTGCGGGCGTGCACCTTGTCCAAATAAAAATGCTGCCTGCCAGTAGTTGGTACCTCGACAGCATTATCAAGGAGGCGATTGACCCTCCTATCTTCCTGCTTGAAATCAGGCAAAAAACCTGCAAAAGACCAAGGTTACAGGTTCAAGGCATAACGCAAAAATAAACAACCTTTTTAGCAAAAGTGGTGTCATAAACTCACTCTCGAGTTGCCTGTTTATGTTATCCATCTCGCCAAGAACATAATCCTCGCGCTGGATAGCAAAACTCGGCTAGGAACGCAGCAGCTCCAATTCAGCTCGGGTACTCTTGAGTTCTGCTCTAGTTCACTCACTCGATTATTCGCAAGAGCGAGTGCCCTCGTGTCATTCCTTGCTTGGCCAGATATTCGAGTTCGGACACGAGATGGAGAAGTGATGTTGTAACAGCCCAAACTTGTGAACCTAAATTTGTGAACCAAATTTTCACTTTTGAGTTCCATATGCATCATGGCATCCATGCATCCTCATGCTTCACCTAAGTTGATACAACAGTTGTATGGAGATGATATTGAATTGCTAAACAAAAGTTTACAAATGCTAATTCATATTTGTTAAGGAAGTTCCAAGAGCTCAAAATCAATATTTTGACTTGCTTCAAAACTCTAAAAGAATATTACTTTGGATTTTAACAAGATTGCTATAAACGAACCCTATGAACAAAGTGGTACCAAACTATTTCATTTTGACGCACCAATTTTTGTGTAGCTTCTATTCAATATGGGGAGGCTCTCCAAATTTTCCCAAATTTTAATAAAATGTTTTGGTGCCCTAATAAAATTCAGGAACTGCTGCTGTAATTAGAAAATAACTGCGGAGGACCTATCCGTGATAGCAGAAAATGTCCAGGGTGCTTTTTGCGAAAACATCATCTCCTTCGTCGCTGTAGCGACCGCGCACGCGCTCCTGCCGGACCTGCTCGACCCCGTGGTCGCCGTGCACGCCGCCGGGGCCCCCACTGCCTCTACCTGCACGAGGAGCACGCACACGAGGCCTGCTCCCCCAACCCTCACTCGCTCCCCGCTCCCGTGCCTCCCCTTATTCTTCCCCCCAAACTCCCGGAGCCGCGCCATGGCCGCCGCCTAGCGTCGAGGCTACGGTCCACGCCGAGCACCGCTGTGTGGGGCAAAAGCTCCGCCTTGGAGTCCTCCCTCGCCTAGCCGAACGAATCGAGCCCGAAGGCCGTAAATCGCCACTGCCGTCTGCTTTTCTGCCGACCACCGCCGCGGGCGCCGTGGACGATTCCGCCGCCGTGGTCCGTCTCCGACCCCGCTGTTGCTACCCACGAGTTCCTGGTGAGCTGCTGCTCCACCCCGTGCCCTCCTTCTCGTTGCCTGCGACCCGTAGCTCGATTTCATCGTGTGAGCTCGCCGTCGCAACGCGTCCGCCGCTCGCATCGGAATCAATCCGGAATGCATCCGGAATTCCGGACGGCCGGAATTTTCTGGGTATCTAACAACCCCATTCCGACAGGATTCAGTACCAAAACTGGAAATTCCGGATTCAACTCGGAATTAATCCGGATTAATCCGAGCGCTTCGGAATTCCGAGTTTAATCCGAGTTAACCAGTGCCAATTTTTCTTCACTATTTAATTTATTATCTCTTCCCATTTGGGTTAAATGATTATTCTGTGTTGGTTTAACTAATAACCAGAGCATATTGAAAAGAGGGAATTCAAATTGTAATAACTTGTTATCGGTGATTCTGAAAAATGTGTGTGATATCTCAAAATGTCCGGAAAAATGTGATTTACCATTTAAAATAAACACCATGCTCATGTCATTTCATTTACAATGTAAATCCTAGGGTTTCAACTACATTGTTCAACAATTAAATATGCCGCTTTACGTAAATCCACGGAATATTCGGGATGCGCCCCTCTAAGCATCTGGACTCCGTTTAATTTGAATAGTGCAATCATCCCCTCTCCGAGGACTTAAAATGTCATGTCATCATGTGATTGCGCATTGCATTTGTTAAATCATGTGTGGTGATTGATTGATCTTCCGTGTTTTGTGCTACGATAGATCAAGCAGCCGGGGTTGCACCGCAATACCCCGAAGAGCCGTACTACCAGTACCTTGATCAAGGCAAGCGTAATCCCCCTCTGAGCATATCTTATCCTATGTTTCCGCAAATATTTTCTCCACTATAATATTGCATGCGGTTCCAAATGTCAATTTATTGGATTAGAGTATCCTATAGTTGCATTAAGATTCTGATGCCAATACCTGTTTCCCCTCCTAATATCCATAGGATTGTATTGTTGGCCTAAAATACTTAACTATGCAATGTGATGCTTAGCCATGCTTAGTTAAATGCTTAGCCGTCCGATGGATACTTCATGTTGGAAACAGGTTGTTGAAGTGTTCAGATGATGGTGGAGAGATTGTGGTGACAGGTAATAAAATGCTTAAAGGTGGGGATGAGAGGCCACTTTGGTATGGTGGTGTTTTGTCTCACTCTCGCGCCTAGGTGCGAGTTCTTTACCTCTTGAACCAAGAATGAGCGCGCTTCCATTCGGTGGGGTATATGGAGCCCTCGTCGACCGACTAACTTGGGCGGGACTAGCCAGGGTCCTCTAGTTTGAGCTTCCATTTGCGCGTGCGTTGAGATGGTGGCTAAGACAGAAATGAGGATGGTGGTGTTAGGAAAATGAGTGGCCACGGGGCAGGGTGTTGTGATCCGCTGCTCCGTCCTCACTGATGATCCTGGGTTAGTCTTTAACAAGGTAAAGGTTGTAACCGTTCCCACTCAGCCGGCTTTCCCCGGAAGAGAGCTACGTGTAGGCAATGAGCCGGGCGGTACCGAAGGTAAACACAGTGCACCCCTGCAGGGTTAAATCTTTTCGAAAAGCCGTGTCCACGGTTATGGACGAACTTGGGAAGTGAAGGTAAGATCATAGAATAACTTGAACGGAATGATTAAAAACTGGGTACTAGAGGTACCACTCACAAATGCAAGGTGAGCTTCCTCGAGGGTGATTCGGGGAGGTGCCTTTGATGAACAGGTACAGTGGTTGATGTTGAGAAAGGTGATCAAAGAAAGAGTCACTTCTTACCTCTTTTAAAATACTCTGATTAGTCGATGCCATTGAGTTATGTTTTCATAAATAAAATCAGCTTTATGCAAAACAGCCATAAAACTTGAAAGCCTCATCGAGCTAAAGCTCTATATATAATCTTGCGAGTTCGTCGAACTCAACGTCGTTTGTTTTGTTTCAGAGGAGGACTTCACCGACCTCGAAGGTGGGTTCTTTGTGGACGTCGACGAGTAGTCTGGGGTTCCCAGGTGGCAGCTTGGGACATCCCGGAACAGCTGGCGCTGGATGTTTATTGTAGGCCTCTTAGGCCATAATTTGGATCTTGTTGTTTAGAACAACTAATTTGCTTCCGCTTGTTGTAATGTTGGGTCTGTGACCTCTGGTTGTCATTTGCTATCTTTCTCTATTATAAGAGTTGAACTATAATGATTTGTGTCGTAGAGTCTGTGATGTGCCAGTTGTTCCACAAGTCTTGATCTCTCTATTATGCATTGAGGGTTGTGCCTGTGTTAAGGCATCAATCGGGGTGTTGTGTTGCCGATGATCCATTCCGAGCAACACCTGCCAAAGGTTTTGGCCGGGGATTGGTAAACCCGTAACCTCCGGTTGTATCGCTTAACCGGTGACACACAGCATCACTGTATACAGTCGGGTCGGGGCGCCACAAGTTGGTATCAGAGCAGTACTGCCTGTAGGAAACCCTTCTACTGGTCGATGTTGAGTCTAGTGTTTGTGAAAATATTTTTAACCTAAAAATGAGTTGTGAAAACCATCTTAGGATTCTTTTTACTCCTTATCTGGTTACCCTCTAATCTCGGAGCAATCTTACTCGATTTGAGTTTAAAGGTTTTACTTCTCTGTTACTTCAAAATGATTAGAAACGGGGTGGGTTCGACCTTTAGTGTTATGTGTCAGTTGCTCCCGCTGCGTTGCAATCCCAAATCAACTCAGATGTTTCTACCTAATCAAATCATTTGATCCTTTCTTTGGGTTTTAACCCATGGACTTGAACATAAGGTCCCGGATTGTGCAACTAGAGTGTGTTAAGTTGTGATTTCTTAACTCTCACTAGTAGCACATGATGCTGATCTTTGACCCAAGTTCTATCTTGTTGTTTTCCTTCTCGCAAAGTATTATCGTCCCTAGTCTGTGTACTTGTGTAGACGCTAATGCTATTGTTCGACCATTCGGAGAAAGATACTAACTGTGTCATTGTCAAATCTCCAGAATGGCTCGAGGAGGCCGTGGAGGCCGTGGTGGTCGCGGTAACCACAATGATGATGAGGATGATCTGCCGCCACCACCCTCGATGGCTCAGTCTTGATGGCCATTGAGGAGAACCGTGGGCGCAATGAGCGCTTGCTTGAGCAGTTGGTGCAGCAGAATGCACGGAGGAACGAGTGCAACACTCTCACTGAGTTCCTGCGCTCAGCCACCCACCTTTGCTGATGCTAAGGAGCCACTGGAAGCTGATGATTGGCTTCGTGCTTGGAGCGCAAGTTCTCCGCGCTTCATGTCCCAGTGGCTGAGCAAGTCAACTTTGCCACCTACCTCTTGGTTGGTGCTGCTGGCTGTTGGTGGGAAAGCCATGTGGCTTTGTTTCCAGCCAACCATGTCTTCACCTGGGCTGATTTCGCACTGCCTTCCGTGCGGAGTACATTCCCCAGCCGATCATGGATTGAAGAGGAGGGAGTTCCTGGATTTGCAACAGGGACGGATGGACCTCCGCACTTATGGTCGTGAGTTCAACCATCTCTCTCGTTACGCCCCAAGGGACGTGACCAATGATGCTGACAAGCAAGAGCTGTTCCGCAAGGGTCTATCGCAGCTCCGCTATGAGTTGTTGCCCTTCAGGTTCCAGACCTATCAGGAGCTGTTCAACCAGGCTTTCACTCTCGAGCAAGGAAGAAAGGAACTTGAGGCTTCCAAGAGGCCCGCACACGGGGACCACCAGAGTTCCTCGGGTTCTGAGAGCAAGAAGCGCAGGGTGTTTGTTCCCTACAGCGCTGTGCCGCGTGCTCCATTCATGCCGAGAGCCGCGGATACAGGCCACCACCTCCGCGCCCCACTACTTCGACACTTGGGGTAGGCGGGAGTGGGTACCGTCCTATGCTACCTGCTCCACCTGGACTCACTTGCTACACCTGTGGCCAGGCTGGCCACTACTCCAGGGAGTGCCCCCAGAAGGCACCTCTCGCGATAACTCCTGCACGAGCCCCTGCCACTCCAGCTGGCAAGGCTGGACCTATTGTGCGTGGTCGCCTGAACCACATCTCTGCTGAAGAAGCTGAAGAGGACCCCGGCGTTCTCATGGGTGAGTTACGAATCAACAACAATCGTGCTACAGTTTTGTTTGATTCTGGAGCATCGCATTCATTCATATCCATAGCTTTGCAAAAGACCACAAATACCGTTTGAGAAAATGAGCGTCCCTTGGAGATCTCCACTCCTGGCTCCAAATGGCAAACCGATGGGGTTACTCCTGAAGTTCAGATTACTATCGGTTACTACTCTTTCCTTTCGCTTTGGTAGCTCTGAGGTCAAGTGGCATTGATGTCATACTGGGCATGAACTGGCTAGCCAAATACCAGGCTAATCTCGACTGTGCTGCCAAGACCGTCACCGTGACCAATTCTTCCGGTGACAGTGTGAAGTATTGGTCTGCACTATCAAGACCTCCATCTTCAGTCATACCCAACTCACCTGAGATTCTCCTTTGCTTTATGGAAGGCGAATCCCTCCTGAAATCCAGGACATACACGTGGTGTGTGACTTCCCGGATGTGTTCCCGGAAGAATTGCCTGGCATGCCTCCTGACCGAAGTGTGGAGTTTGTCATAGATCTACTTCCCGGTACGCTCCAATTTCCAAGAAGCCCTACCGTATGCCGGTGGAAGAGTTGGCTCTGTTGAAAGAGCAAATTGATCAGCTGTTAGCTAAGGATTTCATCCAGCCTAGCAGTTCACCTTGGGGTTGTCCGGTACTCTTTGTCAAGAAGAGGGATTCTACCGTGCCTCGTCTAGTCTCTGACTATCGACCGTTGAATGCGGTGACAATCAAGAACAAGTATCCTATTCCTCGCATCAATGATCTGTTGGATCAGTTAGCTGGTGCAACGGTATTCTCCAAGATGGATCTGAGGTCAGGCTACCATCAGATAAAAATCAGAAAGGAGGATATTCCAAAGACGGCATTTGTTACTCGTTATGGCTCATATGAGTATACCGTCATGTCCTTTGGTCTCACAAATGCCCAGCTACTTTCATGAGGCTCATGAACTCCATCTTCATGGATTATCTTGACAAGTTTGTCGTCATTTACATCGATGACATCCTCATCTATTCCAAAACCAATGAAGAGCATGAGGAACATCTTCGTTGGTTCTGACACGACTTCGAGAACACCGCCTCTATGCCAAGTTCTCCAAGTGTGAGTTTTGGTTGGATAATCTTGTTTCCTTGGTCATGTGATATCCGCTAATGGTGTGGCTGTCATTCCTGACAAGATTCAGTCCATTTTGGATTGGAAAACTCCAATGTCAGTCAAGGACATTCGAAGCTTTCTCGGATTGGCAGGTTATACCGCCGATTCATCGAAGGTTTCTCCAAGATAGCCAAGGCCCTGACTGACCTTCTCAAGAAGGATAAAAAGTTCGTATGGACGGCCGAAGCTGAAGAGAGTTTCAAAACACTGAAAGCCAACTCACGTCCGCTCCTGTGCTTGTCCTGCCGGACACGAGCAAGGATTTCGTCGTCTTCTGTGACGCCTCTCTACAAGGCTTGGGTTGTGTAATGATGCAAGATGGCCATGTGGTGGCATATGCTTCTCGCCAACTTAAGCCGCATGAGCTCAATTACCCAACTCATGATCTAGAGCTTGCCGCGGTGGTCTATGCTTTGAAGCAATGGAGACCATACCTGTTTGGTAACCGTTGTGAGATTTTCTCGGATCACAAGAGTCTGAAGTACCTCTTCACCCAGCCGATTTAAATCTCAGGCAAAGGCGTTGGTTGGAGTTAATCACGGACTATAATGTGAGTCTGAACTATCAACCCGGCAAAGCAAACGTCGTGGCTGACGCGCTAAGTCGGAAGTCCTATTGCAACAATCTGATGATTGAAAAGGCCAACCTGCTCTTCATGAAGAGTTCGCCCGTTTGAACCTGGAAATTGTTCCCTCCGGCTACCTTGCAAATCTGGAGATCAAAGCTACTCTTGTAGACCAGATTAAGGATGCTCAGAAGCTGGATGACGGTATCCTGAATATCAAGAAGAACATTGCTAGTGGCAAGGCCAAGTGTTTCACGGAAGATGAATCCGGAGTTGTTTATTTTGGTGACCGCTTGGTTGTGCCCAAGAACCGAATTTTAGGGAGTTGATCCTCCAAGAAGCTCATGAATCCCCTCTCTCTACTCATCCCGGTAGTACCAAAATGTACCAAGACCTTTGACCACAATTCTGGTGGACTCGGATGAAACGAGAAATTGCGAAGTATGTGCTGAATGCGACACATGTCGACGGGTAAAGGCTGAACATCAAAGGCCTGCCGGCACTCTTCACCCTATTGCTATTCCCGAGTGGAAATGGGATGAAATTGGTATGGACTTCATTACTGGTCTGCCGAAGTCTCCAAAGGGGAATGATGCCATTTGGGTCATCCTTGATCGACTATCAAAAGTGGCTCACTTCCTCCCTGTTCGTGTGGACATTACAGCTGCTAGTTGGCAGACCTTTATACCTCCCGTATTGTCGTCTTCATGGCATTCCCAAGAAGATAATTTCGGATCGTGGAAGCCTATTCACCTCCAAGTTCTGGACTAGTTTCCAAAATGCTATGGGAACTCGTCTCAACTTTAGCACCGCTTTCCATCCCCAAACTGATGGTCAGACCGAAAGAGTGAACCAAGTTTTGGAAGACATGCTTCAGGCATGTGTCATCTCCTTTGGCAAGGGTTGGGAAAAGTATCTCCCTTTCGCGGAGTTCTCCTACAACAACAGCTATCAAGCTAGTCTAGGCATGGCTCCCTTCGAGGCTTTATATGGAAGGAAATGCCGCACTCCTCTCAATTGGTCCGAGACCGGAGAGAGAGCACTCTTTGGTCTGGATGTGATCAATGAAGCTGAGGAGAAGGTGAGAATCATACGGGAAAATCTGAAGATCGCTCAGTCTAGGCAGAAGAGCTACTATGATAAGCATCATCAGGAGGTTCACTATGAAATTGGTGATAAAGCTTACCTCCATGTCTCTCCACTTCGTGGCGTTCGCCGCTTCGGTATCAAAGGGAAATTGGCCCCTCGCTATGTTGGCCCTTTCACCGTTCTAGCCAAGCGAGGAGATCTTTCCTACAAGTTGGAGTTACCGTCCATCTTCCCAAATGTGCATGATGTGTTTCATGTATCCCAACTTCGCCGGTGCTTCAAAGATCCTATCCATGGAGTCAATCATGAAGAGCTAGACCTCCAGGAAGATCTCACTTATCGCGAGCATCCTATCCGTATCCTGGATGAAGCTGAAAGGAAGACTCGTAACAAGACCACCAAGTTTCTCAAATTTAATGGTCTCACCATTCCGAGGAAGAAGCTACTTGGGAACGAGAGTCTAGTCTTCGTGAAGAGTATCCCGACTTCTTCTCGCAATCTTAGAATCTCAGGACGAGATTCCTGTAAGGAGGGTAGATTTGTAATAGCCCAAACTTGTGAACCTAAATTTGTGAACCAAATTTTCACTTTTGAGTTCCATATGCATCATGGCATCCATGCATCCTCATGCTTCACCTAAGTTGATACAACAGTTGTATGGAGATGATATTGAATTGCTAAACAAAAGTTTACAAATGCTAATTCATATTTGTCAAGGAAGTTCCAAGAGCTCAAAATCAATATTTTGACTTGCTTCAAACTCTAAAAGAATATTACTTTGGATTTTAACAAGATTGCTATAAACGAACCCTATGAACAAAGTGGTACCAAACTATTTCATTTTGAGGCACCAATTTTTGTGTAGCTTCTATTCAATATGGGGAGGCTCCCCAAATTTTCCCAAATTTTTATAAAATGTTTTGGTTCCCTAATAAAATTCAGGAACTGCTGCTGTAATTAGAAAATAACTGCAGAGGACCTATCCGTGATAGCAGAAAATGTCCAGGGGGCTTTTTGCGAAAACATCATCTCCTTCGTCGCTGTAGCGACCGCGCGCACGCTCCTGCCGGACCTGCTCGACCCCGTGGTCGCCGTGCACGCCGCTGGGGCCCCCACTGCCTATACCTGCACGAGGAGCACGCACACGAGGCCTGCTCCCCCAACCCTCACTCGCTCCCCGCTCCCGTGCCTCCCCTTCTTCTTCCCCCCAAACTCCCAGAGCCGCGCCATGGCCGCCGCCTAGCGCCGAGGCTACAGTCCACGCCGAGCACCGCCGTGTGGGGCAAAAGCTCCGCCTTGGAGTCCTCCCTCGCCTAGCCGAACGAATCGAGCCCGAAGGCCGTAAATCGCCGCTGCCGTCTGCTTTTCTGCCGACCACCGCCGCGGGCGTCGCGGACGATTCCCGCCGCCGTGGTCTGTCTCCGACCCCGCCGTTGCTACCCACGAGTTCCTGGTGAGCTGCTGCTCCACCCCGTGCCCTCCTTCTCGTTGCCCGCGACCCGTAGCTCGATTTCATCGTGTGAGCTCGCCATCGCAACGCGTCCGCCGCTCGCGTCGGAATCAATCCGGAATGCAACCGGAATTCCGGACGGCCGGAAATTTCTGGGTATCTAACAACCTCATTCCGACAGGATCCAGTACCGAAACTGGAAATTTCAGATTCAACTCGGAATTAATCCGGATTAATCCGAGCGCTTCGGAATTCCGAGTTTAATCCGAGTTAACCAGTGCCAATTTTTCTTCACTATTTAATTTATTCTCTCTTCCTATTTGGGTTAAATGATTATTCTGTGTTGGTTTAACTAATAACCAGAGCATATTGAAAAGAGGGAATTCAAATTGTAATAACTTGTTATCGGTGATTCCGAAAAATGCGTGTGATATCTCAAAATGTCCGGAAAAATGTGATTTACCATTTAAAATAAACACCATGCTCATGTCATTTCATTTACAATGTAAATCCTAGGGTTTCAACTACATTGTTCAATAATTAAATATGCCGCTTTACGTAAATCCACGAAATATTCGGGATGCGCCCCTCTAAGCATCCGGACTCCGTTTAATTTGAATAGTGCAATCATCCCCTCTCCGAGGACTTAAAATGTCATGTCATCATGTGATTGCGCATTGCATTTGTTAAATCATGTGTGGTGATTGATTGATCTTTCGTGTTTTGTGCTACGATAGATCAAGCAGCCGGGGTTGCACCGCAATACCCCGAAGAGCCGTACTACCAGTACCTTGATCAAGGCAAGCGTAATCCCCCTCTGAGCATATCTTATCCTATGTTTCCGCAAATATTTTCTCCACTATAATATTGCATGCGGTTCCAAATGTCAAATTTTATTGGATTAGGGTATCCTATAGTTGCATTAAGATTCCGATGCCAACTACCTGTTTCCCCTCCTAATATCCATAGGATTGTATTGTTGGCCTAAAATACTTAACTATGCAATGTGGATGCTTAGCCATGCTTAGTTAAATGCTTAGCCGTCCGATGGATACTTCATGTTGGAAACAGGTTGTTGAAGTGTTCAGATGATGGTGGAGAGATTGTGGTGACAGGTAATAAAATGCTTAAAGGTGGGGATGAGAGGCCACTTTGGTATGGTGGTGTTTTGTCTCACTCTCGCCGCCTAGGTGCGAGTTCTTTACCTCTTGAACCAAGAATGAGCGTGCTTCCATTCGGTGGGGTATATGGAGCCCTCGTCGACCGACTAACTTGAGCGGGACTAGACAGGGTCCTCTAGTTTGAGCTTCCATTTGCGCGTGCGTTGAGATGGTGGCTAAGACAGAAATGAGGATGGTGGTGTTAGGAAAATGAGTGGCCACGGGGCAGGGTGTTATGTGATCCGCTGCTCCGTCCTCACTGATGATCCTGGGTTAGTCTTTAACAAGGTAAAGGTTGTAACCGTTCCACTCAGCCGGCTTTTCCCGGAAGAGAGCTACGTGTAGGCAATGAGCCGGGCGGTACCGAAGGTAAACACAGTGCACCCCTGCAGGGTTAAATCTTTTCGAAAAGCCGTGTCCACGGTTATGGACGAACTTGGGAAGTGAAGGTTAGATCATAGAATAACTTGAGCGGAATGATTAAAAACTGGGTACTAGAGGTACCACTCACAAATGCAAGGTGAACTTCCTCGATGGGTGATTCGGGGAGGTGCCTTTGATGAACAGGTATAGTGGTTGATGTTGAGAAAGGTGATCAGAAGTAAAGAGTCACTTCTTACCTCTTTTAAAAATACTCTGTTTAGTCGATGCCATTGAGCTATGTTTTTCATAAATAAAATTAGCTTTATGCAAAACAGCCATAAAACCTTGAAAGCTTCATCGAGCTAAAGCTCTATATATAATCTTGCGAGTTCGTCGAACTCAACGTCGTTTGTTTTGTTTCAGAGGAGGACTTCATAGACCTCGAAGGTGGGTTCTTTGTGGACGTCAATGAGTAGTCTGGGGTTCCCAGGTGGCAGCTTGGGATATCCCGGGACAGCTGGCGCTGGATGTTTATTTGTAGGCCTCTTAGGCCATAATCTGGATCTTGTTGTTTAGAACAACTTATTTTGCTTCCGCTCGTTGTAATGTTGGGTCCGTGACCTCTGGTTGTCATTTGCTATCTTTCTCTATTATAAGAGTTGAACTATAATGCTTTGTGTCGTAGAGTCTGTGATGTGCTAGTTGTTCCACAAGTCTTGATCTCTCTATTATGCAGTGAGGGTTGTGCCTGTGTTAAGGCATCAATCGGGGTGTTGTGTTGCCGATGATCCATTCCGAGCAACACCTGCCAAAGGTTTTGGCCGGGGTGGTAAACCCATAACCTCCGGTTGTATCGCTTAACCGGTGACACACAACATCATTGTATAGCAGTCGGGTCGGGGCGCCACAAATGTAGCCCGACCTACGTCTCCTACAACAAGTGGCCCCATGACAAGAGCAAGAGTCAAAGCCCTCCATGATAAGGTGAATTATCTCCTATCTATGTGTGATCTCGACACTCCGTTGAATGGTTAGCTACTTCATTCAGATACTTTGTGCATACTCAGGAACCACCTTAATGATCACCCTCAATGGATTGAAGAAGATGACCAAGAGAAGACCCAAGAAGATGGCCAAGAAGAAGAGCGTGGAAAAGAAGCTGGAATTCCTGAAGAAGTGCCGGCCGGTACTACCGGGCCAGAGAGGCCGGTACTACCACCGAGAAGACAGACGGTACTGGAATCGGAGCAATCCTAAGCGGTACTACCGGAATTAGTTCCGGTACTACCGGGCATTCGCACGCCCGGTACTACCAGCCACTTGTGTCCAGTACTACCGGCCTGGCGCGTACCTGCGAGCAGATTTGGGTATTGACCCATGTATTTTGTCCCCTTTGGGCCTAGACTATAAATAGGACCCCTCCATCTAGATCTAGGGTTAGACTATGATTTGAGAACTAAAGTAGAGCCTTGCTCTTTCTTCTCAAAGTGTCTCTTTCCTCCTATGGAGATGAATCAAGGCCTCCACCTGTGGAGATGAACCAAGGCCTCCCTTTGTGGAGAAGATCCCTGCGTGGATACCAAGGCTCCGCTTGTAGTTGCGATTACTTGCTAATCTTCCCTCTGTGAGTGGCTAGATTGGATTGGTTGGATTGACCAATTGGACAAACAATCCTAAGAGTAAGGTGTGCTTGGGAGAGAAGGATTGGGGGCTGCCCACGGGGATTTGTTACCAATCGAGTCTTGCCGGTTGCTACTTGCTATTTACCCTTGTGTGTTGATTTCCCCTCTTTTGTGTTCTTCGTTCTTCGCGTGTTCTTCGTGTTCAACGTTCCCTCCGCACAAATCCATAAAAATCGGGACCAACCCACATCATATGGTATCAGAGCTCTAGGTTGACACGGATTTGATTTGTGTTTCCACCAAAATCCACAAAAAATTTCTTTGTTTTTGAGAAATTCAAAAATTTCCACCAAAAATAGCCTTGTGTTGATTCGAGCCGATCTGTCGATTCGTTGCCTTTTTGGTAGTTTTTGTCCATGGATCTGTTGCTTTAGGACCCCCTCCACCTTTGTTTGCGTTCCCTAGCCTTAATTTTGCCAATTTCCCACGAATTTGAGGATTTTTCGAGCTCAATTTCCGCCCAAATCGCGAAGAACAACTCCAGATTTCGAGTCGACTGGTACTTCCGGCCATACCATCGGTACTACCGGAGCTGCGACCGTCCGGTACTACCGGGGCAAAACGAGCGGTACTACCGCCGGGCAGGATTTTCAGAGCAAATTTTTCTTTTTCCTCGGTTCGTTTTGGCATTTCCTCTTTGGTTGAGTTCTTTCTTGGTGTGCCCTACGTCTACAACCCTGACAAGCTTCCGCAGCAACGCATCATCAACGCCAAGCGATGACGCCACCAAGGACTCGACATTCCCCCACCATCATATTCCGTTGTGAGCCCTTCTTCCTTTCGCGCAACTTAACCTATTGGACTAGCTCGGTGATATTGCGAGGCATTGCACGTGTTGAGTGTTTGTCTTCAAGTATTGGCGAGCGTGTATCGTTAGAGAGCTTGGCACTAGCAAAAGAGAAGGAATCTTCGTCCAAAGCAAAAATCAAAAAAAAAGAGAAAAGGAAAAGAATCAAGTAGTGCCAAGTATCATCTCTTATAGGTTGCGATAAAGCCGAAACCGCCAAAGTGAGTGTGAGTGTTACTCTTGTGCAAATCCGTTGCCCACTCAAAGCAATTGAGCTAGCGTCCTTCTTGTGTTGGGTGACATTGGAGCACGTAGTCTTCGTTAGGTTGTCAATCTTCGAGTGCTCGCCCTTTGGTCGCCCAACCCCATCATTCGTTTTTGTGTGTGTTTCTTCATCATTTGTGGTTGGAGTTTCTTTGGTAATTTGATCATTGTGGATTTTCTCTACCTTTGACAATATACTTGTCGGCGGGTTTGTTTGTTTCGTTTGCCACTTCATACCTTCCTATCCTCATAAGTGTGTGTGTTGGGTGCTAGAACCGGATACTCTCCTCTCAAGCCACATTATACTTGGGATATAGTTTGTTTTGGTTTTTCCTTACCGCACATCTCACTTGTTCTTGAGAAAATGTTCAGGGGAAGTACAAACGGAAGCTCAAGCTCGGATGAGGAAATCCATGGTGGAGTTCGCGGTGATCATGGCTATGTCACTCTTCAATATCAAGACAACACCTTCAACGACCGCATGAATGCTAACGAAGCAAATATGGAGCGGTTGACCGAAGCTATCAACAACCTTGCGCGACAACGAACTTCTTCACACTCAAGCCGTACAAGAAGCACCTCAAGGTCGACACAAGCACGTCATGGACGTCATGAACCTCGACAAGAACGTCAACATGATTCAAGGCGCGACGCCCATGAACGACCTCCTCCTAATGTTGAACAACCACATGATCTTCACGCGAACAATGCCAATGCGCATCAAGAACAACCTCACCAAAATGATGATCGTCGCGAACGCATACCATCACCACCACCGCCACGACGTGATCGTCATGACCCATTGGCTAATGACAATGGCGTTCCGGGTGCGAATGACTTTGGTGAACAAGGACGTCACCCCGTCATCCTCCAAGGCCACGTCATCAAATCATGACAATGCGAACAATAATGAACAACCCGTTCCTCAACAAGAGCTACCTCCTCAACATGATCCTCGTCCTCGTCAAGAACTTCCACATGATCGTCACAACACCACGTCCGAGTCAAGTGATAACGAGTCAAGCCAACACAATGGTGATGGACTCAACCGAAGGAGACGTGGACGTGCATTCCCACGTGGTGGCCACCGTGACGACTATGATGACTTGACCAACGTCCGCTTTGACATACCCAAGTTCTACGGCACAAGTGATCCGGAAGCTTACTTCTCATGGGTACTCAAGGTTGACAAGATCTTCCGTGCAACGCTTCTCCGACAAAAGAAGGTTGCCTTAGCCTCGATGGAGTTTGAAGAGTATGCCCTCTTGTGGTGGGAACAACTACAAGATGCTCGCGTCGCTAACCACCAACAACCAATTGACACTTGGGTTGAAATGAAAGAAACAATGTACAAGCGCTTCGTGCCAAGCCATTACACTAGAGACTTATACAAGAAGTTGCAAGAGTTGAAGCAAGGTTTGAAGTCGGTTGACGAGTACTACAAGGAATGGAAATCTCCATGATGAGAGCCAATGTCAACGAGTACGAAGAGCAATCCATGGCTCGTTTCATGAATGGCCTCAACTATCCAATCAAGAAGATCGTGGAGTTCCAACCATATGCCTCTTTGGTAGAGCTAGTACATCAAGCTTCCAAGGCCGAGCGCCACGTGCTTGAAGAGCTCAAATACCTCAAGACAAAGGCATTTTCGCCAACAAGCCTTCTTCGTCAACTCCTACACCTTCACAAGCTCTTCCTCAAGCGAACACTCGAGGTCCTCCAAGAGTCTCTACATCGACACCTCAAGCGCCTCAACCTTTCAAGAAAGTACCTCCCCTACCAAGGCGCCTCAAGGATCTTCGTCCGGCACAAGACTTTGCAATGCTACAAGTGCGGCGGACAAGGGCACAAATCTTTTGAGTGCACCAACAAGAAGGTCATGATCATCAATGACATGGGAGAGTATGAATCTATGAGTGAAGATGAGTACAATGCTTTGAACAAGGTCGCCACAATGCAAAGTGCTCAAGAAGAAGAAATGAGATATATTGTGATGGCGACAACAACCCTTCCTTGGTTGTGGCAAGAGCTCTAACCACCAATGTTCAAGTGGAAGAAGACCAAAGATGCAACTTGTTTCACACAGAGCGGGAATCAATGGAAAGTCCATCAAGGTCATCATAGATGGTGGAAGTTGCCACAACCTAGCGAGCAAAGAACTTTGTGATAAGCTCAACTTGAAGTTCAAGAAGCACCCACATCCTTACCATGTGCAATGGTTGAGTGATACCGGAGCCGTCAAGATTCAACACATGGTGCAAGTGTCCTTCAAGATTGGAGCCTATGAAGATACGGTTGATTGTGATGTTGTGCCTATGAACGTTTGTCACTTACTCCTTGGGCGTCCATGGCAATTTGACAAGGGTGCTATGCATGATGGAAGGACAAACTACTATAGCTTCAAGAACAACGACAAGACCTTCGTCCTTCGTCCCATGACACCAAGTCAAGTCATCGCCGACAACGCCAAGACTATTGCAAGGGCACAACAAGATCGTTCGTCTAGTGAGATGAGTGGTGAGCGAGAGACCCACCATAAAGTGAGTGAGAGCCACAAGCCAAATGAGTGTGACACTTCAAAGAGAGTTCCCACAAAACTTACACTATTTGCCACAAAGAGAGATGATAGGGAGTTGAGAGAGAACCCATCCACCCTCCACTATGTGCTCATATGCAAGGGTGAAGTTTCTATGACTAACACTTTCACAAACCTTCCTCCTTCTTTGTTGTCTCTTTTGAAGGACTTTGAAGATGTCTTCCCTCAAGAGTGCCACCGGGACTACCTCCTCTACGCGGAATCGAGCACCGCATCGACCTTGTTCCCGGCGCACCGCTACCAAACCGCGCTCCTTACCGCACCAACCCCGAAGAGACAAAGGAGATCGAGCGGCAAATACAAGAACTTCTTGCCATGGGACATATCCGCGAGAGCTTGAGTCCGTGCGCCGTGCCCGTCATCTTGGTACCCAAGCACGACAACACTCTTCGCCTTTGCATGGATTGTCGCCCCATCAACGCCATAACCGTTCGGTATCGCCATCCTATCCCTCGACTTGATGATATGCTTGATGAGCTTTGTGGTTCCGCTATATTCTCCAAAATTGATCTTAAAAGTGGATATCACCAAATAATGTGTGAAGGTGATGAATGGAAGACCGCATTTAAAACTAAGCTTGGTCTTTATGAGTGGCTCGTCATGCCATTTGGTCTTTCCAATGCACCTTCTACTTTTATGCGTCTCATGAATCATGTTTTGCGTCCTTTCATTGGAAATTTGTTGTGGTATACTTTGACGACATCCTTATCTATAGCAATCTTTGGAAGAGCACACTTCTCATGTTGCTCAAGTTTTGTTGGTTCTTCGCAATGAAAAGCTTTATGCAAATCTTTCTAAGTGCACTTTTGCCACCAACAAACTTGTTTTCTTGGGTTTTGTTGTTTCTTCGGATGGAGTCGAAGTGATGAAGCAAAGATACAAGCAATTCGGACTTGGCCTTTTCCGATGTCACTTGAGGAGTTGAGACGTTTTCTTGGTTTTGCCGGATTTTACCGCCGTTTCATCAAGGATTTTTCCACAATTGCTTGCCCCCTCCATGAACTTACAAAGAAGAATGTACCTTTCATTTGGGGCAATGCACATGATTTTGCTTTCAATGAGCTCAAACGGTTATTAACCGAAGCACCACTCCTTGCCCTTCCGGATTTCTCTAAGACATTTGAGATTGAATGCGATGCAAGTGGATTGGGCATTGGTGGAGTGCTTATGCAAAATGGTAGACCCATCGCATACCATAGTGAGAAACTAGATGGAGCTCGCTTGAATTACCCCATTTATGACAAAGAGTTATTTGCTTTGGTTCGTGTTTTGGATGTGTGGCAACATTACCTTCGTCCTAAGGAATTTGTCATTCATTCCGACCATGAATCCTTGAAATATTTGAAAAGTCAAACAAATTTGAACAAAAGACATGCTAAGTGGGTTGAGTTCATTGAGTCTTTCACTTTGTAATCAAATACAAGAAAGGTAAAGACAATGTGGTCGCGGATGCTCTATCCCGCAAGGCCAACCTACTTACACGTCTTGACATTAGTGTCTTGGGTTTGGATGAGATTAAAGAGTTGTATGCTACCGATGCTTTCTTTGGAGACATTTTCGCTCAATGTTCGGAGCACAAAGGAATTGGTGATTTCTATTTGCACAAAGGTTTCTTGTTTAAGGCTAACAAACTATGTATACCCGAGTCTTCGCTTCGTTTGGTCCTTTTGAAGGAATCTCATGGAGGAACACTCATGGGTCACTTTGGCCGCGACAAGACCTACGCCATGCTCGCCACCAACTACTATTGGCCTAGAATGAAGCGTGATGTGGAACGCCTAGTTCGACGATGTTCTACATGTCTCAAAGCTAAGTCTACTCTAAACTCTCATGGTTATATACACCTTGCCTATTCCACATCACCCATGGTCCGATATAGCTATGGATTTTGTCTTAGGACTCCCACGCACTAAAACAAACAAGGATTCCATCTTTGTCGTCATTGATCGCTTCTCTAAAATGGCACACTTTATACCTTGCAACAAGAGCGACGATGCTTCACACATTGCTACTTTGTTTTTCAGGGAAATCGTCCGTCTTCATGGCGTGCCAAAGACCATTGTGTCGGATCGTGACACCAAGTTCGTGAGCTATTTTTGGAAGACTTTGATGGCCAAGATGGGAATCAAGCAACTATTCTCCACCGCATACCACCCTCAAACCGATGGCCAAACCGAAGTGGTGAACCGAAGCCTATCTACACTCCTTCGTGTGTTGATCAAGCCTAACTTGAAGAATTGGGAAGAGTGCATCCCACACGCCGAGTTCGCCTACAATCGAGCACTTCACCGCGCAACAAAGAGAACACCCTTCGAGGTCGTCTATGGTCCAACCCCTACACCGCGCTCGACATGCTACCACTTCCACTCCGTGAGCAAGTTAACATGGACTTCGACAAGCGAGCCGCTTACATGAAGAAGCTCCATGAGGAAACAAGAACTACACTCGAGAAGCACAACAAAGACCATGCTACGAAGATGAACAAACACAAGCGCGCCATGATATTTGAAGAAGGAGACCTTGTTTGGCTACACCTTCGCAAAGATCGCTTTCCGGATGCAAGGAAGTCCAAGCTTCACCCTCGTGGAGATGGACCTTTCAAGGTTATCAAGCGCATCAACGACAATGCCTACAAGATCGACATCTCCAACTCCAAACACTTGGTCCATGACACCTTCAACGTCGCCGACCTATCGCCATACCTTGGAACATCAAGCGATGAGGATGACCAAGAGTCGAGGACGACTCTTTTCCAAGGGGGGGGGAGATGATGTAGCCCGACCTACGTCTCCTACAACAAGTGGCCCATGACAAGAGCAAGAGTCAAAGCCCTCCATGATAAGGTGAATTCACTCCTATCTATGTGTGATCTCGACACTCCTTTGAATGGTTTGCTACTTCATTCGGATACTTTGTGCATACTCAGGAACCACCTTAATGATCACCCTCAATGGAGTGAAGAAGATGACCAAGAGAAGACCCAAGAAGATGGCCAAGAAGAAGAGCGTGAAAAAGAAGCTAGAATTCCTGAAGAAGTGCCGGTCGGTACTACCGGGCCAGAGAGGCCGTACTACCGCCGAGAAGCAGACGGTACTGGAATCGGAGCAATCCTAAGCGGTACTACCGGAATCAGTTCCGGTACTACCGGGCATGTGCACGCCCGGTACTACTGGCCACTTCTGTAAGGTACTACCGGCCTGGCGCGTACCTGCGAGCAGATCTGGGTGTTGACCCATGTATTTCGTCCCCTTTGGGCCTAGACTATAAATAGGACCCCTCCATCTAGATCTAGGGTTAGACTATGATTTGAGAATTAAAGTAGAGCCTTGCTCCTTCTTCTCAAAGTGTCTCTTTCCTCCTATGGAGATGAATCAAGGCCTCCACCTGTGGAGATGAACCAAGGCCTCCCTTTGTGGAGAAGATCCCTACGTGGATACCAAGGCTCCGCTTGTAGTTGCGATTACTTGCTAATCTTCCCTCTGTGAGTGGCTAGATTGGATTGGTTGGATTGACCAATTGGACAAATAATGCTAAGAGTAAGGTGTGCTTGGGAGAGGGGATTGGGGGCTGCCCACGGGGATTTGTTACCAATCGAGTCTTGCCGGGTTGCTACTTGCTATTTACCCTTGTGTGTTGATTTCCCCTCTTTTGTGTTCTTCGTTCTTCGCGTGTTCTTCGTGTTCGTCGTTCCCTCCGCACAAATCAGTGAAAATCGGGACCAACCCACATCAAGAAGGTCCACCAAACTCGCATTCGTGTGGCTGGTTCACAAAGCACAACATTCAGATACCCAGACACACGAAGTTGCAAAATTCAGGCGATTCAGCAAATTTCTTCCAAGCAAAAGCACCCAAAAGTGAATACTAGCATAAACATAAGTAGCAAAAGCATACATGCCGAGTTCGAGTAATCAAATTACATAGCAAAGAGTTCCTAAGCCTGCGAGATAGATTCTGCCCTATTTTTACGCGACTGAGCCCTAACAGCTTCAGCTCGGCGTTCCATAGTCTGGACGCAGACCTCGCTCAGTCGTGTAGCTGGCTCGGTTACACCCCTGAATGATAGTGGCTTTCCATCAGGCTTTTTCGGGTAGTCCGATAAAGCACTATTGAAGTCGACCTCTACACCATTGCCTAACAAAAGGTTGAGGGTGTACTCCGAGCCGCGTACCGTGAGTTCGCGGGAAAAATCCGCCACAATCGATGATCCATCGCCAAAAGCCGCAACAAGTCCTTCAGCAGTCGAAGGCGCGGTGGCTGTAGGACACATCCCCGCGTGCAAGCTGCCAAGGGTACTTGTCATGGTGGCCAGATCACCTTTTGTCTTGGACAGCACAGACTCGAGTTCCATGAAAGCATTATCAAGTGACAATGAGTCACTCGATGGCTCAGTGGAAGTCGAGGCGCCTTCAGAACCTTCAAAACTCAGAAAGAAGAAGCCATGAGCAAAAGCTACTAAAAGACCAAAGAGCTAATTATCGCAAAAAACAGATCACTCACCTTTGACAGCACGGACCATACTCGACAGACGTGCTGGAAGCTCCCTATCGCGGCGTGTGGTTGCGTCCTGAGCATCAGCAAGTGCTTTCTTCGATTCAGACTGCTGGGTAGAGAGCTTGGCCTGCAAGTCCTTCACTTGTTTCTCCAGGCCCTCCACTTGCTCCTCAGCCGATTTCTTGTTTTCTGCGGAGTTCACAAACGTTTCCGATTAATGTCATAACTTCAAAAGAAGGGAAAAGTTTTAGCAAAAACGCTAACTCGCAAGCTCAGTCGAGGTTGACTGCAGGGAGTCCCTCTCTTGCTCCACCCGAACAAAGGCCTAAACCCAAGGGGCCATGGCGGCATACATAGGCTGAAACAGAATACGCATGGTATCATTTAGTGCAGAAACAAAAAAAATTAAGCATAATAAGGATCAAAAACACTCACGTGATCAATCCAAGAGGTGGACTTGGAAGAAGAGGCCATGGCATCCGCGGTTGGGGCAGCCTTCTTTGCAGCAGCCATCACCCAAGTTGTGTTCTTGGCCGCCTCAGGAGTAGTGTCCTGTGCGGCTTCTGGAGTGGTGGATGGCTGCGCAACGAGCGACGTATCCGCAACTGGAGCAGGAGATGGCGATTGGTACCTGACACCATAAAAACAGAGGAACAAACAATCAAAAAGCAAGGCCATAAAGGTACTACCCCGAGTAAAAAAGAATAGCTCATAAAGTCAAACCTTGGCTCGTCCTCTTCGTCCGATTCAGGATCGTTACCAAGGGCAAAAACGCCCAGGCGAGAAACGCCACTCGAAGCAGCGGGAGGACGAGACGCGAGTGGGGAGACATTCAAAGGATGACTCTTAACAGGAGACAAAGTACTCGAGTCACCAGTGTCCTTATGCTCATCCTCCTTGGACTCCGAACTCGACGACCTCGAGAGAAGCAAACGCTGGCGCTTTGGCTTGCGAGTGACTTGCTTAGCGTCAGACTCGACTGCAGCATCCACCACAACTTGCTCCACCTCCTCCCCTGTTTTTTCTGCAAGATTATCCTGAGGAGTCGAGTGAGAAGAAGCAGGGTCAACAATGGGCAGCTTGGGGTCCTCCTGTGCCGCCGTCTCCGGAGTAGGCCCGGCTTCGGGTAGAGGAGGAAGAGAGGCAGCAGTCGAGTGACCCTGCGACATAAGCACAATTCATATTCATGAGAACATAAACAAAAAGGTCACAAAGGCAAATGGTGAAAGCATAAAAACAGCAAAAAGAAGTACTCACTACGGGTAAAGCCTTGTTTGGCCCGTAGGGGACGTGCGGGAAGTTGAAGTCAATTTTTTTAGAAGCTTTGATGCTCGTGACCTTCTTCACTTGAGCACTCAGCTCCTTCTCTGTCAACTCCATGGCACTCGTCCTGCTGGAGTTGAGTGGACCCTCGTACTGCCACATCGGGTGGGCACGAAGGCGCATGGGCCACACTCGCATCTTCATAAACGTGCTGATTAACTGAACACATGGAACAGTCTTCAGCAGCTTGCTAAGTTCACTCAGCAGAGGGGAGGCTTCCTTCGCCTCAGCAACAGAAATTGGGTGGTCCCAGGTTGTCGTCTTCTGAGGTGGCTTTTCAGTCGAAAAGGCTGGAAGTACCACCTGGTCGACTGGCACATAGAACCACTTGGTCCTCCAGCCTTGTGCGGAGTCGACTGCCTTCAAACTGAAGTAGTGCGAGTCGTTTCGCACTTGGACAGCAAACCCGCCCACCGGGCACGGACGCTTGCCCCGGCAGTTGTGGCGCACTGTGAAGATGTGCTTCCACAGAGCCCAGCTGGGGGACACCCCCAAGAAGCACTCGCACAGCACCATGAAGCAGGCGATGTGCATAATGCTGTTGGGGGTAAGGTCATGAATCTGCACGCCATAGGCATACAACAGCCCTCGCACGAAATCATGCAAAGGAAAAGAGAAGCTGCGGGGGTCAGGGCGTACCTCCAAGCCTGGAGCACGCGCAGCCAGCTGATCAGCCGGCGGCAGCCACCCCTTATGACGGTACTCAGAAAGGGCGTCCTCGGTGACGCAGGACCTCGTCCAATCACCAGGGACCTTCAGAAGAACATCGGCATGCTCGCTAGCCATAGCCACATCCTTCCCCTTGTCCACCGCGTCGGCGGCGGACACGGCTGAGGCAGCAGCACGCTTGCTCTTCTTAGGGGCCATCGCAAAAGGAGAGGAGCAGAGAGCAAGAAGCTTGGGATGCAGAGCAATGGTGGGCGGTGCGCAAGGAAGAAGAGGAGCAGAGGAAAACAAATGGCAAGTAAATCAGAATCTTGCGCGAAAACTGCTATTTACCGCACCGCGTAAAAATTCATCATAACCGTCCATGCAAATGCGCATAGCATCTGGCCGCACATGTGGCGAGAGCAGAGAGCAACCGTCGCATCCCACGCCACCCACTACGCACAAAACCCTAGGAGGTTATGATGGCGCGGCGAAAAATACGTCACGTCCGGTCAAATCAAAGCTGAAACAGCGTCTTCTGTGGTCAAAACTCTGAACAATGGGCCCACAAAGACATGTCTTGTCAAAACGGCGAGAGCACACCTAAGATGTCACGAATGACGTCAGGAGAAAAGGTAGCATACATATTCGATTAAAGGACACAAGACTGCAATCGACAAGGGATTCGACTGACAAAAGTACTCCCATGGGAGCGTGTCAAAAAAATTCTTGTAATTAATCGAAAAGAAACAAAGTTATTGAGATTATCCTCTACTTCAACCGAAATAAAGCATAATCTCCGGGCTACTCCCATGGGAGCACTGTCGCACTCCCATAGATTTCAAAAGCAAAATATTTCGAGTGATAAAAGCAGCATAGAAGAATGGTTTGAGATTGTCCTCTATTGCAAGACAATAAACCACAATCTCGGGGGCTACTCCCATGGGAGCGCTGTCGCGCTCCCATAGATTTTCAAAAAAGGTAAGAAATCCACTCGACTACAGACTCGACTAAATGCATTAAACACTTCACAAATCAAATAATCATACTTCATAAATTCCCGGACTATGCCAATCGCAGATGTTTCGGATGCTGCATACGCAAATGCAAAGGTAAGACCCGCCGATTAATCGAGCTGGGCCCAGGGACGCTCCAACAGTGTTTTCCCTTGAATTTTTCCGTGCCAACAGACATGATGAAAATCCTGACGGACGCGTTAGGTATCAAAAATTGGGATTTTTATTTCTATGCCCCTGGTTCCTTAGTTGTACTCATTCATCCCCACAAGCTTAACATTTGCTCACTTTCCCCACTCGCTTGTCTGAAGTGCTCACAACATGTCAAACTCGACGTTTGTCGTCGGGTCAAGCTTTGACTGTTAACTCAGTCGTAACTGTCGTTGCGTACTGACGTGTTGGCCAACTTGTCCAGTGTGTATTGACGCGTGGGGCCTCCCTTGCGTACCGAATCAGATCGATCTCGAGCTCGAGCACCTCCGCCGTCGTCGTGCCGCCTCCGCCACCCTCGTGTCCTGCACCGTCTAAGCCTAGTCCACCTCCGCCGTTGTCTTGCCCTCCGCCACATCTACCCCCACCCCCACCCCCATCTGGAGGAAGTAGCGATGTCGGGGGAGCGCCCACTCCGGCTCATCGACCGAGGAGAGGATTGGGTCGAATCGGCGGCGGATAATTCATGGATTACCCCTGGGTAAGCATTGTTTCCCAGGTTCTCTCTAATTGATGTTCTGATTCGTTAGGTAGGCCGTATTGGACTGGTGGTCACGTGAATCTGTCCAATTTTGCTGGCCTAACTCAAACCTTTATTTGTTAATCGAATAGGATTGATCCCGTGATTGCTTTCCGGCTGACTCTTAGAATGGAAGCTAGTGTGCTACGCGGTAGAAAACCGCATTTGATGTCTAGCTTTTGCTATCCGAAGGTGGTAGAAACAAGCATTTCGTTCAAAGCTTTGCGGAATGCATTAAGTTCTCCTCCATATGGTTGGACTGACGCCGATGCTGTTGGCTGAAATATTTCAGCAGTAGTGAACAACAATTTGTCCCACTAACTTGCGACGAGCATCTAGAATTGCTCTTCGCTACGGGTGCTGAAAGCCGCTTCGGTAAAATTCTTGTCGAGGTGCTTAGGCCACGAGGCACTGATCGGGACAAGGGGAAGGGTGTTCAGAAATCTTCTGCCTCTGCTAATAGCGAGCGCCCCGGCACTCCATGTAGGTCGAGATCAAGCAGAGCTAGTGGTTCAGCAAGTAACAATATGTCTGGTGCCACTTCTTCTGCCACTTCTCCTATGGCTGCTGCTGCTGGCGATGTAGAACAAGATGCAGAGCCAGATGATGAAGTGCCTCAAGCTGATGATGAGGATGAGAGGATGTACCCTGATCTTGTTGATACAGTTAGTCAACAAGCTATGGATGATGAATATCAGGAGGAAGCTATCAACGGTGCAAGATTTAATGACACTGATGATGAAGAGAGGGGGAGAACATGGACAGCTTAGTTATCGATGAATATGATGGTGATGACATGCCAGCAATTGAGTGGAACAGGGAAGATCCTCAGCTTACTGTCGGCACAATTTTTCAGTCGATGGTGGACTGTCGTAATGCAGTGACTACGTATTGCATTATCTCTAAAAATACATATGTGGTTGATAGGAGTGAGCCAACAAGGTTCACTGTTCATTGCCCATATCCTAGGTGCAGATGGAGGTTGCATGCATCAGTAATGTTGAGGAGCAACTTGATTCAGGTTTGTTTGTGTATTTCAGTTTATATTAATTCATTTTATATACAGATCATTGTGTAATTTTTTCTTAACTGTGTTTCTCTTTTTTATTTTGTTTCAGATAAAAAAGAACGAACACAAGCACACTTGTCCACCTAGAGGGGAGGGGGAAATAATAAAACAAAGCTAGCAAAGACTAGGTGGGTGGCAGATGCAGTTTTGGACTGGTTGAGAGAAACACCAACACTTGGTCCAACAGCACTCCATGGAATTTATTTGAGAAGTACAAGATTGATATACCTTACATGAGGATTTTCTATGGCAAGGAGATGGCTCTTGACAGGATTAATGGTGCTTGGAATGACAGCTTTCAATTGCTCTACACATTTAAAGCTGAAGTGGAAGCTGCCAGTCCAGGGAGTGTTGTAGACATTGACAAGCATACAGTTCCATACAAAATAAGAGGGAAGACATTTGAGAAGGAGTGCTTCAGGAGGGCATTTGTTTGTTTCAAGGCTTGCTGGCAGGGATTTCTGGATGGTTGTAGGCCCTATTTGGCTATTGATGCAACAACTTTGAATGGAAGATGGAGAGGACAGCTAGTGGCAGCTTGTGCTGTTGATGGACACAACTGGCTATTCCCAGTTGCATTTGGTGTGGTGGAGGTAGAGTGCGAAGAAAGTTGGGTCTGGTTTCTGCAGAATTTGCGCAATGTTATAGGTACACCCCCAGGTTTAGCTATACACACTGATGCTTGCAAGGGGTTAGAAAGTGCAGTAGGAATTGTATTCCCTGGAGTGGAGCATAGGGAATGTATGCGCCACCTAGTGCAAAATTTCAGAAACAAATTCAAAGGTAAAATTTATGACGATAATTTGTGGCCAGCATCATACACATGCAGTGAGAGGAAGCATGAGCACCATTTGGGTGTGTTGTATGGTCACAATCCTCTGGTGAAGGAGTACCTAGATGCACATCATGGGAAGTTGTGGTCAAGAAGTAAATTCAATACAATCTGCAAAGTGGACTATGTGACAAGTAACTTGGCAGAGTGTTTCAATGCAAAGATCAAGAAATTGAAAGGGCTTTTGTTGTGGCAATTATTTGATAAGATTCGGCAAATGATCATGATAAAGATGGCTCTACGGAAAAGAATTGCAGAAACAGAATATGTTGGCCATCTTATGCTTCCATCTCTTATTAAGGCATTGCATGCCAAGGCAAGAGGTCTGAAGATGAAATGCATTCGCTCAGACACACTGGTGGCTGAGGTAACATATACTGACAGTAAAAACAGGGAATGGAGGTATCCAGTTAACCTAGCAGCTAGGGAATGCAGTTGTAGGCAATGGCAGCTCCGAGGGAAGCCATGCATACATGCCCTGCATCTGATGACGGTTATCGGTGGTGAAGATGGTGAAGTCGATCAATACATCTCTGAATATTTTTCTGTTGCAAAATTCAGGGCTGCATATGCTTCTAATGTGCCTGCACTCTTGGGAAAGGATCAATGGATCCAGGTAGATCCAGGGTTCAAACTACATTCTCCTGTAATCACTAGACCACCAGGAAGACCAAAGAAAAACAGGTTCAGAAGAGGTGAAGAGGGTCGTGTCAAAAAACAGAGGAAGTGCAAAAAATGTGGAGTTCTAGGGCACATTCGTAGGATTTGTACCAATCCAGTGGATGCATCATTTGTAGAAGAGGAACGATGGGCAGCAACAAATGCAGAGGAGAATGCAGAGGTAGAGCTAATTGCAGCCACAGCCGAGGAGAATGAAGAAACTGAATTAGCAGTGCCGGCACCTTGGTATGTGTGCATTTCTCAACTGAATTTTGTGCATTTCTTCTCTTTTTAATCGATGGCTTATAATATTATTATTTTTACCTAGCTCCAGGACAACTAGAGGCAACAGAAAAAGGCCAAGAGATGAGGAGGAATTTGAAGCTTTGCAGGTTTTGAGTCTATTGGAGATGAAGAAGTAATTATTCCTGTAGTTCCTTTGAAGATTATTGAACCCACAGATGATCGTCAACTGGTCATAACTCCCTCAGCACCTCGACAGCCATCACCCCAAGTGCAGAGCAAAAGGAAGAAGAGAAAGGTGGATATCCCACCAAGGGAAACCAGGAGCAAGGCGGTTAAGCCGTCGTCGAACACTCGAAGCAAGACAAAGATGTGAAATTTGAATGCTAGTTGTAAACTTTGAACTTTTAGAATTTGTAATAAGGTTTGTGTTGTCATCTGTGAAAACTTTTACTTTGATGTGAAATTTGAGATCAAATTCAAATTGGAGACAAAATTTGAATTTGAGGCAAATATTTGAATTTGAGGTCATATTTGAACTTTTACAAAACCACCATTGAATTCATTTGCTCTGTGATGTGATGTTACAATGATACGTGTTAGATGATCAATTCGATCATTTTTGTGTAGTCGTGAGAAATGTGCTTCAAATGAGGTCCGAAGCTAGGGTAAACACCCCCATTTGTAATTCATGAAAAATTCGACTTTGTCTAAATGATCCAAATAATTTTGAGGAGCAACTATGTCACATATAACAACATTATGCGCTGGTTTTATACGTATTTGATTTTTTTTGAATTACTTATGCTCATTTGACACTCTATTCTCGAACTCTAAACAACTCTATACAAGATAGCTCTTTTGTGGAAACAATTTTCAATCAATTATCCATAAACCATGTTTATATTTTTCTAGTAACTATATCACATATAACAACATTGTGCGCTGGTTTTATGTCATTTTGATTTTTTTGAATTACTTATGCTCATTTGAACCCATCACTCTATTCTCGAACTCTAAACAACTCTATACAAGATAGCTCTTTTGTGGAAACAATTTTCAATCAATTATCCATAATCCATGTTTATATTTTTTTCTAGTAACTATATCACATATGACAACATTGTGCGCTGGTTTTATGTCATTTTGATTTTTTTTGAATTACTTATGCTCATTTGAACCCATCACTCTATTCTCGAACTCTAAACAACTCTATACAAGATAGCTCTTTTGTGGAAACAATTTTCAATCAATTATCCATAAACCATGTTTATATTTTTTACTAGTAACTATATCACATATAACAACATTGTGCGCTGGTTTTATGTCATTTTGATTTTTTTTGAATTATTTATGCTCATTTGAATGCCGACGGGCTTACTTTCGTCTGAAAATGATTTTTCAGAAAAATGACCTTAAACCAAGTTTATATTTTTCTAGTTACTATGTCTTATAACTCGATAAACTGTGAAAGATTCATATTTTTCTGAATTTTTTTGAATTACTTATGGTCATTTGAAACCCTAGCGCAGCATCTGATCAAACCCTAGCGTCGCACCCTAACCGTCCGATCGAACCCTGGCGCCAAACGACAGCCCTTAGATACGGTCTTCTAGAAGGATTCCGATGGCGATCCACGAGAGGTTGGTTCCAGCCACCTGATTGGCCGCAGAAAACAGGCGGGTCCGACCAATTGTGGGCCCCAACCACCCTCCTTCTCCACCCACGAACAGAGGAGCTCGAGCTCGCCCACCATTGTCTCCCCTTTCTTCTGCGTTTTCTCCACCCACGCACAGAGGAGCTCGAGCTCGCCCACCCACGCACAGAGCAGCGATTCTTCTTCTCCGGCGACGAGATATGTTGTTCTCTAGTTCAGCCTCCCGCCCCTCGTGGCCCCAGCATGGTCCAGTGCCCATGTTGCCATGTCCTGACTGCCAACGCGTCGCGCCATTGGTACGGTTGACTTCAACGTCGAACAAGAACGGCAACTTAGGGCGAGAGTTCGTGAAATGCGAGAGCAAGCCAGAGGGGCAGGTTAGATCTCATGATTTTGCTCTGATTTCTTTTTCTCTTTGCTCTGAATTCTTTTTCCTTGGATCTGAGATTTAGGGTTCATCTTTTCGTTTCAGATTGTGACAAAATGCAACCATTTCGAATGGCTGGACGACTATGTTCGCAGGCTTGAAGGGCAGGCCTCGATTCCTGTCAATGGTGTCGCAACCCGGGATCTCAATCTGCCCGACAGTGCTGCTCCGACAGTTGGGGATGCGGATCTGAAGGGGGAACTAAAGAAGATGAACAAGAACTTGAGGCAGCTGACTGAATTGAAGAAGCAGTCGAATCTCATAGCTTTAGGATTTTACTTTTGTGTAATTGCTCTAGGATTTGCTTACTTGCTAGTCGTCAGTCGTTAGAGATGTTATTAGTGTGGATCTGGTGATGTTATTAGTGTGGATCTGGTGCTCTTGTGTTGCTTAAACTGGGTCTGTATCAGTTAATTGTTACTTAACATCAGTTTTGTCAGTTAATTATGTGCTTACCATCATTCTCTGTGTCGATCTGGTGTTCTCTTGCTTAACATCTGTTCTTGATACTTTCAGTTTCGTCAGACAACACGTAGCGCAAATGAAAAAAAAGTATAATGAGTTCTTGGGCCCAAATCGATAGGGCCAAGCTAGGTTGGTCTGGTCCATGACGTTAACTATGTGTTTTTTTTGCTGTATACCCTTATTAGATTGCACAGGGTGCATGTTGACTCCAATGTAGCTGCTCATCTTTTAGCTAAATCTTGTGCCTCTTATAGTAGTGAAGTGTGGCGTGGTGTGTCCCCGGACTTGATCCGGCAGACTCTTTGTACTGACATTATGGTTGTTTAATCAATAAAGTGGCGGGTTTAGTGCAAAAAAAAGGGTGCATGTTGATTCCAAAATTGACACCAACAATTAAAAAATGGGCAAATTGAGAGCTCGTTTCTCGTTGTTTCGAATTGCACATACACAACAGTTGAGTGATATTTTTTTATACAACTCTTCTTGTTTTTTCATACAAGTCTTCTTCTTTATCTTACAACAATTCAAAAATTACCAATATGGCCAACTACAACTCTTCTTGTTTACCTTCTTTACCATGCACTACGACCACCAACGATTCAAAAACATGTAATATGGCCACCAACATTTACGCTTAAAAATTAGCTTCTTTTTGTAAAATCAATATGGGCACCCACAATTCCAAAAAATACATTTTTCTTTTTCTTTTCGACATCACCATGGCTCATTTTTTCTAGCTTTCATATCCATTTTGACAAATTTGACTACGTTTACTTGTCTTAAACAAACATTTGTAAAAAGAAAACAACAAGAAAATAACAAGCACACAATGATTATAACGACAATAACATAGATAGATAGTAGTTCTTGGGTGCGCACCCTAGTTTTTACATAAAACACGATATAACACGACAGAGATAAAGAGTTCACGATACAACCAACAACAATACATAGAAATATAATAAAAATCCCAAACACACTAGGGCAAGACATGCATCACGAGACCTAACACACTAGGGCACCGTCTTCACTGCTCCTCCTCCTGGCCGTTCTCTCCGAGATAGTACGGGAGGCTGTGGATGTCACCGTTGGGGAAGATGGACGCCACGTTGGTGAAGAAGTTGTACGTCGTGAATGCGATGAACTCCTGCCCACAGAAAAACACCTGGCCGAGCAGGTAGTAGGCATTAAAACGGTTGGTGAAGATGGCGCGGTAGCCTGTCGTCCTCGCGCCGGCGTATGGACGCAGTTCCTCGAGGCGAAACATCCTCTCCGAGCCCGCCGGGAGGTGGTGATAGCCCGCACGGAGAAACCCCTCGGCAAGCTCACGAGGACCCCTCCATGGCGAGATCGCCCACACGCGGAGCTCACAATCGACGACGACTCCGGCTGGGTACCGCCTCTCCGGCACGGTGGGTGGCAAGAGGAAGGTGGGGGCGTTGTACTGCATCTTCTCCTCGCCTAGCTACGCTTCGAGACTGCTTTTGAGTAAGGTGAAGAAGAGAAGGGGCGGCACAGATGGAAGTTGTGGAGAAGAGATAGAGGGTTGGGGGTATAAATAGGGGAGGATGAGCCGTGTTGCTACGAACCGGCACGGCTTGTCGATCGGTATGCCTCGGCTGCTTTAATTCGCCATCCACTGAAACGATTGGTATGCCACGCGATCATGGCTCCTCTGAATCGATGCGACTGGACCGAAAAGGCTGAGACGATGCAACGCTCTTAAACGCGGAGACGCGTGCGAGAAGAGATGAACCAGCGGTAGCGACCGTCTCTGCGTACGTTGATGCGCGGTTCGACCGTGCCTGCGTTCGTGGCTGCATCGTGGCTGATGAGCGGCACGGCAGCGACTGTCCCTGCATGCGTCGCGTCGCGGCAGCGACTGTCCCGGCGTCCGTGGCTGCATCATCGCGTCGCGTCCGTGGCTGCATCGTCGCTGTGAGCATGCAGCAAAGCTGCGTCCAGGGCTACATCGTGGCTGAGAGCATGCAGCAACCGGCGGCGTGGCACGTCGTGGCGGCGCGCATCGGCGCATGCATGCAGGCACGTCGTGCAGCGGAGCAATGCATAGCAGGCCTATATCGGGGCAGCACGCAGCGGTGAATGCATAACAGGCTACGGCGACGATAAGCACAGGCCCAACAGTCCAGCGGAACCACGGTCCAATGGTTAAACCAGTGTCACCTTACAACGCGGCCCCACTTGTCAGGTCCAACGGGCGACACAGTCCAGCGCGGCCCCACTCGTTACCCAGTTAACGGTCAAACCTTGACCTGACGGCATGCCCCGCTATGAGCATTTCCCAGGGTTTCACACAAGGGAGTGGGGAAAAGTGAGCACAAGCTAAGCTCGTGTGGATGAGTGAGTACAACTAAGGAACCAGGGGCACAGAAATAAAAATCCCAAAATTAAACTGCAGAACGAGTCAGTAAGACCTACAACGGCCTGAGTCGAGTCTGTCCAGCATGTTCCAGGTTCGAGTCCGGGGACTCGAATTTGATTGAAGGCTAGTATGGTTTCGCCCGAATGTGCGGTTAACTGAGCTCGATTTTCGAGCGAATCAGGCCTACTATGTCAAAATCCCTAGGCAAAAGTTTTAAAAGTGTTCCAGGTTCGAGTCCGGGGACTCGAATTTGATTGAAGGCTAGTATGGTTTCGCCCGAATGTGCGGTTAACTGAGCTCGATTTTTGAGTGAATCAGGCCTACTATGTCAAATCCCTAGGCAAAAGCTTTTCGACTGTGTTCCAGGCTCGAGTCCGGGGACTCGAGTCTGACTGAAGACTAGTAAGGTTTCGCCCGAATGTGCGGTTAACTGAGCTCGATTTTCGAGTGAATCAAGCCTACTATGTCAATATCCCTTGGCTTATATACACATGCAATTGACAATTGAGACTAGAAGAACTACATCAGATCAGGAGTACAAAAGCAAAGACTACGACGTGCACGATGAAGTGAGCACATGCTCGATTCTTCGAGTCAAGCAAGTACTCGGGGGCTAATGACGAGGTTATACTCTGCGGGTACCCCAGCGTAAGGGTACCAGGTGCACGTGATGATCAAAGAAGGCCAAGTTTAATCGAAGCCCACGAGAGAAGGCCCAAGACATAGAGTGCTTTCCAAGTTAGATTAAGTTATAGTCGGTTGAGACTTTCCATACATGTAACCTTGGTCGGTTATGTATTCCGAGACCCAGCCTCCTATATAAAGGCTGAGAGGGTGATCGATCAAGGACAAGCAATCCATAGCCACCAAAACCCCGACGAGATCAGCAACTCGTCGGATCCTTGTAACCCTCATATTCACATCATCAAATACAGACAGACAGAAGTAGGGGTTTTACCTCACTCGAGGGCCCTGAACCTGGGTAAATCCCGCTTGTCAGCCGTCGATACCACTAACACTACGCGTTCTCTACCACACAATCAACCCTAGGTACCTAACCATGGGATTTGCCGAGGGCACACCTCGACAATAATCATATGAGGAAAAGATAAGAAATATGCAACAAATGATTAGGAACAGAACCCCCATAGATTTAGTAAAAAGAATAAAGAACATAAGAGGAGGAAAAATCCATCAATTATATCCATGATTAGGAACGACAAACGTTTTGCACTAAGTTTGCCAAAGGAGTTAATGGACAAGATCTGGAACAAAAAAGAATCTGGAAAAAATCCCCTAGCGGCGGGTCTTCCTTTTGCATCTACGGAGTAGATCGGAGGAGCAAAGTAGATTAGAAAAAAACACACCGGGTCTAACAAAACGGAAGAACAAACGAATTTCTTCTAAAAAATGGAAAGCGAATCCAGATCGTCGCCTCAATTCCCGCCGCCGGCCGACGCCTCTCATCTTGATGTTGACCCTGACGTCACGATCCTTCTTCCCTACCTGCGAGTCGCCGCCGCTGCAGCTTTATTTTCGTCGGAGGCCTGCCTCTTCTTCGCGGCCGGCGACCTCCCTCCCCAAGACCCCAACCACGCAGGTTCAGGACGACGGCGGTCGAGCATGGACGTGTGCCGTCGCCTCGACTCGTCTTGGACCTGCGAGAGATAAGAGCATGTCTAGTAGAGCCCTCAAACCCTCATCCAACCGCTTTTTTTACAGTTTCGGAGCGAAAAATCCCGTAGACTAGAGCCCTCAAACCCTTAAACCATCAAAAAAAAATTGAGGGTCCAACCCTCAAACCTCATCCCAACCTGTAGAAGTGAGGGTTGGAGAGGGGAAACGACCCCAACCCGTACTCCTCCACTGTGAACGCGCGGGAGGGAAATTTCCGCCCGCCAAGCTCGCCTCCGCCGGCCGCCGCGCGCCATGGAGCCGGCGCCCGCCTCCTCCCTCGCCCCGCCCGTGGCCCGGCCCCATTCCCCGCCTCCGCGACTCCCGCGCCGGCCCAGCAGCCGCCCGTCCCGAGCCTGCCGGCGCCGGTGGCCTCGGTGGTCGCCGCCAAGCGGCGCGGCCGGAGTCGGCACGGGGCGGAGCGGCCTGGGGCGGCGGCGGCCTGGGACGGCTCGGCCTGTGTCGGCACGGGGCGGCGCGGCCTGTGGCGGCACAGAGGCGGCACGGGGCGGCGCGGCCTGGGGCGGCGCGACGGCCAGGGCGGCTGCGGGGCAGGGCTGGGGAGGCGCGACGGCCAGGGCGGCGGCGGGGCATGGCTGGGGCGGCGGCGGGGCAGGGCTGGGGCGGCGGGGCAGTTGGCCAGAGGAGAGGAGGAAGAAAGGGAAAGGAAAAAAAAAATTTGATTGGTATATTCCTAGAATATTCCGTTATAAGGGTTGGTTTTAAGAGTTCTAGTCGTTGCCTCTGTTTTTCAACCCTTAAAGTGCCAAAAAATACCAATTCTCAACCTTAAACATTTGAGCGTTTGAGGGCTCTACGCTCTAAGGTGAGAGGAACGAGGTCGGGCCACGAACTGTACAAGTACATTTTGACTGCCTTACTAGTGCGAAGATGGAAACTGTCCAGGTTGAAAGTGTAAAACATCAAGGCACGAATCTTGGAATGATCCAGGTCGTTGGATAGGGCAGGGACCCCAACGACGGTGTGGAAAAACCGCGCTCAATACGGTAGGTAGAGTTAGTGTTTTGGTACTGAGAAAAATGCACTGAACTCTGGTTTGTAAAAAGTGAGGATAAAACCTATCAAATACGCTAGAACCAAAATACACTAGAATACGATGTTTTTAAATATGTGAGGATTTAGAGGTTTGACCGAGATCACTGAAAAAACTGTATAAACAAACAGAGCCTGACCGGGAACTCCTACCGAGGAATTTGGATAGGTGCAACCAGTAATTTTCTGGTAGGATGTCTTAATAGTATTCGCTACGCTGCCAAGGTATAAAAAACACTGGTTCTATCTATCCCTTGGCATGAAAGAGGGCAGATAAAGAGCTACCTAAATTCAAAAAAAAAAAAAAAGATAAAGAGTAGCTCCGACTTCATTATGACACCCCTTGTCTCCAGCCTTAAAATGCAAAATGTCAAAAAAAAAAAATGGAAACAGCCACACCAGCCTATACCGTAGCGTGACAAAAACTAACCAAAAAAAAAAAGGCCAACCCACTAATCGCGAACTTCAAATAACCAGAGGTACCGATCAACCGATGGGAAGATTTTCCTTCTGGACAGTGGCTTCGTACTGAAACAACCTGCCATTTAACAGTAACGACGATAGGTCCAAGACCTGATCCATGTGACAGTTCAGAGCCAAACATTGTTAAATAGATCATAACACCCAATTTATTGTGATGCTCAACTATTGATAAAAACGTCTTAGTCGAACACTAAGTGTTGCAGCATATACATTAGAACATATACTAGGATAAACGAGGTATCTAAAGTTACATCCACAAGTGTCTATCTCCGCACACAACCGGTGCTCAGCTCTGGTGGGTTCAGCTCGAGCTCAAGGCAACCGGTGCAAGGAAGCCAATGCTGAACCCGAAGGAGATGCAGCTCAGTTCCTCGTCGTTCTCCCCAGCATCTTCATTTGAATGGTGTAGGAGCCCTGCGACATAACAAATAGTTGTGAGTAACAGACCGGAGGCAACGGATGATGAACAATCAGCCATTTTCTCAAGGAATGCAAGACGCCCAGCAATGAGAAAATATGCACATTAATTCAGAAACGCAAGCAAACACAAGAATGTACGGAATCTTACTGGTGGGGTGATAGATGGTAAAGTTTGCTAGTGAGAAAGCTCGAAATCAGCAGTTGCCGGGCAGTCAGTCTTTGTGCAAGATGTCATCCGTTTCAGAGTAAACATTGAAGATCCAATACTTAACATCAATAACCAGCTTTCCCTTAGTGATGGTTCTATCTGCACAAGGACATGGCAAAGCATTACAAAATACATAGTTCAACAGGCAGAAACACAATAGACAAAACCTGTTTTGCCAATTGACTCATGATAAGCATCGTAACCTTACTATTCGAATTGGACAGCAGAGAACCATTCATAGGTCATATGGTAAAAAACAGAGCACTAAAGGTAAAGATTATCTGAAATAGTGGATTTTAAAGGTTTCATCAAACAGGAAACTGAATATACCATACGATCAACCACCAACATATCATGTTAAGGAACCAAGTTAAAGGTACAGTTGGCATGACTGAAATCAGAATACAACTCCCAATGACTGGGTGGTGCATGACTAAATATTCCTTCCATGGTAGTAACACTCATAATGACATAGAGATACAATTCTGATTGGTATCTCAAAAGAATGATCAGAAGAAGATATTTGTTGTCACATGCTGAACCTAGTTAGCATCTTTAACATGTGAATGCTAAGGACAGGTATCACAGAGATAACTCTATGAAACGGAATTGTTTGCAGATGCTTGCCAGTTACCAGGATCAGCATGTCGCAATGTTCCTCGACCCACGATACTCAAAGCTACAATTTCCATGTTGCAGTATAGTTAATACAAGGATGCTACTTATGTGCAATCAGTGGTTAAAAGTTTCTTAGGCCATGGATAGTGAAAGATGACTATGTGTGGGCGTTTAAAGAGAATATTTGCCACATCGTTAAACACCTCCATAAAATGCAACCCCTCCAATAAAGGCACATCTTTGTAGGTGCTTAGATGATTTATTATACAATTAATAAGTACAAGCTAAATGCATACTATCTTCTAAGCATGGGTGCCTAATCAAGCAACTGTCCTTCAAAATAGACACCAACGCTATACTACACGGCAAGAAAAGATTGTTTATTTTGTTAAGAGCTTGCATTGTTGTACATGCTCTTACATGTGGCCCTTCCGAAAATGTGAAATGTTCTGATACAGCAATGAACGAGTATTTTGTATACTAGCCAACACAATGTTCTGGTCTAAAAATAGAAGCTAAAGGGACTTGATAAATTCTGGATGAACCTTTAAAACTAGAATTTACAACTGAAATTATGTGACATGATATATATATTGTGTAGATGTGCTCAAATGTTTTTTAGATTTTTTGAGGGCTTATAACATGGATTTCTAATGTCTTGGTGCACCGGTTGAACAAGAACTATGGGTGCACGCAATACATCTTCACTAGACTAGCACTAACTTGAAAACCGAAAAAAGGGACAAATTGGCTTCTCAGACCCGGTATTGAAGGGATTATCATCGACTAAGCAGCTATAATTCCAAATAGGTTTCTCAGAGCTGGTATTACAGGGATTATCATCGCCTAAGCGACTAATAATACTTCTGGCTGCTGTCACGTATAAATTGCAGATAGTGTCACTAAAGGAAAAACTTAGTAGTCTTTCAAAGAAGTAAAATTCCCTGAAGCACTCAACAGCACACTAATTGCTGTAAAGTACACAAAAGTCAACACCTAACAGCAACAGCTCAAAGAAATTCCCCACAGCACGCCATCATAATTTCAGAACTAGAGACTTCACCCATCACAATTTTACAACCACAAGAAGGCAAGCTACCAAAGCAACAAATCCCGATCCTAAATAAAACCAAAGAAGCAAAATACTTTCATGTATTAAATTTAGAGAAGAAACTAGTATGTCCCAGTAACCGCACGCAAGGCTAGCCTATGACAGTACAGGCAAATTTGTGTATACTTAAAAAGTTCAGTACTAGAAATCTTAACTTACAATTGGAGTGGAGCAATTCAGTACTACAAAGTTTAACTAGTACACCAAATTCATGGCAGAGCAAAGTAACTACCTACGAAGGAAATAAACGCATACAGTAGAAATTATGCCCGGAGAAGGGGAAAGTTTACCAGTGGAAGCGGAGATCTTGAAGGTGGCTGGCACGCCGCGTTCGACCGGATCCGGCACGATCTCCACGCCGCTCACCTTCACCGGGTAGTTATTGTGCTTATCTGCAAACCACAGCCAAGGCGGCGACAACAACCAGAAAAGCTCGTCAATTCTCACGAAATAGTCACCTCCGGGAACCCGAAGTAGCTGCGAAAGATCAAGTTTCGGGGAGCGGGGGTAAGGTAGGCTGCTACTCACTGCAGTACTCGACGTCAGTGACGGCCGATGCCGACGGGAGGAGGAAGCAGGCGGCGGCGAGAAGGGCGAGGGCGAGGAGGCTCTGCTTGGTCGCCATCGTCGTCGGGTTGGACTTGGCGAGCTGGAGGACTAGTTTGTGGGGCGAGAGATCTTCGGGGGTTGGGTTTATAAGAGAGGATAAAGAGAGTTCGTGTCAGTTCTCTCGCGTGTTCTTCTCTGATTCTCTTCTAGCTTCGTCGGTGGCTCACGACACAAACACGTGGAGCCGGAGTACCGACGGCCTCGAGAAGGATTGTGGCAGCATGGACTTGTGGTTAACGATAGCAACACCGATGTTATCGAACTGTTTTTGTTCACATTGTTAAAATTTAAAAAACAAGATATGTTCCAATAAGAATCTCAGTCACATGTTACCCACAATCATTTAATAATTTTGCATTTATGGTTAGCGGCACGCGTTGCGTGGCGAAAACGATCGGTAAGAGAGAATGGCTACCACGAGTATGGTGTTGATGTGAATAGCTCATGTGCAACAGAGACATTAACAGGGACGATGCCAGGAAAAAGGTCGCTGGTGTCATTTGAGCTTTCTAACACAAACCGATACATATATTACAGCCGAATGGAAGTTTTCACCTCATACGTTGCCATATTGCTCTGTTACCGATCTGTAGAAGATCGTTTGACATGTTCTATTTTTATTTTAAACCAATTATTTTTTTCACAAGTCAATTACATATTTCAAGGCACAATAAAAGATTTCGAACATCATGAGGCATATCGATAACAACATTTTCATTCATAACAGAGACAAAATAGATGTTTACACATCAATGTGATCAAATACACAATATCATGTGAACACCACAATAACGCATTGAAATAAGTCTAAAATTATGAAGATACTCAACACTTAGACTTGACCACATGCAACAAAAGTAGCACTAAGCTATAAAACTAAAGTTACTGAGCACACAAATGCATTACAGCCATTACCGTCTTTCCTCAAACCAGTATAAGACATCAATAAAGTTAGAAATAGGAGAGCTATAAAATAAAAAGGATGCAAATAAGTCAAGATCGGAGTAGCTGAGTCTTCAATGTGCATCTTATTGTCATGGTCAACTAAAAGTGGTTGGAGTAGTGTATTCTACTATATGTTTCATAATCCCCGGAGCTCATGTTGATTTGAGTTATTGAGCCACATGCGTATACCGAATTCTTTTGCTCTCGAACCTGACGGCTTAACTGAAACTGAAAACATAGGGGGCGTATTACCGGTGTCAAAACATATTGTGAGCCATTTCCATTAGTTCGGACTTCTGATCTACGTGGCTACTGCAACAACTGTATATGGTATAACATAATTATCAGAAGCCCGCCTTCGAAGCTTGAAAGGTAAATATGTGTTTGCATGTTCTGTGTCCACAACAACCTGCAGCCCATGCCAAATGTGCCATGGATGCATATTCAGACGCTGAGGGCATCTCCAGTCGTTGTGCCCCCCAAGCTGGAAAACAGCGTTATTTTGGCCGACCTGGGGGGCAAACGGCGCTATTCTGGATCCTGGGGGGGCGTTTTTCAGCCGTGAACCCAGGCCGCCACCCAGCCGGCGGTTTTGGGCATATTTTGGCATCAACAAAGGCCGACACATTTTCGCATACAAATTCACACATAGAAATAGTTCAACATACAAATTTACACACAAATGAATAGTTCAACAATGCAAGCAAATAAAACAAATCATACTAGGCATTGGCATCGCCATCATTGGCATTGCCTGTAGCGCCCCGACCTGACTACTATACAGTGATGTTGTGTGTCACTGGTTAAGCGATACAACCGGAGGTTACGGGTTTACCAATCCCCGGCCAAAACCTTTGGCAGGTGTTGCTCGGAATTGATCATCGGCAACACAACTCCCCGATTGATGACTTAACACAGGCACAGCTATCATAGCATAATAATAAGATCAAAACTTGTGGAACAACTGGCACATCACAGACTCTACGACACAAATCATATAGTTTAACTCTTATAATAGAGAAAGATAGCGAATGACAACCAGAGGTCACAGACCCAACATTACAACATGCGGAAGCGAAGTGTGTTGTTCTAAACAACAAGAACCAAATTATGGCCTAAGAGGCCTGCAAATAAACATCCAGCGCCAGCTGTTCCGGGATGTCCCAAGCTACCACCTGGGAACCCCAGACTACTCGTCGACGTCCACAAAGAACCCACCTTCGAGGGCGGTGAAGTCCTCTCCTGAAAATAACAAACGACGTTGAGTTCGACGAACTCGCAAGATTAAGAGCTAATATATGCTCGATGATTGGCTTTCAAGGTTTTATGGTTGTTTTGCATAAAGCTGATTTTATTTAATAAAGCAAGACTCCATGGCATCGTCTAATCAGAGTATTTTAAAAAGAGGGAAGAAGTGACTCTTTCTCTTGAATCACCTTTCTCACCATTCATCACCATCATCAACATTGTACCTGTTCATCAAAGGCACCTCCCCGAATCACCCTCGAGGAAGCTCACCTTGCATTGGTGGGTGGTACCTCTAGTACCCAGTTTTTAATCATTCCGTTAACGTTATTCTATGATCTTACCTTCACTTCCCAAGTCGTCCATAACCGCGGACACGGCTTTTCGAAAAGATTTTCCCTGCAGGGGTGTACAAAGTGGAAGTCCCCGGAGTCCCGAGGGGCCCCAGCTCCTTCGCCATGCGTACCGTCCGGCCCATTGCCTGGCCTTTAGCTCTCTTCCTGGGAGAGCCGGCTGGGTAGGAGCGGTGTCGACTTCTCCCTCGTTAAGGACTTTCCAAGATCATCAGTGGCGGTAGGACAAGAGGTACTGTCGTGGTGGGATCACGGCAGATGCCATGGGTATGGCTTAGTTGGGGCCGAATGGTCATTGGGGAATCCGGGGAGGGTTTATGCACTCAAGACGTGCACAAGCAAGAACATGCAAGAAACCACAAGAACATGAACAAGAAGCCAAGAAAGCCAAGAACACAAAAGACACCACGATGTACCCAGGTTCGGGGCCTTCGTGAGGAAGTAAAACCCCTACTCCTGCCTTTCCTCTCTCAATATATCAGTGTAGTTCTCAGGTACAAGGTGCTCCTCGAGCTGTATGATGCTCCCAAAGTGAGAGCTCTAGACGGAAGATGAAACTATGAAGGGGGAAATGAGCTAGGGTTTTCGCCGTCCTCCTCCCTGGAGGTAGAGATGCCGCATATATACACAGGCCGAAGTACATTTTTACCCCTGCCTACAACTGACAATGGCATGGCCAAAAGGTAGAAGACAAGCCTCTGCCTCCTGCCAGCTCAACGGCCGGACTGTCAGGCCAGCCAGGCCTAGCTTTCCTCTTCCGGTCATACTTCAGTAGCCTGCCGAGGTCTAGCCTGTAGACCTTTCCCGAAATAGCCGAGTCAGCTCCTAGGCCCCCGAGCTTCCGGGAAACCCGTGGACGGACCTCGCCGTCCTCTGAAGCCTCGGGCTACGAGCTCTGCGGCGCCCGTGACCTCTCTGACATGCCTCGATCCTTGCTGCCAACCTCGGATAACACTCCGGATCCTATACCTCGGTAGAGAATACCTTATTCCTGTGGTAGCTAGCTGACTGCCCCGAGGTTGATACCTCGGAGGATATACCTCGGAGAACATACCTCGGACGTACACCTTACGTCGGATGACGCCTCCTGCGTCCTTGCTCAATCGCTACCTCGGACAGCTTACTACCTTAACCTTACATGTCTTGACCTCATCATTACCCTACCCGGGGGTAACCCCCCGACAGTAGTCCCCGAAGCTGATGTGGTCTTGCAGCCTCGGATGAAAGGCCGCACCAGGTTCAACCCGAAACCACATGCGCTACGATGTTTTGCAGGTTACCGAACCAATACTCCGAGAAATCCATCGGTCTGTTCCTCGGGCCATACTGCTTTTCCGAAGTATCCGCCGAGATCTCGGACGTCAACCCCTCGATTTCTGCATCTTTACTGACTTCGGTCAGAGAACACTGTTCACGTGTCCCATCCGTCACTTCCTGGTCCACGATAGTCAAAGCACTCGAGTGCTTTCCACCACGCGGCCCACGTCAGCGGAGGTTTCCCGCTTGCGCCGCTTCGCGCTCCAGTAACCGCGCCGCACGACGGTTTGCCTCCTGCAACCGATCCTGTGGCCTGCTCGTCCACCGCTATCTTCGTGCCACGTGGGCATTTGTGCACAAACGATCCCACTCGCCGCTCCGATAACCGCGCGGTAGTGCGCAGTTACCGCCCGCGGTTATAAATACGGGCCCAGGGCAGTGCTTCCCTCTTCTTCCTCATTCACTCGCCGTCTCGCCTCCATCGCAACCAGTGCTGCCGCTTCCGTTGAGAAGAAACGCGTTCCCGCCGCCGCCGACGAGCAGCTCCTTCGTCGCCGCTGCGACCGCGTCACCGGCGCCGCCCTTCAGCACCTCATTTTCACGGTATGTACTCCCTTTCTTGATACCCTAGGCATTGCTCTAGGTTTCTTCCTCTTCGCGCTTTGGTTCTTCATATGTTCTTGAATAAAACTCTATTTACCCCTCCGGTAGATCTTACTCGCATACTCTTTTGGGTAGAAATGGTTTCATGCCTCGGATAGATGTTCGCCTAGCATATATGCCTCTATGCACATAAGATAGCCACCAAACTCCTCCTGAGTTAGCCAAATATTGCCTAGATTCCAGATTCCCTTTTTCCTTTGCTAAACTTCTGCGCATTCTCTGCAGATTGATTCTGCCGAGATGTCTCCTCCTGAGACTTCGGAACAAACCGAGGTTCCAGACCTCGAACTGGAGGTCGGAGAACGAGCCGGCTGGGAAGGTTCGGATGTAACTCCGGACGAAATCCAGTGGCTCAGGGCGACTCGGCGGATTCCCGCCGGGGTAGAGTGTCGCCTGCCAGAGGGCGAACTCGAGCCTCAAGTCAAGCAAGGGGAACGGGTGGTCTTCGTCGCGCACTTCCAGCGCGGCTTCGGACTGCCCGTTAGTGATTTCTTCCGGAGCTTCCTCGACAAGTTCGGACTCCAGGTTCATCACCTCCCCGCCAACGCCATCACCACTCTCTTGCATTGTTTCCTTCTCTGAGGGATACCTCGGCCTCGAAGCCACGGTAGACCTCTTTTCTCGCTACTTCCAACTCAAGCGGCAAGTGATCCCGGATCCAAAGAACAAGGATCTGCCCAAGCAATTAACCGCCTGCGGAGCTGCCACCATAGCTCCTCGCCGAAACTCCATCTTCCCACGTATCACTACTCCGGACACCGTTCGCAAGTGGCTCCGGACGTGGTTTTACGTGAAGAACTCCGGCGAAGAGGACCTCCTCAACCTGCCGGCGTTTAACCTCAGCCCTCCTACAGAACAGCTCAACTGGGACTACACTCCCCCTCACACCGGCGAACTCAAGTCCATCCATGGGTATATTGCGAAATGGCAGGACCCGGAGGACCCCGGGAACGACGGGAAAGTCCTGACGGCCGACGACCTGGCCTGCACATTCGTGAAGCGCAGGGTCTCCCCTCTTCAGGCGAGGTCTCACAAGATCTGCCACATGAGCGGTCTTTATGACCCCACCCGTCATACGCACGTTGCACTGGACAACGCCGCGGTAGCTCGGCGAGTCCGAGCTATCACCAAGTCCAAGATCTCTGACGCTTGGACATGGGGAAGGGAACCCCACTACCGGACCAATCCAGCGAAACAGGTACGCTATTCCGACGTTTTCTTCGATACTTCTTTACCACCGAGGTCTTGCTACCGACGTTCACCTTGACAATTTTTCTTCCTAACTCCTTTTCATATGTCTGCCATACAGCTGTTCGCCCGCCAGACCGCCGAGGATGGAGTCCATCCTGCGGACCACTTCGGCAAGGATCTCCCTGTCGAGGACCCACCATCCAACGTGGACCCTGACGACGAGGATTATATGCCCATTGCCTCGGCCCGCATCACCACCGCGGGTAAGCCTCAAGCACAAGCTTCAGTTCAAGAGATTTCGGATGACGAGGAGGGGTTCCTCGTCATGGAACCAATAAACGCGGTACCTCTCTCCCGCCTTCCTCACCTTCCGAACTTTACTCCAGCAACCAGCCGGAAACGCGCTGGTGCCGCAACTTCGGCCGCCGAACCATCCGCCACTGGAGCCTCCGGACCCACTGAGGCTCCGGTCAAGAGACGCCGGCTGAAGAAGTCCGGACTTCCTCCTCATGCCCGGGGGGGCAAGAGGTTTCCTACCTCGGATGGGTAATGCTTTGCTTCTATAGCCAACAATGTTTGTTGCTTAAACATATTATCTCGGTATTAACACTTGACCATCTTCTTTTCGTTGCAGTGCCCCCATAGACGTGGATCAGGAGGTATCCTCCATGACTGCACCCGTTGGTGCCTCTGAAGCCACGACCACCCCGACGAACTCTCGCCCGGATCTCCACCGAGGTCTGGCCCGGCCTTGGGGAAATCTGCCCCCACCCGAGGTCAGACTTCTCCGCGTCCTCAAACGGATGCGGGGATCAATCGCGCCAGAACTCCGGCTACCGCCTTGCCGGAGCCTCGACTCTCCCCCCGCAGCCAGACTGCCCGCAACCAACAGCAGCAACAGCAGAAGCATCAGCAGAAGCAACAGCCCAAGCAGCAGCCCCAAAAACCAGTTCGCCAGACTACCTTGCCGTTGGAGAAGGGCAAGGAGAAAGAAAAAGAGACGGTGAAGTCTAAGGTCACCCCCAAACCAACATCTGGGTCTGGCACCCTGACTATCTCTTCTCCCTCAAGGATGCAACCGAGGTCTCCTCCCCCGGCGACACGCCGAATTCCTCCATTCGCCGCACCCATTGATGAGACTGCCCCTCCGGCCGAAGAATATGCTCGGAGGGCATCTCTTATATTGGATAACCGGCCTGCTTCAAGCTCCGAGGCTACTTTGGCCTTGGAGGCCTCGGTTAGGGGCATCGAGCAGGGCGGACCGTGGGGATTTCCTCCTCTGCGCACTGATAGTGACCAGAGCCTCGGCTCCTTGGAACACTACAATGCAGACTGGAATTCTGCAGACATGGACGAGGTCTCTTCTGCCTCCTTGACCGCCCAAGGGGACGAGCATCCTGCGGGGAGCAGCGCCTGCGCCCGACGCATGCTTGAAATGCAAACTTCTGCTTTGCTTGCTACTCGAGCTGTCAACGTAAGTTCCACTTTCTTTACTTTCATGCAGTATCTCCTCTAATATCCACCATCTCCAGTCCCCGAGATTCGAGGTAAACTATTGACGCTCCGCCGGAGTTAAAATTGTTTGGCTTGAATCTTAACTCTCCATTTTCATCCGACGTATCCAATCCATTTTATCTCACTTTAGCATGCACCTCGGGTACGAGTCCCCGAGACTCCTGTCGAGGCATACCCCGGCAACATTTTCCCAATGATTTGACTCCGAGTCCCCGAGACTCTTGTCGAGGTATAGCCTTTCTAACCGAGCTATATTTTTCTTCCTTGCAGAATGCTATGAACGTCCGCACGGATATCTTTCATACCCTCTTGTTTGACCACAAGAAACTCCACGACGAGCACAAGGCCGTCCTTGCAGAAAAGAACTCTTTGGACGAGAAGCTACAACAAGAGAAAGCCGAAGTAGCTCGTCTGGTAAAGGAGCTCAAGCGCATCACTGAGCTGCGGACGTCTGAAAAAGAGCAGCTGCAGGCGGAAAAGGCCAGTGTTGTCGAAACAGAGAAGAAACTTCGGGAGGATGCCGCCAAGGATCACGAGAATGCGCTCCAGTTAGCCGAGACCCGCGCCACCTCGGCCACCGAGGCTTATGAAGCCCTTCAAGCTTCGGTTAACCAGCTCCTCCCGACGCTGCAACATATCAACCAAGAAATGGACAGTAAGCTTCTTGCCCCCCTTAGCCTTGCTTTGTCCTCAACATTACTGGCTCTTTGCCGAACTGTTTCTTTCATTATTAACAGGCTATCCTTCTGCAGAGCACTTCACCTACACCCAAGTCTCGGCCCGCAATATCACTGCTCGGCACAGGGAGAGGCGTAACGAGACGAACCCCGTCTGGACCGTTGAGGACCACATCGTGGCCATCAAGCTCGGATCCATCCCTTGAAAACCATTGGGTCCGAACTCCTCGACGCAGGTCTGTCTGCTTTCCGAGCCTTATGGCCTCTTGCCGACGCTCCCAAACTACGCCCGAGCTCGCCGCCAAGCTTCGTGAAGCCGAACAAAGACTCCGAGAGTGGCGTTCATCTTCAGCTCGCGCTGGAGCTGATGCCGCTCTCAAATTCATCATGACTTGGTGCGAGAAGATCGACCTCGAAAAGATGGACACTCTTCGCCGAGGCTCGCCCTGGTCCTCGGACCCAATTCTCATCAAGCGCCGCGAAAAGATGGCTGCCTTCTTCGCTGGATATGCCAACACAAGAACTTGAGCGAAGGAGACACCTACTCCGACGCCGAGGATTACGAGCCAGAAGACGAGGAATACGAAACAGAATCCGACGTCGAGGCCGAGCAAGGTGACGACGGTGAAACCCGCGAAGCAGAAACCGAGGCTTCTCCACAACCTGATGCCGAGGTTACTGCCGACGTTGCCAGCACTTCCCAGGCTACCTCGGCTCCGGACGAAATCCCTGCTGCATCGGCTGCTGCCGACGTAATTCCTGATGCCTCGACCTGAACTTATGCTTGGCCAAAAAACTTCATTAAATCCCCGGTATGCCGGGACGCAGATGTAATCAAACTTAAGTAGTTCCTTTGCTACCTCTATTACTATTATGCTCATTCGAACCATGCTTTTCTAAGCTTTATGTCGAATCCTTTTGAATGATTGCTCGAGTTTACTTTCGTGTTTACTATATTTGGCATTCTTTGCTCTTGTCTGCCATTCTGGCGTTCGACAGTCGAGTCACAAGATTGTTGTTCATAGCATACAGTACTTGGTAAATTCCGAGGTATGTTTCAAAGTCATCCGACATAAAAAAGAAGTAAAAACAGGGGTTAGTAAACGACATATGCCGAACTGTCTTTTTGGACCGAGTCCCCGAGTTCATTTTCATGTTTCCCATGTTCTTTCGTCTTTGCTCTTGACTGCCATGCTGGCGTTCGTCAGTCGAGTCACAAGATTAGTTACATAGCATACAGTACTTGAAGTTTGAGACGAGGTTCAAAATAGCTCGGCATACGAACGAAGAAAGAGTACAAAAAAGAAACATGCAATCATAAGAGCGAGGCAGTCCCCGAGCTCACTCTCGAGGTGCCGAAGTTTTATTTAAAGATCAGCCGAGGTACATACATTACTTCCTTCAACAGTAGAAGGGTCGGAGTAGAGCTACATTCCATGGACGCTGAAGCTCCAAATCGGGTCTGTCCAGCCCATCTCCCCTTGGTTCCTGTGCATCTATAAGATAGTATGAATCATTGTGCAGAGCTCGGCTCACAATGTACGGTCCCTCCCATGGAGGTGACAACTTGTGCCGCCTTTACTGCGCTGCACAAGCCTCAGCACTAGGTCTCCTTCATTAAACTTTCGGGGTTTTACATGCCGGCTTTGATAGCGTCGGAGACCCTGCTGATATATTGCTGACCGAGATAAGGCCAATTCTCTTGCTTCCTCAAGCAATCTACAGCATCTTCCCGAGCTTCTTTAGCCTCGGCTTCTGTGTACATTGCCACTCTGGGCGCATCATATTCAATGTCGGTTGGCAGCATTGCCTCGGCCCCATAGACCATGAAAAATGGCGTATAGCCAGTTGATCTGTTCGGTGTGGTCCTTAGACCCCACAGAACTGCTGGTATCTCATCGATCCAACACCCCGGTGTTTTCAACAGTGGTTCTATTAGCCGAGCTTTGATTCCGGCCAATACCAATGCATTTGACCTTTCTACTTGCCCATTAGCCTGTGGATGAGCCACCGAGGCTACATCAAGTCGAATTCCCTTACTCATGCAGAACCGAGCAAACTCTCCGACAGCAAAGTTCGTGCCGTTGTCTGTAATGATACTATGAGGATATCCATATCTCAGGATTATTTCCTTCAAAAAGGTCACTGCCGTATGACCATCCACCTTTCGGATTGGCTTCACCTCGATCCACTTAGTGAATTTGTCCACCATCACCAGTATGTGAGTCATATTGCCTCGGGCTGGCTTGAATTCTCCCACCATGTCCAGACACCAAACTGCAAAGGGCCACGTGATAGGAATGGTTTGAGCGCCGAAGCTGGCATGTGCTGCTGCTTGGCGAACCTTTGGCACCCTTCACATTTCCGAACTATATCTTCTGCATCGGCATTGGCGGTGGGCCAATAGAACCCGTGCCGGAACACCTTGGCCACCAGAGCTCTTGTGCTGCAATGATGTCCACATTCTCCTTGGTGGATCTCTAAAAGCATCTCCTTGCCTTCAGCTGGTTCGACACACCTGCAACACCTCGGTCACACTTCTCTTGTATAGCTCCTTGTTGATGATGGTGTATCCCTTAGCTCTCCTCTGGATTCTCCTTGCCTCGGTTGTATCACTTGGCAAACTTCCATCGGCTATGAAGTTCATGATCTGCTCCGCCCATTCCGGCACTGGATGCAGAGGAAAAAGCCTCTCATCTATCTCCATTGGTTCGGTCGCCATGATCTCCTTCATGATTTCCTCCACCATTGCTCGGCCAGTCCCCGAGTGTTGGTGCGAAGTCCCCGGGTCAGACCCGAAGTTCCCATCATCTACTCCATAGGAAAAGCTCCATCAGTCCTCGGATACTGCGAAGCAGTCCCCGAGTCCGGCCAAACGCATCCGACGTCTACCTCCATAGGAATAGGCTCAGACTCCGAACTTGGCGGTAAGAAAATTGACTCGGAGTCAGGAGGGCTTGATTGAAGGAGTTCTCAAATGGTTCAGTGCTATCCCCGGTGGCACCGGTTCTTTGGATGAACCGAGCTTGACAATACGTCGGCGGCTTCATTCTCCCCCGAGGTATGTGCTTGTACTCACATCCTTCGAAGAACCCAGACACCTTTTGCACATGAAACCGATACAACTCCATGTTCGCATCCAATGCATCCCAAGTGCCGGTGGATTGATGCACCACCAAAGCTGAATCGCCGAAGCATTCTATACGCCGGACACCTATCTCCTTTGCCACCTTGAGCCCATGGATCAGGGCCTCATACTCCGCCACGTTGTTCGACGCCGAGAAATGGATTTGCAGCACATACTTCAACTGGTCTTGCTTCGGCGAGGTTAGGACTATGCCGGCACCTAATCCGACCTTGGTCTTGGACCCATCAAAGTGCATCTTCCAATAATTATAGTCCGGCAAGGGCGGCTCATATTGCATCTCGGCCCAATCGCATAAAAAGTCCGGTAGCGCCTGCGACTTGATTGCATCTCGCCTTTCATAATGCGGAGTATATGGAGATACCTCGATCGCCCATTTGGCAACTCGCCCAGTTGCGTCCTTGCATCCGATGATCTCCGAGATTGGAGCATCACATACCACCGTCATGGGATGCTCTTGGAAGTAATGCTTCAGTTTCTTAACCGCCAGGTATACTCCGTACGTCATCTTCTGGTAGTGGGGGTAGTTTTGCTTCGACGTGGATATCACCTCGCTCAGGTAGTAGATTGGTCTCTGCACCGATTTGCCTCCTTCGTCTCGCTCCACCACCACTGCAACACTTACGACCCGGTTTGTAGCCGCAATGTATATCAACATCGGTTCATTCTGCAAAGGGGACGCCAACACCGGAGCAGTGGACAACATCTTCTTCAGCTCATTGAACGCCGCGTCCGCCTGCGGGGTCCAAGTGAAACTGGTACTTTTCTTCATAAGTTGATACAATGGTAAGGCTTTTTCTCCTAGCCGACTTACAAACCGACTTAAAGATGCAAGGCATCCCGTGAACTTCTGCACATCTTTTAAACAGTTCGGCAACTTCATTCTTTCGATCGCTCGGATCTTAGCCGGGTTAACTCTATACCTCGGCTTGATACGAGGAAACCGAGCAATTTTCCAGCCGGGACACCAAAGGTGCACTTGTCCGGGTTAAGTTTCAACCGATACTTTCTTAAGTTTGCAAATGTCTCTTCGAGGTCTTCGATGAGAGTATGCTTCTTTTTAGTTTTGATAACAATGTCATCGACATACACTTGCACATTCTTGCCCATTTGAGAGTGTAAGCACTTCTGCATACACCTTTGATAAGTTGCCCCGGCATTTCTCAAACCGAAACACATGACACGATAGCAATACGCCCCGTACGGGGTAATAAAGGCAGTCTTTATTTGATCATCAGTGTTCAGTGGGATCTGGTGAAAACCAGAATATGCATCAATAAAAGACAACAGCTCACATCCAGCCGTAGAATCGATCACTTGATCAATCCGAGGTAAAGGAAAGGGATCCTTCGGGCACGCCTTGTTCAGGTTGGTGAAGTCAATGCACATGCGCCACACCTTGACTATCGCCGGTTCGTCCTTCTTTTTCTCCACGAGGACTGGATTAGATATCCAGTCCGGATGCAGCACTTCCATGATGAAGCCTGCAGCCAGTAACTTCGCCAGTTCTTCGAGTACCACCTTTCTTCGGTCATCTGAGAGCCGCCGCGTCGGTTGACGCACTGGTTTCACCTCTGGCCGAACAAACAAAGAGTGCTCTGCCAACTCCCTCGGAACACCTGGCAGGTCTTTAGCCGACCATGCAAAAATGTCCCGATTCTCACGGAGGAAGTGACAGAGCGCGCTTTCCTATTTCTCGTCCATGCCAGCACCAATGATGGCGAAACGCTCCGGGTTCTCCGAGTCCAGCGGGATTTTCTTGGTCTCCTTGGGCACCTCGAATGAAGCGCTCATGTCCGGAGTAATTAGTCCGGACATGCCGAGCTGAGTAGACTGCGCCATTGCCACCACCTTCTGAAGTTGCTTCTTCTCCGCCGCGATCACCAAGGACTCGGCTAAACTGGATCCCGCCGAGGCACATTGCATAGCCTTCTTGTAGTCACCAGAAATGGTTATTATTCCCTTGGGCCCCGGCATTTTCATCTTTAGGTAGGCCACATGAGTGGAGATCATGAACTTGGCCAAGGCTGGCCTTCCCAGCAAGGCATGGTAAGGGCTCTGCAAGTCCACAACCTCGAACTCAAGACTTTCAACTCGGCTGTTATCTCGGGTACCAAAACCCACGTCGACCCAAATCTTTCCCATAGGTGCACAAGAGACCCCGGGCACAATACCGTGAAATGTACAGCTGCTAGGCTGCAACTGGTTCGGTGAGTATCCCAGCTTGACCATTGTGTCTCGGTACATGATATTTATGGCACTCCCATTGTCCACCAAGACTCGGGTGAATCTCACATTGTTGGTCGGCCCACAGAACGTCGGATCCACCACCAGTGCATAGTTTCCAGGGCTCGGCATGATCCGAGGTGTATCTTGCCTGCTCCAAGTGATCTCTTGCTCGGACCAATTCATGTATTTCACCACTGCTGGAGTTACTGCATTCACCTCCTTGGCACGCCTCAGCATACTCTTCTTATCAGTTGACTCAGTCACAAACACCACGTAACTCTGATGTACTTCCCTATAATCATTACCGGGGTTCTCATACCTCTGATTCTCAAAGGACCACGTTTGGCTTTGGCCGGCACCACCGTTGTTGTTGTTGCCCTGGGCACTCACTGCATTCACCGGTTTCGCCTGCACCATCTTCTGGTTTTGGGCCGCATGCACCGGGGTTGAATTTGCTCCGGTTAAGCTCTGATTCTGCGCCGCTATGGTCGGCTTATGCTGCTGCTGCGCGTTCGGATATTGAGGTCTACGCCATTGGTTCGGTGGCCCACTCCGGTTTGTCCCAGCTTTCGCCCCTTCTGCAGCGGTTCGGTGATGAAAACTACACTGCAGAGTGGTATGGTTGGGTGTTTTGCCATTCCTGCCATGATAGATACATGGCCCATTCACCAATGACTCGTAAGTCACAGGTGGTCCGGCCTCCTGCCACTGCTTCGCACCACCGCCCTGACTCTGGTTCTGGTTCGGAGTCCATGCCTGACCCTCAGTCTTCGGTTTCTGGGCGCCTCCAGGTCCGGACTGACTTGGGTTTACAGCATTGACTTGGAAATCTGGTTCTCTCCTCTTTTGCCCGAACTCTTGACGGTTATCAAACCTCGGTCCGTTGTTGCGATTGTTCATCGGATTCCTCCTGTTCCGGGCATTCCCATCCATCAGAGGCTGCATCGGATCGCCAAGGGCATAGGAATCAGCTATCCGAATCGTCTCGGCCAGAGTCTTTGGCATATCTCTCTGGAGCCTCTGCCACAACATGCTACCATACCGACATCCATCAGCAAACCACGCTATAGCCTGTGCTTCGATAACTCCTCACAGGAGTTCCGAACATTGCTCCACCGAGTCAAGAATTCTCGGTCAGTCTCATTGTCCTCCTGCTTGCACGCCTGCAAAAGCTGAGGTCGGTTTGGCCTCTTGTAAGTGCTGGCGAAGTTGCTATTGAATGCCTCCTCTAAATCCAGCCAGCAATTGATGCTATTCTCCGGCAAATTGTTCAGCCAGATCCGAGCAGGACCTTCCAACATGTGCGGGAGATACCGGACCGCCCATCGGCGATTGCCCCCCGCAATGTATACTGCTGAAACATAATCAGCTAGCCAATCTTGCGGCTTGGTGCTCCCATTGTACGGCCTGGTACTCCGACCCAACTGAAACTGAGACACTGGTGGAGGTGGTTCCTTCATGATCCGAGGTCCAAAACACGCCGGACCAGGAGGGCCTTCCTCTTCCAACCTCTCGGACATGTAAATCCGATCTAGCTTGTATCGCGCGTCACCTGTAGGCAACGTCCGAGCTCCGATACGCTCTCCCAATGCACCATCCACTCTATAGAATCCAGCCCGCTCCATGGCTGAATTTCCATCATCATATCGGTCGCCACCTCGACCGACGCTCTTCGGCTGCGGAACATACTCCGGCTCTTGCTGATACTGCTCCTGCGGCCGGGGTTGCTGCTGATGCCTCGGGGGCTGAGGTGGTTTACCTCGGCCAGCCGACGCTGCTTGCCCACCGTTCTGATTTCCCTGAGCTGAACGGCCTTTAGCTCGGCTTGCATCACCTGGGCCGGGGTCTCCATTGGCTCGGCTAGCGTCACCGACCTTTTGCTTTCCAGCTAACACCGGATCGTACACTTGCAGCTGCATCTCCTTGTTCCGACCTGAAGTGACACTCCGGGCACGATCGGCTCCTCCGACGTGTGGAGACGAGGCTTGCCCCTTGGACCCCTGGCTAACTGGCCTAATCGAATGGACCGCCTGCGAACCGCCAAGCCCGGCCTTGCGGAGGGCTTCATTTTGCTTGCTGGCCACATGCACTAACTCATTGAGCCGCTTCTGCTGCTCACGCCATGCATCTCCGGTCAACTCCGATAGCCCGGCCCTTACTGCTTCGGCTGCTCTAAGGTTCTTAGCTGGTGAACTATACACCGGCCTACCAGTAGCCGACCTGCTACTTGTTGCCTTACTCGAGCCGAGACTGCAGCCCTAACCATCTCCTCATAGAGGTCCTTGCCTCGGTTGAACAGAGCAGCTTTCTTACGCCGCACAACCGGAGTAAAACCATCCTCTATACCATGTGCAGCATTGTACTCCTTCTGCTCCATATCGAACTGCTGCTAGCCTCGGCCAGCAACCGAGCTTCTCTCATCACTCTCTGGCGCTCTGCCTCTAACCCGGCCACCGTATGCTCCACACTTGCCTCTACTGCGAGTGGCCGAGCTAACCTATCAACGATAGATTCTAAGGGAAATTCTTCCCTTGGCATGCCCAACTGCTCATTCTGACTAGGTTTCTCGTACGGAAACTTCGCCGCCGACCTGATTTCTCAGGCAGCGCGTTGGCGTCGCCTCCACCTCGGCTAGCGCGACTTTGCCAGCATCCGCCTTGCTAGCTGCAGGCTGGGTACCAGCCACCATCACCTCCACACACCTCGGAGGGCGAGTAACACGTTGGCCCAAAGCCGCCAGGAGTGGAGTTTCGTCGTCCACGAGCACCTGCTCCGGGTACTCGCGAACCACCTCGACAGCAACGTATGTGGGGAAACTGCCGAGCATCATGAGGAAACCATTGGTGGGGAAAGGCTTGCCGGCGAAGCACCCCGCATTGTCACTCACAAAGGCAAACTCGCCGATGTTGGCAACAAGGCCAGAAAGAACACACTCAGAGGAGCCCGTCCGGATGGAAACTCCACCCAACGCCTCAATCTGCCCCACGGTGGGCGCCAACTGTCGTGGTGGGATCACGGCAGATGCCATGGGTATGGCTTAGTTGGGGCCGAATGGTCGTTGGGGGAATCCGGGGAGGGTTTATGCACTCAAGATGTGCACAAGCAAGAACATGCAAGAAACCACAAGAACATGAACAAGAAGCCAAGAAAGCCAAGAACACAAAAGACACCACGATGTACCCAGGTTCGGGGCCTTCGTGAGGAAGTAAAACCCCTACTCCTGCCTTTCCTCTCTCAATATATCAGTGTAGTTCTCAGGTACAAGGTGCTCCTCGAGCTGTATGATGCTCCAAGTGAGAGCTCTAGAGGAAGATGAAACTATGAAGGGGGAAATGAGCTAGGGTTTTCGCCGTCCTCCTCCCTGGAGGTAGAGATGCCGCATATATACACAGGCCGAAGTACATTTTTACCCCTGCCTACAACTGACAATGGCATGGCCAAAAGGTAGAAGACAAGCCTCTGCCTCCTGCCAGCTCAACGGCCGGACTGTCAGGCCAGCCAGGCCTAGCTTTCCTCTTCCGGTCATACTTCAGTAGCCTGCCGAGGTCTAGCCTGTAGACCTTTCCCGAAATAGCCGAGTCAGCTCCTAGGCCCCCGAGCTTCCGGGAAACCCGTGGACGGACCTCGCCGTCCTCTGAAGCCTCGGGCTACGAGCTCTGCGGCGCCCGTGACCTCTCTGACATGCCTCGATCCTTGCTGCCAACCTCGGATAACACTCCGGATCCTATACCTCGGTAGAGAATACCTTATTCCTGTGGTAGCTAGCTGACTGCCCCGAGGTTGATACCTCGGAGGATATACCTCGGAGAATATACCTCGGACGTACACCTTACGTCGGATGACGCCTCCTGCGTCCTTGCTCAATCGCTACCTCGGACAGCTTACTACCTTACCTTACATGTCTTGACCTCATCATTACCCTACCCGGGGGTAACCCCCCGACAGGTACCTTCTCGCACCATGTCCCGCGGCCACTCATTTTCCTAATACCACAATCCTCTTCTCAGTTCATTCCACCATCATCACGCACGCGCAAATGGAAGCCCGAACTAGAGGACCCTGGCTAGTCCCGCTCGAGTTATTTAGTCTATGAGGGTTCGTGCAAATGCATAGGCCTCACGCATGGTTGCACGCTCAGTCTTGGTTCAAGAGGTATAGCACTCGCACCTAGGCGGCGAGAACGAGACAAAGCACCACAACCACAGTGGCCTCTCATCCCCACCTTTAAGCAGTTTATTATCCATCACCACAATTTCCTCCACCATCAACCATTTATCTCATCACCTGTTTCCACCACAAACCATCCATCGTAAGCTATGCAATTTACTAAGCATGGCTAAGCATCAACATAGCCTAGTAAGTATCTCAGGCCAACAATACAATCCTATGGATAATAGGAGGGGAACAGGTAAATGGCATCGGAATCTTAATGCAACTATAGGATACTCTAATCCCTGAAAATTGACATTTAGAACCGCATGCAATATTATAGTGGAGAAAATATTTGCGGAAACATAGGATAAGATATGCTCAGAGGGGGGATTACGCTTGCCTGGTTGAGCGGAGTAGTCAAACAGCTCGGCGGAGTAATGATGCTCAACTCCGGACTCGTGATCTACCGGAGAGCAAACACACCGGGAAAGAAGAAGCAACAATCAACACATGGCAATTGTGCAATGCATACAAAAATGATGATATGACATTTTAAATGCACCCTAGAAGTATGAACAAGAGCAACAAGTTAAATGGGGTCCCCGTTATATTTATTGCATTATTTGGGAATAACCCCATATTTACACTTAATGAATTCTAGATACTATTCAAAGTACATTATTGTAATTGTGATCAAATATGCATGATGATGACGATTCTGGGTGATTCATATTTTTCTGAACATTTTGGTATAAGGAACACATTTTTCGGATGCCCCGATTAAAAGTTATTAAATTTAGAATTTCCTCTTTTAATTATTTACTTCTAATTATTTTTAATTCCAACGATAAATAAATTAGTTACTCGACTCGAGGAAGAGGGAGGAACTAGTACGAATCATCGGAGTCGAAGTACCTAATAGCGAGAGGGGGAGCGGGGTGACATGCGCTAACGAGGGAAAAAGAAAAAGAGAAAGCAGCAGGAAAAATCTGCTCAGCCGGTTTCCAGCCCGGCTGGGCCGGTTTCTAGGCCGGCCTGGCCACAGAGGGCTCTGGCCAGCAGCCCGGTCTGGGCTGGCTCTGGGGCCGGCTATGGGCCAGAGAGCGACGGCCCCCAGCCCGGCTAAGCCGGTCTCTCGACCGGGCAACCGAGCGAGGCGACGAACTGCGACCGTGGCTACGGCGAGGAAAATCCGGCGAACGGCACGGCGGCTCGCGCGGGAGGGGGAGAGGGGAAAGGGGGCGTTGGCACGGTGAGCTCACCAGGAACACGAGCACGGCAACGGCGAGGCAGGTGATGGCGTGGCGGCGACAAAATCGTCCGGCGAAGCGGCGCCGGGGACGGGGTCGAGATCGAACGGCGGCGGCGATTCTCTGCGTTTTCCGACCGATTCCTTCTATGTGGAGGATCAGCACGACGAGGCGGAGTGGGTGGCGGTGCTCGATTTACGCGGGGGCTACTCAGACGGCGGGGACGAGCACGGCCATCTCGAGCAGCGCGTCGGCCATGGAGGGAACAGACGAGGGAGAGGAGCAGGTGTGGGGAATGGGGAGCAGTGGCCTTCGTGTGCGCGCTCCTCGTGGAGGTAGAGGCAGGGGGGCCGGCGACGCGCTTGTGCGCCGCGGCACGGTGGTGCGGTCCGGCGGGACCTTGCTCTTCGGTCGCTACAGGGGAGAGATAAGACGGCGAAATTGCAAGAAGGCCCCTGGAAGTTTTCAAACCATCACAGATTGGTCCCTGTCCAGTTTTTTTTTTTTTTGAAACGAGGCAAAAGCTTTGCCTTTATATTGATATAGAAGGAGCAAACATGACAAGGCCGAGGCCAAAATAAAACGGCAACAACAAGGGGCGAACTAAAACAGGGTAACGATCAGCCAACCCCGTCTAGTCTCTCAACAAGATAGATCGCCAAATCTTCAAGAGGCTGTCAATAAAGCCAGTTGCTTGGCCCCAGCGTGAATCCAGTTCTTACTTTCGTCCTTTATCTTCTGCATCAGGGCGGATGGCATGATTGATTTGTTATTGAAAACACGCTCATTCCTTTCCTTCCAAATCTCCCAAGCGATCAGGGTTATGGCGGTTTTGAGGCCCATGGGAACGCGGTGGGTGTACAGGAGGCCGCCTGCCAATATTGGAGCACCGTTCCCCGTCCAGAGCCCACGCATGATGGGAGAGCCGGACAAGACAACCAAGAAGCCGCGGCCTGCCAGACCCTCCTAGAGAACCGACACTCGAAGATGATGTGTCGGGCAGTCTCCGGCTGACAATTGCAAAGCTTGCAGACGGGCTGGTGAGGCCAACCTCTAATGGCCAAGCGATCAGAAGTCCACAGACGGTTTTGCACTGCCAGCCAAGCGAAGAAACGGCATTTCGGAGGGGCCCAAGGCTTCCACACTATGGGCGAGAAGGAGCACAGGATGGAACCCGCAAACTGAGCTTTGTAGGCAGACCCTGCAGTGTAAACCCCACTCTCCGTGAGAGTTCAGGTGATTGTGTCAGGCATGTTGTGAGAAAGCGTCACATCCTCCAGAAGTTCCGCAAGCGCGATGTATTGGGCAAAGTGTTCCACCGTGAAGGCGGCAACATCAATGTCTGCCACCCACCTATTATCCGCCAAAGCATCACGCACGCATCTGTTCTTCCGCTTGGATGCTTTGAAGATGAGGGGGCCACGGAGCAAGGCGTGACGCCATTTATCCAAGAGGAAGTCCAGAAAGCCGCACGGGTGCCATCACCCACAGTGACCTTGGTTGCGGCGTTGAAGAGATCACGGTCATGCTGATCGTTCGGGGTGTCAAGTCCAACCCAAGGTTTATCAGGCGCAGTCCATTCAAACCATAACCAGCGCAGCCTCAACGCTCTTGCAAATTTTTCCAAGTCCAAGATCCCGAGCCCAGCCATGTTCTTTGGACGGCACACCTTTTGCCATGCCACCTTGCATTTGCCGCCACTAACACTAGTATTGCAGTCCCATAGCATTCCCCTCCTAATCTTGTCAAGAGCTTTTAACGTCGCTTTGTCGAGCTTGATTGCAGTGAGCAGAAAAATGAGCATGGAGGTCAGCACTGACTTGACAAGGGCCAAGCAGCCAGCGCGGTTCATGAACTTGCTCTTCCACGGGCTGAGACGCGAGGCCGCCTTGTCGATGTATGGTTGCAGGTCAGTACGTCGAAGCCGGCCTAGGGAAAGAGGTAGTCCCAGGTACTTGATAGGAAACTGGACCGCCGACGCAGGGAAGTTTTCAAGGATAGTCGCAAGATCGAGCCCCTCACATCTTATGGCAGCCACCGAGCTCTTCGTGGCGTTTGTGACCAGCCCCGAAACCTCGCCAAAATTACGGAGCAACGTTGCTAGGTTGGAGACATCAGCAGCAGTTGGGGCGACAAAAATAACAGCGTCATCAGCATAGAGCGAAATGCGGGCTTTGATCGCTCTGTCAGCAGCGGCTGCAGCAAACCATTCTCCGTGGCAATCTCGAGGATCCGCTGCAATGGGTCAATGGCAAAGTCGAATAAAAGCGGTGAAAGCGGATCCCCCTGCCTGAGACCCCTTCCATGGAGAATGTCCAGACCCGGAATGCCATTCAGAAGGACGCGCGACGTGGAGGTCGTGAAAAGCAAGGCAGCCCAAGCGCGAAAGCGAGGCGGGAAGCCCCTTCTCTGCAGGACATCAAGAATGTAGTCCCACCGCACAGAGTCGAAGGCCTTGGCAATGTCAAGCTTGAACAAGAGGGTTGGCTTGTGATTCTGGTGCAAGCGGCGAGCCGCATTTCTGACGTAGAGGAAATTGTCATGAATGCTCCTGGATTTTATGAAGGCACTTTGGCTGGTCGATATCAGGTCATCCATCCGCGGACGCAGTCTTATCGCCATAGCTTTGGCGATTATCTTCGGGATTATGTGGATGAGACTGATGGGCCTGAAATCAGAGATGGAGTCCGGTCCCTCTTTTTTTGGCAGCAGGACAATGTTTGCCGTGTTCATGATGTTGAAGTTGTTAACCGAGAGCTCGGAGAAGGCGTCGATGACCCGCATGATATCTTCCTTGATTATGTGCCAGCAAGAGCGAAAGAAAGCGACAGTGAAGCCATCCGGGCCAGGGGCTTTATCCAGCGGCATGACATCAATAGCCCCTTTAATTTCCATCTCAGAGAAAGGCAACCCCAAACTTTCCAGGTCTTCCACGTAGGGTTCATCAGGTTCCAGTTGAAATCAAGCGAGTGCGGCTCGGGGTGGCCGAGGATTCCGGAGAAGGACTCATGGATGTGACTTGCTTTCTCCTCGTGCGATGTAACCCATCCCTCCCCCTTTTTAAGGCGCATAATGTTGTTCTTGCGGCGACGAGAGTTGACCCGCAGATGGAAGAACTTGGTGTTCGCATCCCCCTCACGGAGGAAGGAAATTCTTGACGCTTGCCGCTTCCGAGTGCGCTCCAAAGCTGCCAGACCCATGACCCGACGCTTGAGAGCGGCGCGAAGAGTCCTCTCAATCTCAGTGAGTGAGCGTGATTCCTGGGCCATATCAAGCACGAGGATGACCTCAAGAGCCATAAGCAGCTGCAGCTTGTGGTTGGAGAAAAGCCCCTTGCTCCAGGCTCTCAGTTTCTTGGCTGTGGTCTTGAGCTTATGGTTGAGGACATGAACATGTTGGGAATGGGTAGAAGGCTCGTCCCAAGCCGACTGAACAATGTCAGAAAAACCCGGCATCTTCGTCCAGAAGTTCTCGAAGCGGAAAGTTTGGGCCTTGCGCGGTCCGCTATGATTTGAGAGCATAATTGGGCAGTGGTCAGACAAGGATGAATAGAGCGCGTTGAGGGAGTGATGCTCGAAGGTCAGCTCCCACTCAGCATTGCAGAAAGCCCTATCCAGCCTGCTAAGAGTAGGGTCATCACGCTCATTGCTCCAAGTAAACTTTCTGTTCATCAGCTTAATCTCCTTTAGCTGGCAGGTGTTCAAAGCTCTTCTGAATTGGCCCATGAGTCGAAGGTTGAGGTTTCCGTTGCTCTTGTCAGCCGCCTGATAGATTAGGTTGAAATCCCCAAGAATAAGCCACCTAGATCCATCAGTTGGAGCTGCAGCAATGACCTCATCAAGGAAGGCCCTTTTGTCCGCGTCAGTGCTTGGCCCGTATACATTAGTTAACTTGAAGGTGGTGCCGCATGCGTTCATGATCACATCCGCGGAAATTAGGTGCGTGCCAATGTGGATGTTGGAGATGTCCACGTGGTCGCTGTTCCAGAGCAAGAGGATGCCCCCTCTAGTGCCGGTTGCGGGCCGATGCGCGAAGGAACGAAGCCGGTGGCCCCCGAGGTAGGCGGCGGTTTTTAAAACCAGCAGTAACTTCAAAGATTTCATTAAGGCACTAAACAATTTAGAAAAATCTGCAAAAATTTGGGTAGCCTCCCAATAACTTGTAGAGGCACCACAAAAATTGGCATGTTGAAATAAAATAGTTTGGTACCCCTTTGTTCATAGGTTTCAGTTCGGGCAAATTTCTAAATTCCAAAATGTTGCTTTTTATAAAATTTAGAGCAAGACCTAAATTGTATTTTGAACTCTTGAAACTTCCTTGACAAATAGGAGATGTCAAAGTAAGTTTATTTGCAAGATTGAGTGCCTTCGTTGTTTTGAAATTGGTTGAAACAAGTTTGGCATTTGTTTTTAAATGGTGCCAAAACCATTTGTGTGTTGTTTAGCAAGTTTAAATTGGATGCCATGATGCAATGCAACACAAAAAGCAAAAATTTTATTCAGGTTTTTAGGTTTCCGAACTTTGGGCTGTTACATTGCCATTGCCCTTGCGCTCCCACAAGTGTTGCACCAGATCATTCTGTAGAGCTAGATGTGCTCCAGAGTCTCGAATCTCCTGGCGCGTAGCGAGGAAGGCTGCCCATGATGCCGACACCTGGTGATCAACATCTGCAAGAGGACCCTATCGGTAGCATGGTGCCCTTGCCTCAGTCTCAGACACCGGATGATCCCGCTCACTCTCAATGATCATGTTGTGCAAGATCACATGACATTGCATCACCTCCCACATGTTGGACTTCGACCAAGTCATTGCTGGGTACCGGACAACAGCGAATCGAGACTGCAGCGCGCCAAATTCCCGCTTAACATCCTTCCTGCAAGCCTCTTGGCACTTGGAAAACCAAGCTTTCGCGCTTCCTGGCACAGGGTTGGAGATGCTCTTCACAAATGTTGCCCACTTCGGGTAGATGCCATCTGCAAGATAGTACCCCTTTTGTGTACTGGTGCCCATTGATCTCGTAGTTCACAGGACGAAACGCCGAATACCTTGCGGGCGGGGTGGACACGTTTCGCCCCGAGAATCGCCCTGGAGGCTAGATCGCGGCAGAGGGGAGTGGGCGGCGCCGGCGGCATGGCGGGGCTAGACGGCGGTTTTCCTAGCTGCTTGTGTGCGGCGGCGGAAGGAGGGGTGGTGCCGGCTGCGACATGGCGACTACGAGGCGGGCAGAGAAAAAGGCGAGCCGGGTGGAGAAAACGCGTTGTCTCGCTGACAACGCTATCCCACGCGTGCTTTTCCTTCCGCTGGACCCCCAGGCGGAACATAGTGGGTTGGGTTCGGCCTGGGAGCGCCGGCGCTAATTTCCGCTGAAACGGCGCTATTTGGTCTTCTGAGGGGCGACTGGTAGAAAAAATGTCGCTATTTGACCGAAACGACGCTATTTTTTAGCCCTGGGGGACGACTGGAGATGCCCTGACACGTACTAGAAGCAAAGGAAGGCAAAGCTTGGACCGTTGCATGCTGTTGTGCTGCAATGCAGTCAGCCAGGCCCAGTGGACTAGCATATTCTCAATGTCAAGTAGATCAGTCCACCTTCTCCTTACCTTTACTCTGTTCAGCCGAGATCAGATGGAACACCTATTTTCATGCGTTTAAGCTAGTGTTCCATGTAAACGGATCAACAAAAAATGACGCGATATTGACAATATGATGCTGACGCCCCATCCACATGATAATATCGGTGTGTCAATCAATCACCCTCTCTACCTGTTGTTGTTCCTGCAATGTATTGGAAAAAATATGCACATTTCATTGTAAGCAATATATAATGTATGGTCTACTTTCCATTCATCTTGTTGACAGATGTGATCGATGGTGGTGAATATTGGATTGGACATCGGAGTAAACATAGCAGATAGCCATATAAATAGTAATCTAATGTGATTATAACCGGTTTTAGATTATGTACATAAACACTATTTCTATCTAATCAGACGGCGGAACGACTGGCTTTAACCTAAAAAAATATCACTGTATTGTTTATCGTACTGAGCATACTTTGTGATGGGTAGTGCAATGGGGGTCATGCCATGATTGAAACGTGCCAATACACTAACACACCAACCTTCTTCTGATTCAGAGAACTATATACATTTGGATTTTGGAAGGTAAAAGTCCTTCTCTAGGACGCCAAGAGAATCCTAAGTTGCTTATGTGAGAAATCACAAAAGGAAAGGGGGAGAACATTCTCAAATGCTAGAAAATATGTCGAAATGCATTCTAGCAGGCAATTTTCATTTTCCTAAATCATCTGAATAATTACCAATGTCTTTTTCATCAAACCACCTGTTTTCATGAGGAATCTGATTGATGGATGCATGTAAGGGTTTTGTCTAAACTAGCATACACACATCACATGTATATGTAGCTGAACACAAAAATAAACATAGATAAACAAACAACTGGCATAATATTATGTACATGACATGCCAACCACTAAATCCAATCACACACTCAACCCCCGAAGAGTACTTGTGGTGGTAGTTAAGTAAAAAAATGAAAAGCAGGTAAGTGGCAATTAACCGCCGGTTAATTTACTTGACTTCAGCTCTGGTACGCGCAAAGCGTGCACATGACGAGGCCGTTCTCGTTGCATCGGCCGCACCGGACATCGCCGTGCTCGCCGTCGAACACCTTCCGGCTGCCGTCACACTCGCCGCATACCACGAACCTCAGCCCCCCGCAGGCATCGCACTTCCCCTTCTTGTTGTTGCCGCTCGCCGCCTTCGCCGGGGACGCACGCGACGACAGCTGGAGGAGGGAGACGAGGCGGCCGTCCTCGTGGAGCGCGAGCACCTGGGCGGCGCCGCCGATGTCGTGGCCGCGGACGAAGAGCCGCGGGGGCACGGCCTTATCTCCCGTGGCGGTCCAGAGCTGCTCCCTGAGCCCCCTGTCCATGGACACGTCGCGCTCCTGGAACGCCACGGCGAGGTTGTCCAGCAGCGCGCGCACTTCGTTGCAGTCCTCGAAGGTCTTGCGGATGCCCCGGAGCGTGGTGGTGTAGAGCACCACGGCCTCCTCGCCTCCGGGCGGACACCTGGCCGGGAACTCCCGGAGCAGGTCATCGGGATCAGGCCCCGGCGCCGGCGACGAGGCAAGGGAGTCCGGGTCGTCGGCGACCTGGTCAACGAGCTCCCAGTCGTCGTCGATGGGCCGGCGCCGGCGGGGACGTTACTCTTGGTGGTGGGGGTTTCGTGGGCGTCGAAGAAGGAGGCATCGTCGGACAGCGCGTCGGCGGCGAGGACCACGACGCGGCCGGGCTTGGTCGGGGACGGCGGCGGGGACGCCGAGGCGGCGGGGAGGGAGGATCTGAGGACCCGCAGGATCCGCGCCTTCAGCGTCTTGATAGTCATGGCAGGCAGCGCGCTCCGGCGGGGAAGGAAGAGGCGGAATGGGAGCGATTGCTTGGGGTCGATTGGTCTCTTCGCTTTTGGTTCCGGATGCGTGTGGTGTTGGTGATGGTGGAGGAGCAACTGAGAAACAGCGGGGAAGAAGAGGCGAGGTTCGCCTTGGCTTTTAACCGCCTTTTCTGATCCCGTTGAAAGGTAGCTTTGGGCTCCCTAACCTCGAGCACAAATGCACGGAGGAAGAAACACCATGACACATGATGTTTCCAGCAAAATTCACAAAGTGAGCCTAGCAGGGACTTACATTCTTTTTACTGTCAAAAGGAAAAAAAGGAAATGACTATCAGATCAGGTAATAATAAGATTTTTTCTTAACTTACCGGCAAATCCTTACTCTCCAAATCTTTGATAGTACAAAGCAGGAGAACAAAAGGAAATAGCTTACACCAACCATACCTTACACGGATGCAATTTCAACGGATTATAATATCGCAAAATCTAATTCGTGCCTGGGCACTCGCGTGTCCTTATAGCGTGCTTACCCCGCGCGCCGTCCGATCAACATCATGTGGCTTTCATCCAACGCGTCGTGTGTCGCTTCCGGACAAAGAGCACCGACAGTTGGGAACCGAGCGTCCGAGCTCCCCGCGTGGTTCCCTCCACCTCCCCCGTCTCCTTCGTTCTCGCCGCGGAATCGGCCCCCTTGCCGGCGATTCCCGCCGGCGCAGTGTCAGGCCCGCAGCCTTCCAAATACTGCGTTTTGCGGCGCGAGCATCTCCTACAGGTGATCTCTTTCGATTTGTTTTTCTGAGAGCGACAGAGTGTCTCTCTCCCCCGACTTCCCTCCGTGCTTGCAGCGAAATCCAGCACCATCGCCGATGATTTCCTCCAGCGCAACCTCCAAATACCGGCTGATTTGGGCAGAGAGCCTCCCATCGGTTGGGTGCTGTTGTTTTGGTGTGTGAGAGCAGCCGTTTTTCGCGGGTCCTGTTCAACTGCATCAAGTTCAACTTCGTCGCGTTCGATTCGTTCGATTCAACTCCATCGAGCTCGATTCCCTTCGACCTCGTCCAGATTAGTGAACCGGAATATGCGTGCTTTTTGGGGGTATTTTTGTGACTGATTTGTTGACTGCTTCTAATCCGTAGTCTTGTTGTTGTGTATGTGAAGGACTAGCAAGTTGAATCGGTGAGCCCTATTCTCTATGTACATCCCCATGTATGTAGTTGTTGGCCTCTTTGATAGGTATAGTTCTTCATCCGCCAAATCGATGAATAGTTTTTGTTTCTAGTAGACTAGAACTCTAGAAGGTTATGGTAGATACCATTTTTGGCGTGTTTGATGCACTATAGTAGGTATTTTGAGGTTAACTTGTTAGCTAACTTCTATTTACATCCATGATCTGGTATATCAGTGCAACTGTCAGTAGTTTATTGTTTGTACAGAATGTATTTTCTTCGCTGCGTGTTGATTGCATATGCAGATGAAGTATCTTAGCAATTTTTTACTGCATATGCACTGCACACAAATGTTTCAATTCATGTATATTCCACATAAAATGTTTTTTATGCATGTATTCGATGATTACGTACTGTAGTCAATAGATGTATTTTTTACATGAAAACTACAGTGCAGCTTATTAGTGGTACTTATTTATTTTTGTTTATTAAGATAACTAGTGTTGGGAATGTATTTTCTGCATACAGTAGATAAATACTTCATTCAGTAGATGTAAATTAGATATAAAACTACAATGCAGATTGTTAGGGTACTAATTATTTTGTTAATTGAGATGACTAGTTTTGGGAATGTATTTTCTGCATACACTAGATGAATAGTTCACTCAATAGATGTAAATTAGATATGAAAACTACAATGCCGATACTTAAATATTTGTTTATTGAGATGACTAGTTTTGGGAATGTATTTTCGGCATATAGGAGATTAGTACTTCACTCATTAAATGTAAATTAGATATGAAAACTACAATGCAAATTATTAGGGGTACTTAATTATTTATTTATTAACATGACTTGTCCAGGAATGCATTTCATGTAGTTTCCTGAGGGAAATTATTATGTCATGCCATGTAGACGTATCGATGAAGAAGTGTGTTTCTTGCGCAATCGCTCACATGCATGTAATTTCCGAGTTTCTTATTGTATACGCATATGTAGCTTTCTAGCATTATTTTTACTTTCATTTTTGTACTGCACATAGATGTATTTATTATTCATGTATATTCTCCGTACATTGTATTTTATTTTCCATGGCAGTAGATGTATTTTTATGTAATTTATATGTATAATTAAATTACATGAAAACTCCATGCCCTGTCCTATAAGTAGGTATATTTGCATGTTTTGTTAAATTTAAAAGTCGCAAAATCTATTCCGTGATTGCGTAAAATCTGTCCTATTTGTTGGCTGGCTAAATTTATGGTATAAATTACATTTGACTGGCGCAAAAGCATGTTGGATGATACGAGTTAAGCAAAGGTGAATAAAGAATGGCTGGGAACAATAGATCTTTATTTGGAGATATTTGGAGATGTGTAACGTAATGTTCCTGCAAGAATAGCAACAGTTATAGTATGAATTTTTTTATAGCTCTTACATGTACTTTCTGCAGATATTAAATGTTCATGCAATATATTTTTGCATTCAAAACTACAATGATCCTCTAACATGATTTTTTTGATCTTTTTTCCACTCCAGCCACCAACAATATGTACATCTGGATGCAAAATGTTGCATGGTCTTTGAAGCCAATACATGGAGATCTTCAATTCAGCGGGGCAAAAAGACATCCAGATGTACATCTGGATATCACATATGTGCATAAGAATAGTCCGGTTTAATATGCATCACTTTTCATACGAATCTCAGTGCAGCCCATGAACATCCAAATTCTTTAATGAGCACTGAGTCATCTATTGCTGGAACAAAAACTACCATGGCACACAAAATTTATGCTCTCTTTTTGATGCTGCCTATAAGATCCGATAGTAGAGAAACTACCAGCATCCTAATGTTGTATATTTACAGTCCCTGAGGATTACCATGTTTCTTACATCTTAGAACTTATTGTAATTTCTGCTGGAAACAGGGTATGTGTGTTTACGTGGGAGTTCTTTTTTTTTTGAAATTTTTACGTGGGAGTTCTTGATTTGATGATGAGCTGTCTGTTGAAAGTTCCATCTTCGTGGGTTTTTTCCTCCTGGTGAGATGTTTCTGCTGATGCATTTATAGTGCTATTTTCTTGAGGTTTTACCGACTTCAAATATGGACTTAATATTTTTTCCGGTCATAAACAAGCGGAATGTGCACAAAGGGGAGGGGTAGGTAGTGTTTTGGCTCCGCATGTTGTGTTTTCACGTCACGACAAACTACCTGCTCATGGATGAAGGCACAGCGAACGTGCGGGGCATGACTTTTCTATTTTTTGGAACGCGTGGGACTAGGTGCTTTGCTTCTTTCCGTTTTGGGGAGGGGCACCGCGTAACGCAAAATCGTGCCCGGGCACTGTGTAGCCAGGTCCTTATAATATAGTCATCCTTACCAATTTTCACGTGCAAGCCTGAAGAGCATTGGTTGTATATGTCCAGATTTCCATGTGGTAAGTGACTATATGACCTGCATCAACCGTCACATTGTGTTTATGTGGCATCTTTAGCTAGCAGCTCCAGAGAAAAGTTGCAGCAAAAAAAGTAACATTTTCAGTCTACATATATGCGTGTGCATCAGCTCAAATAGCCATGGATCTTCCACTTAATCTCCACTAATATTAAAAGACCTAGACTGGCTGATCCAAATAACGTCAGCCATCAGATGACAGCCATCCAATGATCCAGATTTAACTAATGATGAACTCTCATTAAGTCGTACCTCCCATCTTAGAACCGTCCATCTGATGAAACGGACAGGACGAATGATGAGCGATTCCTCCCTCCTCCTAATCGAAATCGCGAATCACGTACGATTTGTGTACGACACAGCGCACCAGCCGTTGATCACACCTCGGGCCGTTTGTTGGTTTTCACAGGCTGAACAAGGACAGATGGATTGCAGCGTCGTACACATATCGGACAAGAAAAGTCGTACGCAAAGCAATTCCGATCGAAATCGCCCACGGCCACCGCCCACGTCCAACCAACCGCCGCCAAGAAACACGATTGCCCACGGCCGCGAAGCGACGACTCGACGACCGAACGCCGGGAGGATCCGCTGACGGGGCCGCCCACCACCAACCGCCGCTCAGCCCCTGCCCCGCGCCGACGCGACGCCCACCATCCCGACGACCGCTGTCGCCCAACGCCGCGACGACCTCTGCCGCTCAACGCACCTGCCGCCGCTCACCGCACCTGACACCCACCATCTCGACAGCCGCTGCCGCCCAGCGCTGCGACGACCTCTGCCGCTCACCGCACCTGTCGCCCACCGCCGCGACAACGTCCGTAGCCCACCGCCTTGACGACTTCTGTAGCCCACCGAGAGCGACGACTTCTGTAGCCCACCGAGAGCGACGACCTCTGCATCCCACCGGCGCGACGACCCCTGCAGCCCACCGTGCGAAGACCCCTGCCGCCCACCGCCAGCCACAGCCGCTGCCGTCGCACTGCCCGGGCCAGGACCGTCCAAGGTACTTGAATTTCTTCCTTCCGCGCGCCAGTCCTCTGCCTGTTTGGGAATTTTCGATCTGCTGTTGGTTGTTAACTTGGGGATTTGCAGATGGCAGCAAGGAGGTAAAGGAGGAGGATCAGAACAAGGTTTCTGCGGCGGAGGGGAAGGAGACGGCCAAGGAGGGTGTGGTGGCGACTGCGGAGCTGCCGTGTCTCGGTGGGCTAAGTGAGGAGCTGACTTGCGCTGTAAGGGCATCTCTCAGATCGATTTCTTTGCTTTGGTTTTGTATATAACATTGCATATGGAGATGATAATCTTTGGGTCTGATTAGTGTTTGATGTTAATTGCGCAGATTTGCTTGGACATCTGCTTTGAGCCGAGCACCACACATTGTGGTCACAGGTAAATTTCCATTTGTTTGTTACATGTGACTTGCTTATAAATGTGTAGTACCGAGTAAAGTCTGAGATTAGCATCCATGTTAGCTGGAGTAGACATGAGTATTTGTACTGGACTTTATTGATAGCAACTTTACATCTCACTTCATGCTTTAGCCATCCCCCTATACCTGTAATTTTGGAGCTCGAACACTGAATTCTTGAACCTCATAACTGTTGCTCCTTCCACTGAACAACTTTTGCATGCAATGCTTAAAACATGCCGCCTCTAAGTGTGGAAAGCGGTGTGCGAAATGCCGTCAGTTAATCTCCATCTCAACCTGATTTGCACGTGTACTCTGAATTTGAAGTGCACTGAACTCTGAATCAGAATTGGTCAGTACAAAGAATTTGTAACTACCTAAATTTTCTGAATTATGTTCATCATGATGCCTGACCTTAAAATTAGTGCCTGATTCATTCCTACTAGAAGGGTGGGGCGCGCCTTGCTGCGCCGGTTAGTACAATGAAAGCAAAAAAATTGCCGTATCCGTTTGTTCAATGAAAGCAAGAAAATACAGTAGTAGCTTCAACAGTCTTTATACTTCCTTCAGAAGACTGCACGAATACCTAACTTTCAAGAAGAGTATCAAGAACAAAACAGTCTGTAAATGTTGGGACTTTCATGAGCCTTTTACAATCCATTGTACCAAAACTATTTTACGGTCATTAAATGCTGATCCGTTCACAGCTCATGCATACATACAAGAGATTACATATGCGTTTCTCCGCTCTTTTTTTATTTTATTCCAACGGCTACATGTGTTTTTATTTTATTCCAACGGCTACATGTGTAATAGTGGCATCCGGTGGGGGTTTTTTCTTTAAATTTGCAAGTTCTACATGTGTAAGAATGACATAAAGTGGTGCTTTAGTTCAGCCATAATATATGGCCCAAAAAAGAGTTAGATGTCTTTCTTCTTCTCAAGAAGAAGGTTGCGCCACCATACAGGAATAGGATTACCAAGCCCCATGCTGCAATTATATAGCACCTGAAGAGGACGTACCCAGTGCTGAGAGCTCCCGCACTGTGCGGGGTCTGGGGAAAGGTGTCAGTGGCAAGCCTTACCCTCGCGAAGTGCAATGTGAGGAGACCACGACTCGAACCTGGGACCTCTCGGTCACAGGCGGTGAGGCTCTACCGCTGCACCAGGTCCGCCCTTCATATAGCACCTGAAGAGAAACACAAAAATATTAATATAGCTAATAAAATTAATGGATATGCAAATACATCATTCCCTTGTGTAAAGTTGTAACGATGGCTATTACTTGCTAACAAAGAGGCATTTTCTAGCTCATCAATACATAATTGTAAATGCTTCAAAATCATGGAGAAACTTACTCTATCTTATTTGATGGACCATACTGATTTTCTTGATTGTCACTTCTCAACATCAGCATTCTGGCTCCAAACAGTGAAAAACACCGAATAAGCTGAGGCAAACAAGTTAAGAGAAGCAAAATTCGGATGATACTTTCTAATGGCTTACTGCAAATGAACAGGGAGAGTAGGACCAATAACATCAACGATCAATTTTTAGTACCAAAGATAGTTAAGAGTTAAGACTTACATTGTGTTAATGGCTCAGTTTACAAACAAATATGACACTGTCTGATGGTCTGACCACACCATCTCAATATGTCTTCAACCTGAATAAACAAAAGACATTACATTTCTCGTGAACACATCTAATAATATTTTCGAATAACCTGTTTATTTTGATTTGGCACCTAGAGTTACGATCTCAAGTATCATTGTCTTAGCATGTTCTTCTTTAAAACAGATCATCTTCTTAAGCTGTCAATAACTACTTCATAAAGGGACTTGGCTATTCTGTAAGTTCTCTTCGGCAACCTCCGTTACTTGTAACCGTACAAAGAGCATGACATGCCATCATACTACTTTGGCATACATCAATTGACTTATCGTTTGCCTTGCCTATTGTCAAATTCTTATGAGTAAGTTAAAGGAGCCGAGGAAGACCATCAAAAGGATCATCCAAGATATGAATAAAGTTTCAATCTGTTCATCAAGAATTAACCAAAGGAGGAGAGAGGAAAATACAAATTGGTGCTACAACAAAATAGACGTGGTTGGTTCCTTTATATTCATCATAGGTTTTATGTGTTTTTCTCAGTATTAACACCTTAAATAACTTTCCAGAACATCTAATGGGATATGCTTGATACCTGAAAGAACTGGTGAGTGGTAGAACTGCTTCATAAAGGGATTTCGCTGTTCTGTAGGTTCTCTTCAGCAACCTTCGTTATTTGTAACCGTAAAAAGAGCATGACATGCCATCATACTGCATTGGCAAACGTCAATTAACTTGTCGTTTTCCTTGCCTTGCTTATCGGCAAATTCTAATGAGTAAGTTAAATGAGCCGAGGAGGACCATCAAAAGGATCATCCAAGATATAAATAAAGTTTAAATCTGTCCATCAAGAATTTACCAGAGGATGAGAGAGGAAATACAAATTAATGCTACAACAAAATAGACATGGTTGGTTCCTTTATAGTCATCATAGATTTTATGTGTTTTTCTCAGTGTTAACACCTTAAATAATTGTCCATTACACCTATGGGATATGCTTGATACCCGAGTGAAATGGTGAGTGGTAAAACTGATGGAGTATACTAAGATTTTAGAGCTTCTCAATTTACATTAAGGTTAACAGGGGAAGCAATAGCTAGCCTGTTAATAGCATGGTACATAACCAAGTTTCGGCATGATCATTCTGAAATACACTTAAAGAGTCATGTCTGAAAGCAATCTCTGTTGACGAAGAAACACAATGCATGTTCAGTCTAGGTGCAGGCGAGAGATAGAGAGCTAGTTGCAGAATTAATGTGTGACAGTTGTACCTAGGTATTGTAAACATATTTTCTACATGTGAAGTCCACAATCCGTATTAATTACGAAGGTGTAGTTATAATAGAGAAGCGAGGTGCTAAAAAATGAACAATCAAGCTGGTAATATAAATGGTACAGCTCACATTGTAGTGTTGCGCATGTCACTCACTGAAAATTTTACCAAAACTTTGCATACCAACACTATCAGTTTATAATTGACTTGCAGATGGATTTCGTTGCTGCAAAATCAAAGTTGATCACCATGAAGAAACTTAGCAAAACAAAATCCAATTGCCAGGAATATTGTTTAGAGTAGTAGCCACCCTAGATTAAAGTAGATGTCGGACACGACAGAACAAATTCTATGGTTCAGAGAATTGCAACCCAAAACAAGGTGGTGAAATGCTTATGTAGAAAGTTCAGTAGGAACTAAGCAAGTAGGAAATGCTCACCTATACGCAAAATCACCTCCACTGTCAGCTCCAGTTAGGTAAATTGTGCCAACAGCTTGGTTTTGTTTATTTAAATACATCGCAACACCTTCATCTGGATATAAATAGATGCTTCCAACAGATAAACTACACAAAGGCCAATTTTATAGGCTGTAACTTTAGTAATCTCCTAGCAGAAAATTGGGGGAATGTGGAGCGACTAAACAATAAAGCACACGCATGGGAAAGTACAACTTGCGTACCATGTCTCAGCTAGGCCATAGCACTCACAAACCTTACCTCCTATGTATACTTTTTTTTTTTTTGAACAGGGGAAGGGACCCGAAGGTCCCTGAAGCTTTTCATTCATTGTCATCGTCGGTGGTCAAACACCTTACATAAAGAGACTGAAAGAAAATGAAAATTACATCCAAGTCCCTGCTTCTAGCACAAAGGTCCCCAACAAAAATTTGGAAGAAGCAATCGAGGACAGCTCCATGACCACCGCTCTTGCCGGCCGCCGCGCAGCCGCTCTCGCCGTCGCCGGGGACGAAACCACTTGGGGCAGTGAGGGGAGCTCGCTGCGAAGCTAGCCAAGGGCCTCCGTTGCGACACAAGCGCGTGGAGGTTGAAGACCATCAGGCGCCGGCCGGTGAACACCGTTGCCGACACGAGAGGAGGGAGGGGCCACCTTGAGGCCAGAAGATACGTCGGCGTTGCCTTAGCCGGCGTTGGAGCGCTCCCAAGAGAAGCATCGCTTCTCCCCTGCTGCAGCGCCGACCTCAAGCAGCCGCTACCGCCAGTTCTTTCTGCGTCTTGACCACCTTGACCAAGAGGAACAAGAAGAACTGATGAAGCAGCGGCGACATCGACACCGCCGAAATCGAGCTTATTTAGACGGGATCTTTTCTCCTCCGCCCACTCAGTCGTCTCCCACCGCAGGAGCTCGCCGGAGCAGCCGAGAATCACTCCTGGCCACAGCTTGGAAGCACCAGGACACCCCATACGGCATATAGCCAAACGCCCTACAGGCAACCCTACTACTAATCCTACAACTAATATGTACAAGGAAGCCAGACCTCCTATTCCATCCCCTTGCTGGCCCCCATGGCCGCCAAGCAGAAGGAAGGAACGGGGCGGCGCTAGAAAGGGAGATGCGACTCTCAAGGGGAAAGACAGGGGCGGAGAGCGGAGAGAAGTTTGTTTTACGTACATAATACACTATCTGACATAAAAAGCCGCACATCATTCGGCCAAATCTCTCTAGAACAATGACCACTCCACTAGCTCTGATCTTCCATTTTGTCTCATCGATAGCAGCAAATTTGTCTCTGAATCTCTCAAACTTCCTCTCTGCACCAAGCAGCACCAAGCAAGCAGCCGCCTCACAACAGTGCCTCTCACCAAATTGGAGTAGCAGACAGCAGAAGCAAGTTGATCGAATCATCTGCGAGAAAGTTGTGGCAAGAAGTCAGTGGCCAAGCAGGGACAATCCCCTTTTTCCTTCCACTGCACCGTCCAAGCGCCAGCGACCTAGCTCTGGTCATCCCCTCCCCCAACTCCCTGTCCCTTATGCGCATCTCTTCCACATCGCAACAATAGGGCCGCCCATGGCACCAAACGTTGCATTGTGGCTGAGATGCAGCCCCCCGAGTTTCGTCTGTCCTGGTGAGCTCTATCTCTCCCAAATTGCATATCTCGATCTCGATTTGATAGTGAAACGAAGCGTGGGGACAAACTTATTCGAGATTGAGGTGGTCACGTACCTCGGTGGCCTGGAATTGAGCTGTGGCGTAGGGCATCGGGATGGAGGGGGTGCTGTTTCTACCCTAGTGGTGCTGGCGGCGTGGCTGTCATGCCTTTCGGCGTCGGCGGTTCTCCAGGCTCCACCATCTTGGCGGGGGTCAAGGTAGGCGACCCAGCCCTGCTGCCCTGGGCCGGGGTAGCGACGCACGTCTTGTCCATCGCCGCCACAGACCCGCAACGCGTCCTCGTCTGCGAAGTGGCGGCCTCCTGCAGAAACCGCGCCGCTTGCTCCTCTAGACTCGGGCGCATCGCCGTTGCCGGCCATTGCCTCACTGTCAGAGAGGGAGAGAGAGAGGTTGAGACTTGGGTTGGGCGGCGCGGTGATGGGCTCTCTACGGTGTGCTACTGCGATTGGATAGCGACGTGCTGCAGTTGTGTTGGAGTGGGTCGGTGGGAAATCCCGAACCGACGGCTAAACCGACCAAACGCATGGTTAAGATTAATTCACTTTTCATCCGACGAATCACAAACGTGCAAACCAGTGGAGCAAGGAGAACTCACCAATCCTAGCTAGATTGATATATGTAGAGAAACGTGCAAACCAGTGGAGCAAGGAGAGCTCACCAATCCTAGCTAGATTGATATATGTAGAGATAACTTCAATCTAGGGAAAGTACATTATCCCAAATTCTATCCTATCAAAAATAAGTTATGCTCATTGCTCAGATGCTATTCTCAATTTTGACCGCGAGATGCTATCCTGAAAATAAATTGACCCATGTGATTGCTTGATTTCCCATTACTGTATGAGCTCAAATTGTTGGTTAAGAAGATTCCAAAACATTATATTGAAGGCAATGTACTCTCTTGGGATATCCAGGGATATCCAACATGGAGAACCGCCCTGACTCATCTTCGGATCAGATTCCAAAGGGTAGCATAAAACCTGTTGGTCAAGAGTGGTATGCTAGATTGACACCTCAAAAAAAGGCGGATTATTTACAGAGGCAATGCATAGCACGCCAAGAAAAGAAGGTTGCAAATCAGATCGGTGTTAATTCTGTGGACAGTAATCATAGATCACCGGCATCTGTAACAATGAGCATACATACCCCGTTTAACAACATCACCAACACACAAACAAATGGTACAAACAACCCATTTGATTCATTCGTGGAGATACTATACTTTGCTTAATGCCTTATTTATTGCATGTGTGCCTACGTAAAATTGTGCAGGTGTAAGGAGGGTTACTCAGAAGGGTGTCATGCGTGTGGAGGGGTCTCAGAAATTGGCAACAACTGGTACATACACCCCATTCAATCATTTTCCTGTAATGACGTATAGATTAATTGTGTATTTGCTGGAGATGTGCAGATGCAAGCACAAAGAGTACTCATCTTCACACGGCCCTAAACGTTTCATCTAGGTTTGACGATGATGATAGTGATTGGCTACACAGAAATTCGGCTTATGAGCGAGATATGAGATTCATTCAACAGTTCAAAAATCTATCCAGTTGTGGATAGTCACAATGTTGCTGCCTAGCTTTTTTACTATGTTCATGCTCTCTCTTAATTACAGACGACAGTCTATTAGTGATCAGTGATGTCACTCCTTGAATATCTTACATGGACACCTGAAGGCACAAGATTCTGATTTAGAACAGAGAGGTGCCAGGCATGCAGGCTTCAGCTGTGGAGCAGGAACTTGAACTCAGCCCATTGCTGGCCTAATACATGATGTTTAAAGGGTTTTCCTTGCCGTGGTTGGCTTGCTGGATGAACGGAGTAGAGACAATATATGAAATTTGCATTAAATTTATATTCTTATCTAGGATTCTCAAGAAATTGTAGCTGTTATAATCCTTTACATGGACCGACTCAAATGATCTACTATTTTTATTCATATTTACATCCAACAGTTATTATGTGCTGCAGTTTTCATATTTCTGTAATACTTATGTATTTTATTAATCATGTTTATAGCCCATGGTGAGACTTAAATGATGGGTGTAAGTTTGGGCTCTCTCCGTTCAATATTCTATTTTCACAAGTTTTTATTTATTTAGATGATGAGGTTGTGATTAGTATTATTTTCACAATTGGATAGAGGTGTTTTCTTCCCTTTTTTAGTTGAAATGAAGAAATCATTTGGATTTCAAAATTATTTTTTAAGCTACAAGGCAAATTATTCTGCGATGTTTGCATTAATCGCTCATGACCGAGGAGTCAAAAATTCAGAGAACGAGCCTTTGAGAAATAAATTTAAAACGTGCATTGCATGTGCACGATTACTAGTAGCCAAAGGAAGAGCCGAGAGCATGGAAAGTTGGAAGTGTGCTCTAGATTGTGGGAAACGTGTGTGAATATGCGAGAGGCCTAGGAACCCTTAATATGTGGGGCTACCCATCGGCCTCGTAAGACTAGTCACAATGGAGAGTAACATAGAGTAGTAACATGGTGATGTTACTAGTCTATGTTACCACCTTCATAATGGGGAGTAACATAATTGTGGTGTCATATAAGGTCTTATTTATTGCACTGTAGACTCATTTTGTCTTGATAAGTGTGATGTTACGGTAACTAGCTAAATTACTCTAAACACCTCTTTCCTCATTAATACATGCCACATAAGCAAAATGGTCTTGATTTGTGTGATGTTACTAGCTAAGTTACTCCCATTGTGACTAGTCTAAGGCATGACAATGGCCGGACGTGACCGGGTAGCTGAACTACAAAATGTTGGATATCAATCCATGTTGGCCTTGTCATGCTGCCATCCACCGTCATACCCTAAATTTCCCGCTTATCATTCCACGGTGTGACATGACGTCAGCCCTCCCACCATGGCATGGGCGTGCCTAATCGCGTCATCATGGCAGTCTTCATACATGCGGCATAGGCTGCCACAACTTCACAATTTTGACTTTGGCCTATCGCTTCGATATATAGCAAAATGTTGTGATTTGTGAAGCCTGTTGAGGGTCTCTACTAGGATGTGTCGGGTGGAGGGGATCCCGCTCACCTGACAGTGGACTAACCGTCTTCTTATACATGTTATATGTTTGGTTGCTGTTGTATGTTCCATAATCGTGCCTGTTTGTACTAGTCTGTGAGGGATAGTTCCAAACCACTTATCCTCCCATAAATGCACCTCTAAGCCATCATGTCCTTCGTTAGTGTGTGTCAATCCAACAATTTTTTTGCGACACACCGAGGACTCATTAGTGAAACCTTTCGATATGACGGTTTATACCACTTCTCAAGGATGATGAATACTATCGTTGTTAGCACCTTTTTCTATCGTTGACAAAATCATCGAGAGAAGGGGGCGTGACGAGGGAGTCACACTGAATTAAGTATTCATCGACAAATGTAGAGTGTGCATCTCGAATTGGGTCGTGTCAGACCGGATTGAGGCAAGCAAGGCCTAAGAAAACATGGATAGATAGATGGCCCAGAACAAGACAAACCACCAAACAAAACAAAAACTAAACTCAGATATCACCTAATCTTCTTTCTTAACGCTTGTATGCTTCTTCCTATCTCAACTCTCCTCTAGTTATTGATCTGACTTGTGATTTTGAGCTAAACAACACATAACGGTTGTGTACTCGACAAGGTAAGACAGATAGACTAAGAATACAAGACATACCATGATTCAAACTCGGTATTGGGGCATCTCCAACAGAAGCACCCAAATACCGAGCAATTTAGGCTCGGAGGTCCCCTAAGTGGACACTGGACATGTGCGGGTTGCTCGTTTTTTCTCTATTTTTAATCGTTTTCTATTCTGGTAAACTAATTTTTTTGTTTCTTTTGCCGTAGACCTTAACATATTTTTTGACATATAGAAATACACAACATAAAATATGGGAACACTACATATTTAACAACGATTCAAGTTTACCAAGATTTTACTTAATTTACATTTGGTTTAAACTACCACTTGTCGGGAGGTTAACATCAAGTTCTACATCGCGACCTGGCCGACGACTTATTTCGTGTCAAACAATCTAGCGACACGCTGATGGAGTCGAACATGCCGTCGAGGCTCTAGCGTCGCCATGGAGCGTGCATGAATGGGAGAGGCTGGCGGCCGGAGTTGACCGGTGGTCGGACAGGAGTCGGACCGGGATGGTGGGGTGGCGATCGCCGTGAGGAAAAACTCATTCGAAGATGGTGATCTTTGCTGGGCTGGGCTGGGCCAGACAAAGCAGGGACACACCCGTGTCACGCAACAAAGGGAAAGCGTGTACTTCCTCGCACTTTCTGCTGGCACAAAAAAATTGGTCAGCCAACTGTCAAACCGATTGCTGGCTAGTGGTAGTGGCAGGGTCAAATGAAATGCCGCCACTGAGCAGTCCGCTTGATCCCCTTTCCCTTCTTCGTCTTCTCCAAAGCGCCAGCCCGGCACAGCGAGGAATGACCGAATGACAGCCAGCCCGATCCCAAACTTACAAAAGTAAAATCCAAAATCAAATCCATCTCCAGTAGCTTGCAGCAGCACCAGCAGCAAACAAAAACAAAGGGCAGCTGCTGCCTGGCCACCAGCTCACTCGAACACGCTTCCCCACCTCGCCCCCAGATCAGAGATCCCATCTCCCCAGCAATGGCCACCGCCGCCACCGCCTCCGCCCCGACCTCCGCCTCCGCCTCCACCTCCGCCGCCTGCGACGCCCCCGCCGCCTCCCCGTCCAGCCCAGCCGCCGTCTGCCTCGTCCCCTTCAGGTACGCACGCACGCGCCCGACCGAGCGAGGCTGAAGCTCCTCCCCGTAAGCACGGGACTGATTTGGTGACAATGTGCGCAGGTGGTGGGCGGGGGTGCGGGAGGAGGCGGCGGAGGAGGGCGGGGTCCGGTACGCGGCCACGCCCGCGGCCTCGCCTTCCTACTACGGCCTCAGGCTCCTCCACAGCTTCCTGCACCCGGATCTCGTGCTGCGCCTCGACCGCGGGGAGCGCCGCGCCGGGGCGGCCGCCGGAGGGAGCCGCAGCTACGCGCTCGTCCCGGCAGACGAGCTCTCGCGGGCGCTTGCCAGGTGAATTGGCCTCACAGCTGCATTTCTTACGCTCCCTGTCCTTACTTCTTAATTATAGGTTGCACATTTTGATGCCTCTCTTTTTAGTATCATAATTGGGATATCGAATGGTGTTACTCGACATGCTACTGATTACTGTGCTTGACTGACGATGCAGTCGCATGACCCTTTCATCTGGCACTAGTAGATCCAGCTCTAGTTAATAGTAATGTCATTATAAGGTGTCAGTGCCTAGTGATGTAAGTCCAGGCTTAGAGAATCTACCCATAGTTAAGCCGCAATATCATGGAGAGGGCGTGTAGTTGGAGCGTTGGCCTGGGCTAGCCTTTTACTCGTTTGCATTCATTTTTCTTGCACTGCCTCACCAGCCAATCCTTCATCATCATGAGTATGTTATGTACACATGTTTAATCTATCCATTTGTATGCGATCGCGTGTTGATGCTAAACTTGAATATGAACAAACATTCTCATCTGTACAACCTCCAACAATATACAACAATTTGGCATGTAAAATACATATGACTTGTAAACTATTTGCATTTGGGATGTGACATCACCCATGATTTTTGTGGCAAATCATTACAAACTAAGATAACCCATTAAGGATCTTAATATATTGTATGCTGGGTCATTTTATTTATATGCATTGTGGTGCTTTGTACACACTCCCTTCGTCCCCAAAAGAGTGTACTTCCAAGTTTCTTGATAAGTCAAACTTTATTAAGTTTGACTGTGTTTATACAAAAAAGCAACACCATTTATGTCACCAAATTAGTATCATTAGATTCATAATGAAATAAATTTTCATCTTATACCTAAATAGTGTTTATTTTTGTATAAACTCGGTCAAACATGGAAATAGTTTGACTTTCCAGTTTCCAAGAAAGCTAGAAGTACACTCTTTACGGAATGGAGAAAGTACAACTTTTGGAAAATAAATAAATGCTATTTGTACTTTCTTATTGTGTTATATCAGTTACGTCTTCATATTTGTGTAACCATTGAAAACACGGAGATATTATTTTGAGAGAGTGGTTAGGAGTTAGAACTTCTTTACTTTTCCTTTCTTACAAAGTTGTTCAAATATATTGCTAGTCTTTACCAACAGCTTAACCTTCTGGGTGGACTGGTTAGGTGCATGCAGTTCAATATGGTTTCATAGCCAAGTGGTTTCGAGTTCAAGATACAGCCAACACACAATTAATAAAAATAGTTGCGGCCTTTATTGATCCCACGCTGCTGCCTTGTGACCATGAGGTCACGGGTTCAAGTCCTGGAAACAGCCTCTTGCAGAAATGCAGGGAAAGGCTGCGTACTAAAGACCCAAAGTGGTCGGACCCTTCCCCGGACCCTACGCAAGTGGGAGCTACTGCACCGGGGCTGCCCCCTTTATTGATCCCACGCTAACGCCTGGTGGAGCATAGACATGAAGGGGGTGCTGATATATTCCTTATATTTCCCCAACAGCTTAATCTTTTGGGTGAACTGAACTGGTTAGGTTAGGTTTCATTTCAATTGAATAAAAACAAGTGAGGGCAATCTAAAAATGATTGCTCCTTATAATTTTTATATATTTGAGTTAATACTCAATTGGTGGTTGAACTATTGCTCGTGGCTTAGTGTGGTCCTCAAACTAATAAGCTATCCAGTCAGTCCCTAAACTTTAATTGTTGGCTCGTTTGCCCCCTCTTCCTATGTGGCTCCACGCGTGGCCTTTGACTCAGCTACCTGGTTCCGGGCTATGTCGAATGTCCTAATTGGCCTTCCCATCAATTCTGTCCAAGGCCATCTAAATCACTACCTCCTCTCTTCCTGTGTGGGACACTGTCGCCGGCTGCCATATTGGATGCTCTCGGACCATCATTGATCAGGTGGGCACTGGACATGCCTCGGAGAGGTACAAATTCCTCTTATCTGTCCACATGTTTTGCAGAGGAAACCCATCACCATTACAGAACAAAAGGGAAGTATTTAATTCAGGAACACTGATGGCGAGAGCAAGAAGAAATTGCAATCAAGCTGGGCAGAGAGCAATCGTGAGTTCGTGACAGTTGCATTCAGCATCCTCTTGTTCTCTTTGCTCCCTGTCCGTTACTCTCGTGGTATTGCTCTTCCTGGTGGCATGCACACCCAAACTGACCCAAACACCCACAAGATGTTATTCACTATCTGATCATTTTGAGTTTCCAGATTCCAGCATGTAAAATACCGTTGCATTTAAAGTTTTAAACCTCTTGGCCATATCCAATGAGACATGTGATGAGTTGCTTAGATGATTTAGAGGTTGGGCTGAGCCCCATCCTCCAGATTCAGCTTGTCAACATGCCACATGTGCATTGTGCAGTTTGTACGACAGTGAGCCAGAAATGAAAATTTGTGGACTGATTTGGTTCAAAGACCAAATTGTGCCACAAGGGATAGTTCAAGGACCAAACTATGTATTAAGTATTAACTCTTATCTATTCACGATCTTGCTTGAAGTCTTCTTAAACTGTCAAGCAGTCCGTCACGCCTTAGGTGAAGGGAGGCGCCACCAGAAAGAGAAGATAAAATAAGGTGGCACTGTGTGCGTGTGTGAGTAAATTATATGATGTGTGGGCCTGTGTGCCAGGGGTGAGTGAGTTGGCTACATAAGCCTGAACCTGTAACCGAAACAGCTATGACTGAATTGAGGAAATAAATTTGAATTCTCATCATTCCTCTCTCTCGTTGCTCTTCTCCTTCTTCCTCGAGGTAGCTCTTCACAATCTGGATCTCACGCTAGCAAGGAGATAGTACATAAACATCTCCAACAGTGATATGCTGATGGTTTCACTGTCCTCCCCGTGCTAAGTTTGTGCCTGTGTCACGTGTTGCTATTCCTCAAACTAGTATCAAGAGTACTCTACTACTCTATTAATTATGACTTATTGTGGCAATGAAATTAAGGTATGCCTATTGTTTTCTTTGGGTGTATCAATTTTGATGAGTTATGGTCCATTAAAAATATGAGTCTGCCAGACTAACTGCCAGATTTTGTTCAACTGCTACATAAAGATACATTGGTTATAGTTCATCGAAATAAGAGTGCACCAAATTAATGGACGTGCGCATGATCTCATCATATACTTGCCCATGTTTAAATCTGTGAGACAGCAAGCTGTACATGGAAATCCATACCTGTATCAGAAGAAGAAATATCCACATCTTAACCTTTTCTATAGAGGGAATCATTTGCCTGACCTACTTAGCTGGAAATCATAAAGCGTGACTGTAGGTCTTATTTGTATCTATTTGGCCTGATGGCCAACTTAGACTGTTTCTTAATTTATCCATCTCGATGGAGATGAGAATCTATCGGCCACTTCAATGGAATCTAACCATTATGATTTTATCGTATCTGCTATGTACCAAACGTATGATTAGAGTTCATGGATTATCTTCTCATTTTCGGTTGACCGTCATGTACTAGTATATGGTAGATCATTTTTCTCCCAAGCTTGGATGCAATAGATACATTTTAGACAAAATCACGGAAAAAATTGGGTTGTTATGCTTCTCATTTCATACTCAACATATTTTAGTTTTACTACTAACTATGGAGTCTCATCTGTCTGTACTCCAACGCAGCCCATTTGTCTAGGCATAATCTTGTCACATTTTTTATTTCTGCATAAAAGATGTTAGGGAGGAAATCTCACCTTTTAATAAGGCTTTCTGAGTTTTCAATCAATCGCTGGGAGCAATGGAGTCTGAAATACCTTGCTATTCCTCTTTGACAATTAGGGGCCTTGTTGGGAGGTGGGCCTGATATGATCAATCATTTTGACAAGCAGAAGTATCCTTGATATACTCCCTCCGTTCACAAAAGGATGTCTCAACCTATCTCAAATATGTATGTATCTACACACTAAATCATGTCTACATACATGCAAATTTGAGAATGATTGAGACATCCTTTTGTGAACGGAGGGAGTAGTAATTTGCACTTTCAGCAACCTAGCAATTATCCACCAATAGATTTGACAATTTAGGGTGTGTTTGGTAGCCCGGTCGAACTCACATATTCTCGTCTCAACCAAGCTCAGCTGTAAATTTCTTGTTTGGTAGCCCGGGTCGGGCCAACTCGGCAGTGCCGGACTCGTGCGGAAAAGGGCCCTGGGCAGTGCCGGGTTGAGAAGCTCGAATCGAGCTTCTCACCTCGCCCAGGCTGAGCTCATCCCCGCAGAACACTGTTGACGAGCCCCCCCCCCCCCCCGCACCGTTCCCCTGCTGCAGCCTCGCGCGCCGGCGCGGCCGAAGCCCGTCCCTCCCTCCCTCCGCGCACGGCCGCGGTCGAAGCCGCCTTCTCCCTCCCGTCGGCCGCCTCCTTCGTCCGGCGCCTGAGCCGCCCTTGTACCGCCGCGGAGGGCCGCCGCCGCCAGCGGGAAGCTTCACAGCGCGGCGGTCGAGACCCGCGACGGCCCTCTCCTCCTCTGCCGTCTCCGGCCTGCCCCCATCGATGAAAATCCTCCCCGGACGCACAGCGCTTGCCGCCGCATCGCTCAGCAGCCACCGCCGGCGCCCAGCTTCCCGCCACCAGCGAGGAGCTGCTCTCAACACGGCGGTCATGGAGAGCAAGGGCCTGATTGCTTTTTGGATGTTTTATGTAGGGACCTTTCTGTAAGAATTTGGACCCCTCTGCTATTTCTCAGTGTTTGGGCCAATCTCAATCCATACGGGGCTACCAAACAAAGTATCGGTTCAGCTTGTGTCAACACATACGGGCTAACAAACACACCACAAAATCTCAGGCCAGCTTGTATGAGGTCAGATATCTCAACTGAGAAAGTAAATTCGAAGTGATACAGGCTACCAAACACACCCTTAAGGTATTGTCTTTTCATGATCTTGAGAATCAATAAGTTGCGCCAAAACAACCATCAAATCTAGTTGAAGTAAATTATTTGCCACAGGTCAAATAGTGACACCCCTAATGTAGATAGGTAAATACCCTTAACTGCATATAACCAGATCGTGAGGTCAACTGTTTATAGAATATCCCGCATTAAGAGATACATTTAACTCAATCGATTGATATTTAAGTGTTGATTATTTCAGTTTTCACTTGCTCAGCAAAGTTAAATATCTTTGACTGCATATGACCAGATTGCGAGGTCATTTATTTTGGAACATTAAACTCAGCATACTGATATTCTGGGTGTTGGCTGTTTGCCTTTTCACCTTGTCGCAATCTTAAGTTTAGACTCACTTTTCATCAACAATTCTACCTCTTATATTATTGGGGAAAGAGTGAATACAATCCCATCATCATATATATACCTGTCAATAGATAATACCTACATACTTTCCGTAACTGAAATATGGAATTGTTCAGTACTTCCCGTGTCCTCTTTTATTAGACGTTTTGGCAAGCCATTAATCTTGCCAAAACGTCTTATAAAAAGGGATAGAGGGAGTACTTATTCCTGGAGTAGTTTTAATACTTGGATGCCAAAGATGGTTCTTAAGTAGACCATACTATTAGTTTGACATAATGTGTTATCTTATTTGTCTGGGTCGTGTCTGTCTATTGGGCTCAAGCCCTCAGCCCCTAATTTGTCATGTCCATAGCCTCTAATTTCATCTCTCTTTTCTTCTTCAGGCAGAACTCTAGTTTGGCATTGCATAACAAACATTCATTTGCTGGAGACAGTGCTGGTGCTTATCCTTTGGTGCTTAGGATATCTGTGCGCGAAACAAGCATTTTGACTGTCAAGATCAGCAAAAAGGTAATAATATGAACAGTTGAACACACATCTAAATGTGTGTCATTTTGTATTAGAAGAAGGACGCCAAAGTGGCAAACAGAAACCACTCAGAAGCAATATATGAATGAGAAAATTTCATCTTTTCATCATCCTTACAACTTTCATTCTTTTTCAGGATAATCCAGTTGATAACTATAAGCGGGCGAACAAGATGTTTAACATTGATTATCAACCAGTATGTTGCTGCTTGTTGCATTTCCGATTTTGGAAATACACTTTCTTTACTGCCGTTTACTTAATGTTTCTGTATCCAGGTTCATGTTTGGGATTTTTCAGGGCAGACAAACCTAATATTAATGAATGAATGGAATAGGTCACATCAAGACTATTGCCATTCAGAGCAAGAGGTGATACAGTTGTTTTCATTTTTTCATATAACAACATTAAAATATTGAATTATTGATCAACAACGTCACGGTCTGATTCATAAGCCTGGAATAAGATGTCCTCCAGAGTTTCCTGCTTACCCTTTTCTTATCTTTTGCATGTGCAGAATCTTCTAGAAGTTCAAGTCTATGCAATGTCAGATTCCTTAACATTCAAGATTGGTGGGACCAACATGAATATTGATTTCTCTTGTGGGAGCTTTGGAAGAGCTGGCTCTATGGGGCTAATCGGATTGGAAAATCTCGGGAATACTTGCTTTATGAACAGTTCAATCCAATGTTTGGCTCACACAACAAAGCTTGTTGATTATTTTCTTGGAGATTATGATAGAGATATTAATCGAACAAATCCACTTGGACTGAATGTATGAATAATTTATCTTGAAATTCTTTTCCCACTCAATCAGCTAAATGCTTACTGATACTTACATTAACCAGGGGGAACTTGCTTTGGCATTTGGAGAATTGGTTAGGAGTTTATGGACCAATGATCAAAAACCAGTTGCACCACATCGCTTTAAGGAAAATATTGCCTGCTTTGCTCCTCAATTCAGTGGTTTTAATCAGCATGATTCACAGGAGCTTCTTGCTTTCTTATTGGATGGTCTCCATGAAGATCTTAATCAGGTCAAATGCAAACCATATGAAGAAGCTAAGGATGCAAGTGGCCGTCCTGACGAAGAAGTAGCAGATGAGTATTGGAGCAACCATTTAGCTCGAAATGACTCTGTAATAGTTGATACCTGTCATGTAAGTTTAAAACCCTGTTCTGAATTCCATATTCTACACCAACTTTTTAAAAAGTTTTTTTCTTGTCCCTACCCTTCTATATATGTCAATATGATTTCATAAACAAGAAAACAACCATATAGTAGATAATGATGGAACTGCTCATATGCTTCTGCAAAACAAGCACCTATAAGGGGTTTGGTGGTTACCCGCAAAAATAGGGGTTGGTTGGTTGACGTGAAAACACTATAACTCAGTTTTATATGAATCTAATAAAGGGATGGTCCGTGCAGTTTTCTTTTGGAAAAGCATAGATGTATACCTTAGGAAATATTCATTTTCTTGTGTATCATTTGTTATTACATTGAAAGCTGAGCTATTTTATACAGTAAGAACTCAAGTATGATGTGCTTGGTTTCTGTTGTTAATTTTCTTCTGGTTTTAAATTTGCAGGGACAATACAAGTCAACATTGACTTGTCCTACTTGTAGTCAAACATCTGTAACATTTGATCCGTTTATGTACTTATCTTTGCCCGTGCCTTCCACGGCAAGGAGGGCAATGACTGTGACAGTTTTCAGCACTGATGGTAGCAGAGAGCCATTCTCATATGATGTCAGCGTGCCACAGTTTGGCACTCTTAGTGATCTTGTTCAGGCTTTAAGTGCTGCTTGTACACTTGGAGATGATGAGACCCTGCTGATAACGGAGGTAATCTTTATCTTTCATCTGGAACCTTTTCAATGCTGCAAACTTTCTAGGCTAGTTAAGCAATACAAGCTCTATAGGTCTTCCACTTACTGGAATTGACTACAGGTTTATAATAACCGCATAATTCGATACCTGGAGGAGCCTTCAGATTCAGTTTCGTTGCTGAGGGATGGAGATAAATTGGCAGCATACCGGCTACCGAAGCAATACGAAAAATCCCCACTTGTGGTTTTTACACACAAACACTTTATTGAGTAAGAACCATCAAATACATTTGTGTTTTCTTTGCTTAATTTATGCGTGATAATACATTTAAGAATGTGCCTTTTGTGATCTTTAATCTTAACATTACATACCATTGAATTCAGGCATTCTGGTGTTGATAGTGGAACTCCGCAAATAAAGGACTTTGAGGCTCCACTTTTGGCATCCCTTTCTGAGACAGTCGATGGATTGACTCTTCAGAGTATCTATCTGAAATTGCTGAATCCATTTCAAATTTCCGAGAGCACAGGTTCGCTTACTGATGGTGAGAGGTGCAATGGTGACTGTGCTGTTGACCTGATGGATGCAACGCCTTCCTGTTCAGATGAGAACGTTCCATTGGAAGATGACCCTGAAAGAAGCCAGGGCAATGCTAATGGATGTGAAGTGATGGGAGGACCTACTGAGTCTTATTGTGGGTTAACAGCTGTTTCTTACAAGGAGGAACGCATGGAGCAGTTTGAATTTTATTTGACAAATGAAAGGGATGACATCCAACACACAAGAATAGAAGTGAATGATCTAAAATTAGTTGAGACAACACCAAGCCGGTTGCATGTCAGTGTCCATTGGCATCATAGTGTGTCAAGACAATATAATACCTCAGTGCTGAACAATCTACCCGAGATACACAAGCTTGAGCTTATCCCGAAAGAATCTGAAGATTGTGTTGCGTTACGTGGCTGTCTAGAAGCCTTTCTAAAAGAGGAACCGTTGGGGCCCGAGGACATGTGGTGAGTGCTCCTGAGGATCAACTGTATTGCTTTTCGCCACTATTTGCATGATGCTGTACTTTGGCAATCGTCTTCTCTTTCCTTTCTTAGAATAATTTTGCCATGATTTTGAAATAATACACTAATGCTAAAATTGCAAATAAATAACCCAACGCATATCTCAACTCAAAACATGCTAATGAGTCTGAATTGCAAGTGTTCTGTTGGGTTCATATTTATGACCCAGTATTTCCTGTTCCCCTTTTCAGGTACTGCCCTTGCTGCAAAAAGCATCAGCAAGCGATGAAGAAACTAGATCTCTGGAGGCTTCCTGAAGTTCTGGTCATCCATCTGAAAAGGTTCTCATATACCCAGTTCACAAGAAACAAGCTCGAGACATTTGTAGATTTCCCCATCAGTGATTTGGACCTATCATCTTATATTGCCGCCAAGAACGATCAACCAAACAGCCATTATCACTTGTACGCCATTAGCAATCACTATGGAAATATGGGAGGTGGACATTACACAGCAAGCATCTACGTGAGTTCGTGTGCTCATTATGCTTGTGTTTACGATTGCTTAAAGCTTCTCAGTAAGCATCTTACTAACATGTTCGATCTTTCTGTAGCAAGAAGGGAAGGGATGGTTCAAATTTGATGATGAATGCGTAACACCTATAAGTGAGGACATACTAAAAACACCAGCTGCTTATGTCCTGTTCTACAGACGAGAGTGAGGATACAATCGCATCACAAAAGCATTTTTGTGCTGGAGTTTTTTTGGCAAGTCTGGAAGTTTTCCTACATATTCAGCTACCTACATATTTCTGGACAACATATTGGCACTTGAATCTCACAAGTCACTAACCCTACATAACAGCGTGTACAGATTCAATTGCCAACAGGGTGACCTTGCTAATGCAATATTCTTTTTTCCTACCAACCCACAATATTCTTTTAGTACATGGCTGGGTTCACCTTGTAATTGCTCCAGTTGATCAGCAAGAGGGCCAGCAATATTCTTTTCTGTCACCAAATTGTGTTGCGAAGAATGCGAAATGATGGAACAGCTCTCTAAATTAACTCTGTGATATGTTCTTGTCATGAGGGCTGCCGCGAGGCTGATGCCACAGCCACCCCCCTGTGTTGCTCCATCGATGAATGCAAATCGCAACCATTTCATAGTCAGATGACACTGACATGATGGAAAATGTTAAATCTTTTCATGTTATCAACCTGGACTTGGAGACTGACCCCTCAACTCAACTGTTTGACAAATAACAGAAGACTAGTGCCGAGCTCGGTGCTGCTGTTGGCCTATGTGTTCCAACAAATATGCTGACATTATTTGTCTCCATGACATATCATGGGTCCATGCCAGGTAGGATGTATGTGTAACGTGTCTTTAGAAACTGTTCTGAATGACAGGTCCATATCAAAAAGGACGACTAGATCTTGTTGTGCAAGCTCAGACCCGCCTATTTTCCGTGTCACGTTTTTGCTGCTGATGGTGATAATATCCACTAACTCAAATAATTAAGCTGGGTTGTTAGTGGAATACTTTTGCGGTCTTATTTTCCTGACTGGACCATCCATGCCGGTGCAATCTAACCTAAAGTTTGATCATGACGGAAGAAGGATCTATCAACGGTGTCATTTGCTACAGTTGGAGAAAGATAGGCTATTCCAAGTATGCCTGTGGAGCTTAAGCAAGATTTTTTTTTTACTTAGCAAGAAAAACCTTGGTTGAGGGGTACATAGTAGTCCTAGTAAGTAAGAATTTTCTCCCAGATTCTCTCGCATGTCGTCTGTTCTTTTTGACATCCTCATGCATATTGGGTTGATGAGACGAATGTGTAAAAGCAAAAGTGCGGCCGCGACCACATGAATGAGTGGCTTTGATGGGTCAGATGGATGGATCGATGACCGAGTGATTGATTGGACTTGATACCTCATTCAGGTGAAGCAACGGGCCCGGCTTGTCACGCATTTGTCCAGAGCCCAGGCCCAGAACGGCAGAACCAGACCCCTCCACGCGCACGTACATGCTCCCAAAGTACACGTACAGCCAGTCAGTACGTACTATAGTCCTCTCGCATTCATATCGACGCTACCTGAGTAGTACGTGCGTGCGTACGATCGGAGACAGTAAATACCGTGAGTTAAGCATCTCCAGCGCCACACCCTCAGCATCTCCACCGGCACTCGAAAGCACGCCCATTGGTGTTCGACACGAAAAATGTTCACACCTGCATCAACAAGTGTCCGGCCCGATCCATTTTCTATCCGGCAGACCGACCCACCCTCCAAAGTCGAAACAGGCTTTCGTCCCGCTTTATAAATAAAGCAACATGCCAAGCAAGTCCATACAAAGTCACAGGCACCCAAGAAAAGCTAGACAAGTTTGCTGGGGCAACAACACATGTAAACCTAACAACAAGATAAAAGTAGCTAGAAAAGCAAGGGGGTAGGGCAAGGGGAAAGAACAAAAAAAAAAAAAAAACGCGGCCCTCCGGCGCTAGCTGCTAGAAGAGGAGGAGATGCGACGTGCGGCCACCAAGAGTCTGTCAAGCAAGTCATCTAGCCGTCCCCTGTCCCGCTGTCTAGAAAGCGGGTGCCACTGCTGCAAGAAAGCCAGAAATTTAAACATGGAGTCAGACGCACGTCGGAGAAACACCCGCTCTATCACCATCTTATTACGAATCGTCCACAGAGTCCACGCCATCACCGCGAACACCAACCAGAAGAGGCGTCGTCCCCCCCCCCCCCCGGAGCGGTTCGCTTGGCTCTCCAGGAAACCGCCGAGGTCTGAGGCCTGCCAAGTAGGCCCAAGCGCCTCGTGGACGAAGTTCCATAGAAACCTGGCCGCGGGACAAGCGAACAAGATGTGGGTTCCCGTCTCGGGGATCCCACACATAGGGCAAAGGCCATCCCCCGGTCCATGCCGCTTACGGACCTCCACTCCCGAAGGGAGGCGGTCCCTAAGAAGTTGCCACACGAAGATTTTGATTTTTAGGGGAAGGGGAGCCTTCCACAACGGGGAAGCCCAAGCTCTAACTGGGCCACTGAAGAGACTCCGATAGGCCGTCTTTACGGAGAAGTTCCCAGACGGCGCCAAATGCCATGACACAAGGTCGTGGCCCCCCGGCAGCGCTTCCGGGAGCAAACCCCGTAGCTCCGTCCAAGCTGTAGCCTCGGCAATTCCAAATGTACGTCGGAACGAGATGTTCCAAACCCCATTAAGTACTGCCGAGGCCACCAACAACATCGGGTCCGAACAAATAGCAAAAAGGGAAGGGAACCTATGCTGTAGGGGGCTTTCACCAAGCCACGGGTCCAGCCAAAAAAGGGTGCCCTCTCCGTTACCGATGGAGAAGCGAGCACCCTTTCTAATCTCATGCTTAAGGGATTGGATGGATCGCCAAAATTGGGACCCATCCCGGCGGTCACAAGCAAGGAGGGGGCGGCCCTGCAGATATTTCGCTTTGATCAGCTGAAGCCAAAGTCCCCCCTCCTCTCTAAGTATCCGCCACACCCACCGAAGCATGAGCGCGGTGTTCATCTTTCGAGACGCTAATATGCCTATGCCCCCCATGTCTTTGGGGGCGCAAACATCTGCCCATTTGACCATATGGTACTTCTCGCGCCCATTGGCCGCCTGCCAGAAAAAACGCGAGAGTTCCCTGTCAAATGCGACATGCACACCTTCTGGGAATTCGTAAACTCCCATCATGTACATAGGCAAGCTAGACATGCAAGAATCAATGAGGACCGATTTGCTCCCCTTGGAGGTAAACCGTCCTTGCCAAGGTTCAGCCTTGGCTTTGACACGCCCAATAACCGGCTCTAGGTCCTTAATTAGGATCCTAGAGTCACTAAGCGGCATCCCCAGATAAGTAACCGGGAAGGAGGACAACTTGCAATTAAGATTGTCCGCTATCCGCTGTTGCTCCTCTAAGGAGTACCCCATGATCATTACTTCGCTCTTGTCAAAGTTAATCTTGAGGCCAGACATGGCCTCAAAGCAGAGGAGCAGGAACTTGAGATTAATAATGTCAAGTTCCGAGCCCTCCACCATGATCATGGTGTCATCCGCATACTGGAGGTGGGTGATCCCACCCCCAGGAATAAGGTGTCCGACCACACCAGAAATGTGGCCGGCCGCCTTGGCCTTGTCCAAGATAGAGGCAAGGACGTCAACGGCAAGGTCAAAGAGGAGGGGGGAAATAGGGTCCCCTTGTCTCACCCCACACGAGGATCTAAAGTAGGGACCAATGTCCCCATTAATATTGATCGCCGTGTTGCCACTCATGACAATCTGCATAACCCAGCCTATGAAGCGATCATCGAACCCTCGGCGCTCGAGGACCAAGCGAAGAACGCCCAGTCCAAACGATCATAAGCCTTCTGGAAATCTAGCTTAAGGAAGACACCTTTAAGGTGTCTAACCTTAACTTCATGGACCACCTCATGAAGCGCTAGAATCCCGTCATGGATAAATCGTCCCTTAAGAAAGGCGAACTGATATGGGTGTGCGAGTCGCTCCACAACTGGGGCCAAGCGTGCAGCACAACTTTGGTAAGCAGTCTCTGGATGACGTTGATCACCGTGATCGGTCTAAACTGGCGTATCTCCGTGGCCCCTGCTACTTTAGGGATCAAGGTAATCACGCCAAAATTGAGGCGAGACATAACCAATGTTCCAGTATAGAACTCCTGGAACATCGGCATAATCACCGCCTCAATACTTCCCCAGAATTTCTGGAAGAAGGAGACAGGAAGGCCATCTGGGCCCGGGCCGAGTTGGCCTTCATCCCCATAAGAGCCCGACTAACCTCCTCAGGGCTGAATGGGAGAGTGAGCTCCACATTCTCATCAACTGATACTAAGGCCCCTAAGGGCCAGAAGCCATCAGCTAACGATACCCCCGTGCGAGGTCCCTCCGTGAATAACTCCTTATAAAAGGAATAAATGTGAGCGGATAGGTCTTGGGCCTCCTCTAATAGGATGCCATCCGCCAACAAACACGGAATAGAGCACCTTCGACGCCGACCATTAGCAATGGCGTGGAAGTATGCCGTATTAGCATCGCCGTGAAGTATCCAATTCTGGCGACTACGCTGTCGCCAGAAGATCTCCTCGCCTTTGTAGATCTCCATAAGGGAGGTCTCCAAGGCATACCGCTGAAGCCAACCATCAGCGGTAAGGCCCACCGTATCGGACGCCACGTCAAGCGTCTGAATTTGGGCAAGGATATCCGTCTTATTCTTCGCAGCTCTGCACCTCTATTCGCGCCCCACCCCCGCATAAACTGGCGAGCAACTTTAGCACAGTGGTGCCAAATATCAACCGCATTATATGCACGGGGAGGGGATGCGACCGCCGATGCCCACTTAAGTCTAACTGCTTCCACAAAGCCCGGCTGCCCAAGCCAGAACTCCTCAAAGTGGAAGCGGTTCGACCTCGGGGGGCCCTCCTCCAGACGATAGGAGGAGGGGGGAGTGGTCTGAGCCAATCCGAGTGAGCGCGCGAAGCGAACACAACGGAAAGGCAACTTCCCATTCCACCGACACTAGGACCCGATCAAGAACACTCCGGATCGGGTCAGCCTGGTTGTTAGACCAAGTATACCTCGCCCCAACCCGAGAGATCTCGCGTAGCGCAAGGTCTGCTATCCAGTCGTTGAACATGCGCATCCGAGGGAGGTCCACATTATCCGAGCTCTTGTCATCATGGGAGCGAATAAGGTTAAAGTCCCCCGCCACCACCACAGGGATGGGGCAGCGCTCCACCTTTGACTTGAGCTCCGCTAAGAATTCTGCGGACCTCCGGTGATCCGCGGGGCCATAGACAATAATAACCTCCCAACGGAGGTTAGATCGTCTATGGGCGAGCGACATGCTCACAAAGAATTCCCCGCGATCCATATCCTCTACCTCAAAGGTATCCTCCTTGGCACCAAGGAGGATACCCCCTGAGTGTCCCGTCGCCGGGAGCCAATGCCACGAGAACTTGTGGCGACTAAGGCTTTCCAGCTCAGCGATCGAGAAGTCCTGCCGAATAGTCTCTTGAAGTCCCACAATGTCCACATCTTCGTCTCTAAGATAGTCGATCAACTGGCGGCGGCGGCCCTCCTGCCCGAACCCCCTCATGTTCCAAATAAATGTGAGGACATTCATTGGGAAACATTATCGGGGTTGGTCCCCTTAGGGGGGACCGATCGGGCCCTACTAGAGGTCGAGGGCCGGGACGCTGGCTTGGGGGGCCTCCCACGCTTCTTCCCAGGTTGGGAAGATGCCACGGCAGATGCCGCACTATCCGGCCTAGGAGGGGCTCCACTGCCAGACCCTTGTGCCTCCTGCACAGGTCCAGCGGGAGCCGGGGGCCCTGCCGCTCGAGCTCCGCCTGAGCCCGAGCCGCCGCGAGGGCCCCCTCATAGACCTCTTTAGCCTTGATAGCCGCAATCTGCTCAAGGCGAGGCCCCCGCTCACCGCGGAAGACAACGTCGCAGTCCGCCGCAACAAGGGCTAGGTGATCCAGAGGCACTGTGTCGAGAACCGAGAACCGAGAGCCAGATGGGGGAGAGGGGAGAGGGGGAGGGGTATGCGAAGGTTGAGACGTACCAGTCCTAGAGTCGAGAGCCTCCAGCCGCGCGTCGCCACTGCCGCAACAGTCGGCTCCACCACCTCGCCCCCGGTCCTAGCACGGGCCAGGCGAGCGCTGTGGCGTGTGGCCAGCGGAGGGGAAGACTGGTGACGACGTCGGGGGCGCCCCTGGTGCCAGTCACAGGAGTGTCGGGGAAGACCGTGACTGGCTCCAGGACAGGGGCTGCAGGGGTGCCCGGGGAGCGGGTGTACCAGACCGCACCCGGGGAGCGCGGAGTGTCAGGCGCCAAGACCTCCATCCCGACACTCGACGAGTCCTCCTCTCCCTCCACCTCCTCCTGAGGTGGGGAAAGGAGACCCAAGGGAGCCGAGACGAGGCCTGAGAGGTCCAAGGATCCCGGCCCGTCACAGAGGTTGGAACCGTACTGTGCGAGCGGGAACCCAAAGGACTGAAGCGGAGCAGGACGAGAGAAGCGAGGACCATCCACCAGAGCCAGCTTCGCCGGCGCACTCTTAGCCAGAGCGCCCGACGCTGAGGAGAGACGTCCAGGCGAAGATGCCTGAACCTGGGACCCTGCAGGGGTCGGGGCCCCCCCAGCTGGGGGCTGCGGAGGAGCAGGAGTGGGCCCCTCTGGACGGGACCGAGGGTCCTCCCCACCGTCGGCGCCGTCGTCAGACTGGTCATCCTCCGAGGAGTCATCCCCCTCCCTGGAAGAACCGTGGCGCGGAGACGGTGAGGGGCGCGGCGGAGAGGATGGGGGACCCTGGAGGGTCCACCACCGCCTCAACCTCCACGCGAAGAAGCCTGCCAGCCCCGTCGAAGTAGATCGGGGGGAGCACGCCAGCCAGCCTGTCGGCGTCAGGAACCCTGACACAAAGGCGGAGGGGCCCCTCCCCTGGCAGGGACTCAGCATCCACCTCCTGAAGCACACCAATAGTCCTGGCGATCAGCTTGACGATGGGCCCCGTCTTCAGCATACTTGGGACCCCATGGATCCGGATCCACACCGAGGCGAGGGTGGAAGTCGTGTCGGGGTCAGAGGAAGACGGCTCGATGGTGACCCTGATGTTGTTGACCGGAAGAGTGGTCGAGCCAAACCACGAGACGGCCTGGAGTAGCGACGCCGACGGGAAGGCAACCGCGAACTCGGTGGGAGAGATCTCCCGCACCACCCACGGAGCCGCTCCGTCGAGCCGTAGGAGCTCAGTGCGAATGGTCTCCACCGAGATCACCACGGAGGGAGCAAGATCCTGCTCTGGAAGCACGGTGATCCGAGCCATGTGCTCCGGTGCCGCCAACTTGATGCCGCCAGTGTCGATGTAGAAAAACCCGGCGTCAATGCCCTGGCCAAGCAACTCCAAGGTAGGCTCCCTGCCGGTGTGCGCCCCCAATCCAGCCTCGGGTGGGGCGCAGCCACAGCCTCACCCGCAGCCTGCGAGCCTCCAGGAGCAGCACCCGAGCCAGCCTTCTTCTTTCTCTTTGGCTTCTTCTTTTTCTTGCTAGCACCACCGGCAGTAGAGGTCCTCGGGGCAGGGGCGTCATCCCTACGAGGAGGAGAACGGTCTCTGCCCATCCGCCACGAGCCAGCCGGAGCCAGGGGCCGGCCACCCGCCCGCGGAGGTTGCTGGCGTTCCACAAGGGCCTCCCGCAGCCTTGCCTCACGGCGCTGGCCCTCCGGGGAGGCACCCCGACGCGGCGGCGACCTTGGTCGACCCCCACCCCGCAGCGGCGACCGCGGCAGAGGAGCACCACGGCCATCACGTCCACGGTCCGGCGACCTTCGGGGCGGCGGCGACCGGCGGCCAGGGACACGGTATGGCGCGGGAGCAGGAGCACGGGGCGGAGAAATCGCACGGCGGGGAGAGGTCCTAACGGGCCGGCGAGGGGACGGCGGCTCATCTTCCCGGCGTCGCTTCATCGGCGAGGAGACCACGGCGGCGAACGACCGGGAGAGGGGCGGCGGCGGCGGAAGGACAGCGACGGAACGAGCCCGTGCCTGTGTTTCGCGATTTGGGCAGCCGACGCTTCTAACCCTAGACTGAGGTCCAACTCGCCCCGTCTGATCCAAAGCCAGGAGGAATTGGGCCGCACACGATGGGCCGGCGCTGGGCCCGGAGATGCCACCGCACGGGCGTCCTGGCTGCGCCACCCGAGAATGGGCCGGCCCAACAACGGCGGCCCGTTCGAGCTAGGGTTAGCGGGATGCGGCCCAGGGCCCAGCAAGGATGGCTCCCTGGATGGCGAAGAGCCCCGCCGCCCGATGGTGACCGGACGCCGCCCCTGGGGTTGCGCCGCCGCGCCGCCAGCCGCCGGCGCCGAGCCGGAGGCTCAGCCGTCCCTGAGCGGAGCTCCAGGACAGCCCGACCCCCCAGTCCAGCACCCGCAGCCGGCGAGCACATGCCCGTGAGGGACTTCGTCACCACCGTCGCAGCAGGACTGTTCGCCGTCCTCCGACCACTGCTCGCCGACCGCCGACCACCGCTCGCAGAGTGCCGGCGCACTGGGGATCGCGTAGCCACCGCCAAGAAATCCGCCAACGTCGGGAGCGCCGGAGTCGAGCAAAAGTGCTCCTCCTCCAGCCGCTCTTCCTCCGCGGCGTCGACCTCGTCGGCGACGTCCGCCCAGCTCCGGCCACGGATGGAGCCCAGTTCCACCTCCGGCGCGGGAGGAGTAGCTGAGGCCGACCGGGCCATCGCCGGAGGGAGATGGGAGAGGCCGCGCTCACGCGCTCAGGCCGCCGCTACTGCCATCCCCTTCCGCCCCAAAGTCTCGGGGGTGTTGATCCATCTGCTGGCATCCAAAAGTCAGACTGCTCGCATAGTTTGAAAAACCGGACCGAACCGCGGTTGAATCGGAGCCTCCGCCGGTTTGTTAAGTGCACTGGACAAACTAGCTAAACCACGGTCGAACCGGCGATGTAAACCAGACTTACCAGGCCGGCGGTCCAACCGGCAGAAAGGCTCACCCGCCGGAAAATTAATTGTCGTAGACAGGAGTCAAACCTGTGATGTAGTCATGTAACGTGTCGCGAAAGTGGCCGGATTGGGCTTGACACCTGGTGCCTGTGTGTTTGTGTCATATTCGTAGACAGGAAGCGACCGGTGAACCGCGAATCGACGCCCTCATCGGTTCGATCACCGGTCCGTTTTTTAAACTATGCCTGCTCGGGGCGTCCGGACATGCCCTCCGGCAGGCGCCCCCTATCATATACACACTACCAGTTAAGTTATTGCGGCCGGTGTGGATGGTTTAATGGCGCAGCGGTTCCCCTGGCGGGCGCAGAACGATGCGACGCGTCGAGCCGCGCCTTCCACACGTGTTGACGTCGCATCGGCTCCCCCAGGCGGCGGCTGGGCACACGTCGTCGGCATCAATGCATGCCAGGGAACCGGTGTTCCACGTGAATGGGCGTCACCCAACCCTGCTCCTCTAACCGTCTTTAAAACGGCAGGCGCCGTGCCTCTCCTCTCCCCCACACAGTTCACTGCCCGTTGTCCCTCTCCCAAGTCCCACCGCTAGCAGGTCCACCGCCCATCATGCATGGCCGCAAGGTGAGCCACGAGGAGCCAACGAAACGCGACCTTCACCTTCACCGTGATGCAATGTCCACGGACCGTGCGCGTCGCCGCAACAAGCACCGATGTGAGCAATGCCACGAGCAGCTCGAGCAATGTCACCTCCTTAATGAGGAGCAGTAGCTGGCGAGGCGCGGCGGTGCGAGATGCGGCGCGAGGAGCAGCTCTTACCCGCGCCGCCCCGACCAGGCCACCATTTCCGGAGCACAACCACCTATGGCATATCCCTGTCGTCTTACGCGCCCGGCGACCCCACGCAGCAGGCCCACTCCTTTGACGTGCCTCCACCTCTGATGATGGTCCAGGAGGCGCATCGCCGCACCATCCCGGTGCAAGACGGCCGTCAACTACCAGACAGGTGGGTGACGAACATCGTCTCAAAGTCCCGGTGGCGCCGCTGCTCAGCGGGCAGGAGCGTTGTCACTACATTACATGGGAGTGGAGGTACATGCCGTGGGCGCAGTGGAACACAGGGTGGATGTGGAGTACCAGGCGCGCCTCGGCAACTTCTCCTCCCTGCCGGCATGTCGTCGCCTCCTCTGGAGTGGTTCACGTCAGACGACGAGCTGTTCGATGACGACGATGACGGGCAACTTCCCGAACCACCGGCACTGGCGGCCCAGGAACCTGCACGGCCCCAGGCACCGGCACCTGCCCCAGCACCAGCACCGGAGGTGGAGGAGGAGGGGGCGGATGAGGAAGACGATGACGACTGGGAATAGCCGCAGTGGCCGGGCATGCAGGCGGCCATCGAGGTTTCCTTCCGGTACCGCTAGATCAAACCCCACCACACTCCGACAAGGGCGGCGACCCAGAGGCATGCAAGTTCCTCGTGGCCACCGCCATCGCCACCTCCGATGACACTTCTGACGACGGGGACCGACGTGGGCGGCGAACCAGCAGCCTCCACGTTGCCCACTCCGGAGCCGGAAGCGCCTCTAGATTTAGGGTTTAGTTTAAATTTTGTTTAAGTTTAAATGCCGCTTGTTAAATTTCATTTGGGTTTAAATGTCGCTTGCCGGATTTTATCTACAATGTGTTTGCCGGATTTGTTGATGGCATAAACTGTTTTGTTGCAAATTGTTAAAAATGAGCAAAATGTAAATGGGCAGGTCATTTGCGGGGTGCCGGTATTGGAAGCACCCCAGGATTGGCCGGACAAGTGTCCGACACCCCAAAGCGGACAAAATTTGAGTGTGCCAGACAAATTTCCGGGGGTATTTATCGAAAAAAGCTATTTCGACTCCTAATGGGGTATGGACTGTCCACATTCTCATGAATAATTGCTGCCGGACGGTTGATGTAGATGCAGTTATGAAGATTAAAGCTTCACCGCCATATTAGAGGGATGCCGTCCTTGAATGGCATCTCGAGGAATCAAGTTGTCTGCAACGATGTCATGTACTATACATGAACGCTAGGGCAGGAGTGGCTTTTCTCAGTGCTTGATATCCGTCGACTATGGAGGAGCACATGCATGATGGTTCTTGTGATCATCTATCTACTCATCTGGATAATCTGGCAACTGCGTAATGAGTAGTAACGTAGATAGTCATGACTATGGAGGAGCACATGATGATTCTTATGATCAGGGAGACCGACCTGGAGTGAGATCTAGCGAAAGGAAAAGTAGTGGCAGGCATGCCGCGCCCGCATGCCCATAATTTGCCTTGCCTAGACCGTCGCGACAGGCTCGGGATCATAGTTTAAAAAACCGGACCGGACCGCCGGTTCAACCGGAAAAAACGGAACCAGAGCCTCCGCCGGTTTTTATGCGCACTGGACCGCCCTGCCAGCGGACCGGATTAAGCCGGGTTAACCGCGGTCCGACCGCCGGTTTTCGTACTAAATCGACTTAGTGCGTTCGAAAAAATTAATTGCTGCATGCGTTCGAAAAAATTAATTGCTGCTGGCAGGTTTCGAACTCACAACCTACAGCCTTCGCGCATGGTGCAAAATCTACAATGACCAGCTAGCCTGGGTTTGCTTGTTGTACAGAAAGAGAAATCTGGCTATTAGACTAGTATCTCCGCGGTAGCATTAAAAATTCACGATAGGACCTAACGGCTTTTTTTGCTTTTTCCTGCGCTGCATGCAAAATGCATACATGCATAATACTCTGTTACTAGTATCTACACAGTAGTATTTTATTATTGTGCCAAATTGCAAATCTAAAATATTTTTGCATACATAATTATTTATTTATTGTGGCATTTATGATAAAAGATATATTACTTTATATCTTAAAAAACTGAACAGTGAACCGGTGAACCAGCGGTCCGACCGGTAAAAACCTGAACCGACGGCCTCACCGGTTCGATCACTGGTCCGGTTTTTAAACTATGCTCGGGATAAACGGTGGACTCCTCCTCCTCCTCCTCCTCAAGGTTGTACATCACCTTTCTTACTTTTTCTTGATGCATGGTTCTTTTGCTGAACATTAGCGGGGTCAACAAACGTCGACGCCTAGTCGTCTACACATGCAGCGTATCGATCGGTAGCTATAATCACCATCAACAGTTCACCACAGCCTATAATCTCTCGTTCCTCCTTGACTATAGTACTTTTCTTGAACTTGGGCTCTCGATCGAAAGGGCTCTCACAACTGCATGCAGCAAACTAACACGTCTCTGAAGAAGAAGACCTGCTTAAGGGTAAAACTTTGCTGTCAATGACTGCAACATTACGGCACAAGACCGGGCCTTAGATACGTCGGGAACTAAGTTCAACACAGTAGTTAGACAATCCATGGCGGCCTGGGTTTATTCATTCGTACGTGTTAAGACCCGTCACAGTCGGGTTTAATTCGTACTAGCTCAACACAGTAGTTAGATAACAGTAGTACTGGGGCTTCATCGTTCAACGCAGTCGAGCGCTTACAAACTAGCGGTGATATGTATCTGAGCTTGTCCCGCGACGCTAGTGGTGATTGATGGCGGGGTGGGCGGACATAGGGGCTGTTTGGATTGGAGCCCTTGGCTGCCCGACCAAAAAATTGGTCATTGACCAGGCTTGCGGCGCTGTTTGGATTGCTACCAATTAATTGGCTTGCCCAGCCCGCTTCAGCTCCTCTAACTCAATTTTGCGCCAATATTTTGGCTGACTGCCGGCGGCTGAATCCTTCACCAATATTTTGGCTTGCCCAGATTTGGCGGGGCTGCCACAGGCACGAACCAAACAGCCCCATACAGACTGTATGATACAGTGCCACACCGGGCCACTCCATCCCGGGCCGGTTGCACATGCTCTAGCAGCGCTGTCCTCCAGAGCTGATCGATGGAGCTGTTCATACAGGCTACAAAGTCCAGATGCATGGGCATGGCCCTTGTTTCTTTCTCCTAAAAGACAATGCGATCTATTCCTAGCTTGTCCACAGACAACAAGAAAGAGAATAGACTGGGGAAACGACAAAAGAGACCAGCTTGTGGGAGAGAGACAAGGTTCAAATTTATCTAGGCAATGTGTCCTTGTGAGGCAAAATCGACACTGTTGACCTCTGGGCGAAAGTTTAACACAAAATGAAACTCGGACGAAACTATTTCATGTTTCTGACCCTTTTGGGTAGCGCCTCACAGTCGGACGCTACACTACTACACTGTGTAGCGCCTAACGATCGGGCGCTACACTATTTTCACGCATCCGGATGTGCAAAGCCTGATCGTAAGGCGCTACACAGTGTAGTAGTGTAGCGCCCGATCGTTAGGCGCTACCCAAAAGGGTCAGATGCGTGAAATAGTTTCGCCGGAGGTTCATTTTGTGTTATAGTTTCGCCCAGAGGTCAACAGTGTCCAAATTGCCTCCTTGTGAAGGCCTTAATTACAGTAATAGTAGTATAAGGCATAAGCTGGGTCTTGGCTTACATGTGCTTCACTAGTGTTCACGGAGAGAGAAATTCATCGCGTAATTAATTAGTATGGAGTAACTGGATCGAGGATCGAGAACTAGTGTTCGTTAGGCAAGCATCTCGTCAGTCAGACTGGTAGGAGATCCAATCTGTCCAACTGAGCTGACATTTCCTGAACAGAGAGACGTGTCGATCCGTCCAATCACTAGCCGGCACATTGTATTGTGCCCTAGCCCTGTCCTATCATCATATGCACAAAATGCTCCACGTACACGTATTAGTACCGGCCCGGATGATATATATTTGTATGCAATATTTAAAACTGACCGACATATTTTTTTTCTGGGGAGAATGAAGTTGCCTGAATGATCGCTTGATCACGAGTCACTCCATTGTGGAATTGCCTTGAAAATGGACCAGCATATTTGATTGAAGGTACTTTCGCTTATTCTACTTGCCATGACACACTATATGAGTACTTATCTCCACACCAGTCCAACCTCCCACTAAATTGAAATTTGGAGATCAAATGCACATGAAATGATTGAAAGGTGGAAACTGGAAAACAAATTAAGAAACGTGTGTTATCAATCACTGTTTGAGAGGTCTAATAGCTCTAAGCTCAAATGTTTTCTTAGATATTACTGCTCCAATTCAGATGTAAGTCATTTTAGCACCTTCAGCCCTAATAAAAATGCTAATATTAATTTTGCTTACTTGCATTTTCTCCATTCACCCTTGCATTAATTGCATCAAGATTTGAGCCTAGGATTTAGCGTATTTGGAAAGATTACATGAATATATAGTTGTAAAAATAAATAAAGGGTACCATTGGTATTCTGGTGAGAAACTCTTGACTCTTCTGTCAAACTATAAAAGAACTTGGAGTTCTTGAGACATGTTCTTCTTTGTAAGAGCTTTGAATAGGGGGGGGGGGGGGGCATCGTCTGATGCACCTTTTTTCCATAATGCTAGAGGCGTGCGCCAAGGTGACCCTCTTTCCCCTCTCCTTTTTGATCTGGTGGTCGAATCCATTGTTCCTGTCTTCGATCGGCCAGGAATGCGGGCGACATTAAGAGGCTTGTTTTCCATCTCCAATACGCGGATGATGCTATGATTCTTTTAGAGCCAGGCGATCTAGGAATTGCCAACCTCAAATTCTTGTTGTTGTTCAAAAACATGTCTGTTGTGAATATCGACTTTAATAAAAGTGAGTTGGCCAACATGTGCAAAGGTGTCTTGCCAACCTTCTAAATTGCAATATAACTCCTTCCCTAAATTGTACCTTGGTCTGCCTGCGATAAGCGCCTAAAGGACTGTGAGTTCCTCTCTAAAGGACTGAGAGTTCCTCTTGGGCGGTGTGGCTCATAGGATGGACCCATGTCAGGGAAACTGTAGGTTTCGGGGACTAGAACCATTCTTACCAATTCCTGCCCGACGAGCCTCACTATTGTTGCCATGAGCCTCCACCTTCTTTACCACCAGACTCATAGTGCTATGGGTAAGGCTTTATGAACATAGCTCTCGTGCTAAAATGGATCTAGAAATTTATCCAAAATGAGCAGTGTCTCTAGCTAGGCCAACCTGCTCCAGGCAAAATACCTTCAGGAGGGCTCTAGTTTGCTGCCATAAGCGCTACGAGAGGATCTCCATAGACCCATCCCGTTGTGACCGCCAGAGCACAAGGGTAGCTCTGAAGCCATCTTGTTCATTACGAGGAGAGAGAGTGGCATATACCCCAGTAGCCCCACCAACCACATCCATCCCGACAGTCCACTTGACTCAACCAACCATGCCACATTCCCTCTTCTCCGCCGATACCCAATGTATATTTTTCTTTATTTAGCAATGTGATTGAATCTATTTGTTTCTGATCATCGATGCGTGGTATGTGGTTTCTGGCTGTCGAGTCATGATAGGTGGTTCTAGGCGATATGTGCAACTAGGAACTCGATGCATTGATATTAATATGTGAAACATTTAATTTTTATAAGTGGATATCATGCAAAAATAAGAATTTGGCATTCCATGTTTGAATTAAGTGTTAGCGACTAGTGATGAAACATAGAATTTATACATATTAAATGTGATACACTTGGTATGTGATCCGAAGTCCATAATTTTTAGAAAATAATCTGAATTTTACAATTTTTGGTTACTGATTTTTAATCATATTTTTTGTTGACATGCTAGTTTGTTAGTGGTATTGTTTTTCCGTACGCTAATTCCTAATGGTACTACTTAGAAAATCATGGTGCTCCTAACAAGTTCCTAATAGTGCTCTCCCTATGAGACCAGTATAATCCCCTATATTTTTGTTATTTTGTCTTGATCTGAACTAACTAGCCAGGTCATGTTTTTATCTTATTTTTTGGCATTAATTGCTAAGTTGGAAGTCTTTTAAAATAGGTTCCTATTTTCGTGACACTATACAAAATTTTTTGTTACGGATCCGATGTCGCATGAAGAGATTTTGCCATGTACAAAGGCATGGACATAACCAATAATATGTATGCGACGAGCCTTCCCCAAGATCTCTCCACGCGTAGGGAGTTGGCCAAATCTGTCCTGCTTTTACCCGATGTTTATTTTTTCCGAAAAGGGTAACCCAGCCTCTGCATCGATTGATGCATGCGGCTTTTATTTAATTTATTCAGACAAGAAGTATACATCAAAGAAACCCGAAGCCTCCACACAACACCTACACACCCGACAATGAGAGCAAATCATGCCAGCAGGGCCTTGTGCTCTGAAGACAAGAAAACCCCATCAGCTGTTTAATGGAGTTGGGGAAACATTTTTCTCGTCTCATCATCGTTGTGCAGGACTTGGTGAACGTCTTTTTTTTTCTTTCTTTTCCCATCATTTTAGGTGATTTTTTCCGGTTCGTATAAAAAAACCAAAAAATATATACCCGATGTTACCACAAAACTAAATCAATTCCTCATTATTGTGTAAAGTCGAGGCCAACCCTATTCCACCTAGTCATTATTGTGATGTTTCGATGCACTGTACACGACACTTACCTAATTAAGAGTGTTTGTACCCTATACAAAAAAAAACCAGTTCGTGCTTTAGTACAGAGAGTTTTCGGCTCTAGGATTGTAACCTAGAGCATGTTCCGTACAGAGCTGATGAGGGAGATGACGATATAATATGTGCTGTCGAGACTTTGATGATAGAAAAAATGAGACCAACTAGGACTAGCCCTTGGTGGCATATTTTAATAGAAGATGTCCTCCTTCGTGAGAATTCCAGAAATTCTGCCTCCAAAAGGAGTCGAGGTGCGCACCGCGACCCTAACCACTGGGCGAATGCCCGTTCACCGAGACTTTGACAATGGAGCTGACAACAAAATGTCTTGATGTAAAGACTCCAAAGAATACACTCTTTCCTCAACCAGAACCACACCAATGCCCATGTACGTAATTATATCAATATTTCTAAGTCTTGTTTGTTCCTAGTTTTGTATATCAATTTATTATCGTATAATTTTTATTCAAGCATAGTGACGAAAATCTGAGGTGTTGGATGTTCTGATTATGACATCTTCCTGTGTGACAGCTCATCATTTCCGTGAGAAAAAATAGAGGCAAGAAGGATATAGATACTCTTGTGGGATCTTGGCCTAGAGTCTTGCAAAATACATTAGTGTTTTCCTCTCTCTTCCGTTCTTTGCAAAGGCAACGACATAACCATGAAGTGTATAATTTTATTTCCTTTGATTGTGCGCTAAGGGTGATATTGTGCCACAACAGAACATCATGATATAAAGATGACATTGATGTTATATTTGTTGTTGTCTATATTGTGAATGAAATTGTGTTGTTTATATATCGTGTCCTAGAATTTGCATTGTGATCTGTGTATCCTCTTTCAAAATTGTGTTGTGGTATATGTTATATGTGCTCTCGACTAAATACTAAACGCATGCCGCTCGTTTCAATCGTCAAATTCAAATACTCATTAATCGCCGATGTGGCCACAAGGCAAACCATGTGTCAAACATGGTCGTGTTTGATGTGGGGACACATCGGCAACGGGTGTACGTGGGCCCATTTTTGCTTTGAGACAACTCATTGAAACCTCATCGCAAGTGTGCCGGTCTCCGTTTGCCGATGGGCCTTCCATATAAGTGACATGATTGTAACGAAGGGCGCTTGTTCCATAACCTGATGCGGGTTTCCAACGGTATCCGATGTGGAATTCTGTACTAATGTTCCCTCCATCGCCTACAGATTCAATTTCCATATCTTATTTTAGCATTAATTTAAACTTCCATACCCTAAATCCCTAATCCAAGAGTAGAATTAAGTGGGACGCTGTTCAAAATATTAATTTGTTCAACAGTGGAAATTTTCCTGGCCCCTACACACGGCACTAGCTGCATGCGTGATCCTGTAGCCCATCTGAGTACGGATTTTCCATGAACCACGCAGAGAGGCACTTTGTATGATATGTACACAGGACGACGTGAGTGCCGCGATAAATCCTTGACAGCTACTCCCTCTGTTTTTTAATATATAAGATGTTTTACCTTTTGTTCACATGCACATATGCATACAAATATATGTAGACATATTTTTGTGTGCATGTTCACTCATTTTAGTATGCATATAGACAACATGTGTATCACCTAAAACATCTTATATTAAAAGACGGAGTGAGTACAAGATATACAAACCGTCCATAAATTAATGTGCACCACGAATGATGCTACACCGAGAAACTGAAAAGATCATACATATTTCAATTTAACTTTTATTCGCAAAAATCTACTGTCTTTCTAAACAAAGTGTTCCACTGAGTCAGTGACTAGCCGCTTGCGATTGGTAGCTAATTAGTCACTGGCACAAGATACTTTGCTAGCTAATTGACTGCTGTATCCCATTGTTGCTTGCTTGGCTTTCTTTTTTTGCGGGGTTGCTTGTTTGATCTTTCCAACCTCTTAATTTCTTTCTCTCTCTCTCTAGGCTGCACTCGTCCTATAGCCTCCCCACCAAACATCTTTTCTCATCCTTGCTTCTGCGCCCACTCAGGTGCTATTATCCTCTCTCTAGCCAGCTTCCTGCACAACGCTCTGTCGCTCTAGCTTCCTCCACAAATCAAAAGGACAGAGAGGAAATAACTTGGATATGCTCTCCCAGATCTTCAATATATAGGGCACAGCAAGCGTCGTTCTGTTTATACTCCATATCTCTTGCGTTGCTTGTCCCTTCTCTTCCGGCCTCCTCGTTAGGTTCTTTGAGATCGATCGCGGGGAAAATGTCGTCGGTCCAGTTCGCCTCGGAGCAAGTTTGCTATGTCAACTGCAATTATTGCAACACCATCCTCGTGGTATCATCTCTCTCTCTCTCTCTCTCTCTCTCTCTCTCTCTCTCTCTCTTCTAGTCTGAGGTTTTATCGTTCTCATCTTTATTTTTCTGGATCATGGATATATAGTTCGATTTTATGAAGAAGATTTTTTGAGGTCAACAGACAGTTCATTTTGGGTGACGGGCCTTCACTGTGCATAGTCATACTCGTTTGCTACGTACAATAATTAAGTTATAAATTATAATTGTATTTTCAGTACAATTGCCCACTTACATTTATATTTGAACATTCGTCTTTCAGTAATCTTCAAAGCGTATGAATCAAATAACATGGCTGCACCAATATTTTGGCATCATTAATATGAATACAAGGGTCTGTTCGTACATATCACCAGTGCCAAATAACTTATTAGTGCATTTTTTCCACATTTTTTGCGTTCTTCACTACGGCCACATGTACCCCTTGTTTCTCCTTGAACCATCGATTTTTGTAATTTGAAATGTTGTTTACTTGAGATTAGATCTATACACTAGCTAGCATGCATATAACTCAGATCCAGCACTATTTGATGCAATGGTTCTGATACAAATAGTAACTAAATTGACATGGCATATATTATCTTCATATTAGTTTGACAAAAAAATCTTTTGGGGAATAGAAGATTTTCCTTCATTGTAGAACTAAACTGGGTTCTACAAGAAGATATATACAATTGCTTCATGTATAACTGTGGGTATTATTTTGTGAGGGGCTTCCAATGCATGGGATAATGATTTTTCCTGAGAGTAATTAATGGAGTAGGAACTAATCTTCCTGGTTTCCTGAGTATACTTTTTAGGTCAAAACTCGACATGCAGTCATGCGTGCGGCCGATTAAAGCCTCTTTTGGCTATATATTACTTTAGTTTCCGCATGCGATATTACCCAGAACTGCTGTTAGACACAACAGCTTAGTTTGACGTATTACTTTAATTAGCATAAAGAGGTTTAAGCTAGCACAACCTTGATCTATCTGTCTCTCTGAACCATTCTGCACATGTGCAGAGGGAAGTGGATCTGCTTGTCATGTCATTTTCCTCTTTCTCGATGTTTGGGCAGGTGGGGGTCAGCGTTTATGTGGTTGTGTGTGTGTTGTGCTGAAAGAGAGGCTGGATGGAGGGGTGGCATGAACTTTCACCTGTATAAAGTTGCCGCCACTTTTTCGTGTTTCATCCTGCATGCCCTACGAGAGGAGAGAGAGAGATCAGAGAGATTGGTTGTTTTAAGCCTGAGATGTCATGTCTGCCTGTCACCTGGAGGCGATGCCATTTGCTTTCTCATCATCAGGGGACGATATGGATATAGACATGGTGCAACTTTACCATGCATTCGTACCTCTTACTTAGTTGGCACGAGCGCATGCATATATTGACCATCGCCATTGACCACTTCCTCTCATAGCTCCTACAAGTCTTTACCTTTTCTACGATCCTATCATGCATGATTTCACACCTAGCCCCTCCTCTCCCTGTCGGTGTATGTGTTGTGTGTGACTGTGTGTCAGTGTGCGTATGAGAGAGAGAGAGAGAGAGAGAGAGAGAGAGAGAGAGGTGAAATATAAGTACTGTTGCACATAACTTGCTAGCCTGTTGACCGTTGAACGATTTGTAAGCTAGTCGATAATAATGAGATAGTAATAAGCATTCAATTTTGTATAACTTGTTTCTGTTCATTTGGATCTAACCTAAATTATTTATATATTTAAAACCATAGCTACATGCGATCTACTATTTAGCTACAAAACTTGTAGACTTATAGTTCAACGTCGGCAAATATACTCTCTGAAAAAGAAATTAATGCATGCAATCTAATTCATACCCCAAATTAGAAATTGCACTTCGCATAGTATACATCAGTAATACGCATGCACATAGCAGTTTAGCAACTAACTCAGCAATTGACGCATGCAAATATATTTGCAGGTGAATGTGCCAAACAACTGTTCCTACAACATTGTGACTGTTAGATGTGGGCATTGCACAATGGTGCTCTCCATGGATCTTGGCCCTTTCCACCAAGCACGTATTGCTCAAGAACATCAGGTCCAGAATTAAAAGCGTTCTAGTTACTTCTGATTCAGATTTATAACAACAACAAAAATATCACAAGATTATTATTTTTAATTTTGTATATAATTTGTGATAATTAGACATTTTGACAAGAACACTATCTACTGTCTTAATCTGAAAATAACGTTTCTTATTTTTTTAGTAATCTGATAAAGATTATTTGACCAATATTTACCACTTATGATTACATGCTTATTTGTCTCTTTAGGTCCAGAACAGAGTATCTAATAATTTTGTGAGTTATGAGCCTACTGCTCGGAATCAGCGGGCACTGCCCACGTATCTGACGTCGAACAATCAGCAGCAGGTGTCATCGATACGCCGTATGTGGGATCATTTCATGCTTTTTGTCGATGCACTACATATTTTTTACCTTACTATTCCCTATGACTACAACATTATATTCTAATGTATTTGCTTGAAATAAACAAATATGACATGATGTCACATTCAGAATAGCCATACTTAACATAGATTTCAACCGGTGAGCACATTATTTTTCCTCTCTTGTCCTATGAAAATCCCATGTAGAAGCATGACTATATAACTGTGATTAAATTAATTTATCGTCGTACGAGTATTTTGAGTAATCAGTATTTTTTTTGGTCTCCAGCCCCAGAGAAGAGACAGCGTGTTCCATCTGCGTACAACAGATTCATCAAGTGAGATTTCACACCATACATTGGTCGCCTGCAGCACAACTTGACTCTACACACTAATTATAATTATTTGAACGTCCTGTAGATTAATCAGATCGATTGGTCCATCAATTATCCAATTACCTAGCCTCACATATAAGAATGCCATCTCAAACATGACCCGGGAACTAACCATTGTGTACTAACGTGTTTGGAAAGAGAATATCAAAATCCAGATCTTTGAGTTACTACCCTTAGGCTTGCACTGTAACATTACAAAAAAACCTTTAGGGATCTTTTGGTAGATTTTTGGAGACATGTTTTACTATGAATTTTATGGGGGCTGTTTGAATGGAAATTTTGTAAGCACATATTAACAAGTTATTAATTGCAGGCATATACTTTATTTTTTTGGGTTTCACTAGTGATAGTTCTCTTGAAAAAACTATTGAATTTCCCTTATTTGTGTTTCTTATAAACTCTGTAATTCCTTTTCCAGTACAAGTAAATTAGTTCTAGTCATAAGAAGTTCGCTGGAAGTACTGATTAAGTAAGGTCCTTTGTGGTTATAGCTAGGACAAGTAAATTTTAATTCAGTTCGTGAAAATTCAAGATCGAAACCACCCTTAGACATATTAGTGTGAGTTCCATTATTATTTACTTATATTCTGTAAGCATGACTTGTAGACGGTTACACTAAAATTAAATTTAATATTCATTTCTAACGTGGTTGTTTAAACTAGAAAAGAACTTGCTTGATAACCCCCAACTGATCGTACTGAAATTATATATATCTAACATAGTAATATGTTTAATAATAACTGAAAATCGGAAATGAACTTTCAGTTTTTAATATATATACCTAAAATACTGAAATGCATTTATGAATTATGAGTCACCTTGTTTAATGAAAAACTTAGCCTTCACACTCAAATCCATATTAATCTCACACTTATATAAATAAAATAAGAAATGTGCTTAAACTTGCATACTGCTAACTTCTTCACTTGATTTTACTTGTTATATAGGCTGGAGTAGTTCCCAATATATATACATGTTAATTTTGTTTTATAGCAAAAATTATTATACAATTCATAGTTAATTATCTTTAAATTTTGAATGTAAAATTTAGTTCTATATTAGTGGACGAATTGGAATATTATGGATTTATTAATTTAGTGTGTTCTTGTCCACTGTAATCTATTTGTGAAGATATCTTTAGGGTTTCGATTTGATTGGATGTACATATGCCACCATGAGTACACGCAAGTGAGATTGTCTAAAATGAGAAGGATGTGGGGCGGGTACTGTACTGCTAATATACATATGTTTTGTAGATTTGACCACTGATTAGGCCGCGCTTACAATTGGCAGGGAAGAGATACAAAGGATAAAATCATGCAACCCTGAGATTAGCCACCGAGAGGCATTTAGTACTGCTGCAAAGAATGTAAGTACTCCTAATTGTCGCAATTTGTACTACTCATGCATTTCCTTCATCATCACAATATAATTTTAGGTTTGTAAAGGAAAAATTATGTATGTTGATATCTATGTACAAATGTGACAGAGAGATTGCCCATCCAGGGTCATAATTCCTAAGGTATTGGTTGGCGAGCCATGATGGGGTCTCTCTCGACCACATTATGCTTATTTGGCCGCCATTTCAAATCTGGGATTGACCCAATGGGGTAGTTTGCTGTCATGGTGCCAAATTTTATGCCGCAACCCAACAATCCACATCGACCCGATGCCTACTTTCCTTCTAACCGTCCTTCATAGATATAAATAACATCAGTACATTGTCTTATTCGCGACCTTCGTGGTGATCCTAGTGTTGTTTCACAGTCTTCTCTGATCTTCGACGTGTCCAAGGAGATTGTCAAAACCACGTGTAAATGACCCATCTAAGGCGGGTGGCACAGGTCCGACAAATATTCTTCCCCATATATAGAAAACCAATACACCTAACTTTGTTGTTAGATGACACACCAGCTATAGGGTTGTGGTGGAGGCAAGGCCTAAGAGGAATACAACCCACCTCGCCGACCGCAGTGGTGGCATAACAATAAGGAAAACAAAATTCGGCACAATACAAGCATATGAAAAACTCATAAAATGCCCTAAGGCGATGGAAGGCCGATCCGTAAACTATGCCACCATCCATAGATGGAAACCCATTTAGGTGGATGTGTGTCGGCATGTGCCAATAGGACATGTTCAATGGTTTACAAGCCAACCTTATCTTAAACCTGTCACAATATCAAGATATGGCAATAAAAACATGATGTACAATGGGTTTTTTGTCTTTTTTCTGGTAACCATATATTACTAAATATGTGCTGAGAGATGTTGTTACTAATAGATCGTGCATCTCTCTTTTTTTTTGAGGAAAAGCCATCATGGCGAATTTTATTCATTCGTCAACAGAAATACATTGTTCGCCATTACACACGTAAGATAATCAGGGGGCTCCTCTTGCCAAACACACGACAAAGGACCCTCTAAATTACTAGCTAAAACATGTGCTGCCATATTGGCCTTCCTAGGACAATGCATAAAAATGACTCCTGAAAAATTGCGACATAGAAGTGTGCACCCCCTCATAAATTGCTTCAAGTTTCTCTTTAGTCCACCTTAACATTTATCCTACGTGGCACCCCCTAAAATAGCACAATTGTAGACGCCTTTGTGTGTTACCCATTGGTCCTATACGACCCATCTATGGCTGTTTTTCTAGCCGAACCACCTGATATTGGGGGGGTCAACTCAGACTGTTCGGGGGAGCTGCCGGAGATGGCCGTTTCGTAGTAGTGTGTGGGATTGTGAACTTCATCCTTACTCTCGACTGGCTTGCTTTGTTACATTGGTTCCGGTTGTTCTTCATTTTTTTTCTTTGGTTATGGAATGTGTATAGTTGGGCATGATTCATGAAGCGAGGATGCTGGTTGATATAGTGATCTAGAGACCGCGTGGTCAATGTTCTGCAGGGGCCTTTGGTTTTTGGTTCTGTAGCTTTTAGCTGTTTGTTAGTGATACTTTGTAAGAGGCCGTGTTTTATACATATGTATTAAATTGATCCACTAATCAAACCCATGTCTAAAAGAAATCTCCGTCGACTAGTGAGAGTACAATCGGCTGAAGCCTGAAAACAGTTTTGAGGTTCTCCCCGTTAATTTCGTGGTAAAATTTATTCGTTGTCTAGCTTTACTGATTTCTTATGAAATTATCCCACATACACTTGCCTTTTCTCTGTTTAAGCTACCTTAGCTGTACATCAAGTGTACATAGTCTCACGGATATTAATTTGTGTATCTGCGCATGTATGCAGTGGGCTCATCTTCCTCGGCTCCACTTCGGCCTCAGCGTCGTAGACGGTGGTGGCGGCGGCAGCAATTAGCTCCAATCAAGACCAGCCACGCATGCCGAGGACGACGAATTGTACGGGATCGATCATCGACGCCGTGTGCTCACGTCCATCGATCTCGATCGTACAGTATGTGTGCCAGTGTATCTGTTTGTGACTGTGTGTGCATGCATGCATGTTCTTTTCAGTTTACGTGCCTACGTGTGCTTAATGAAGTTTGAATTACTACGATCATGTCATCGATCAATATCTCGGACAATTCCGTGTCGATCCTGCATTAAAATGGTTTGATTTGATTTTGTGTTTAACATATTGATTTGATTTTTAGTATCATGGAGCTGTGGACAACGCATTAAAATGGTAATGTCGACGATTGTTTAAAGAGGGTTTGCTTCGGCCTTCGGTACACTTTCTATAGATATATTGAAGTTTACGATTGTCAATGCAATCAACGGTCAGGATTTTTTTTTTGTTTTGTGAAACACAGACGCTCACATACATGTGTACACACTCACTCCTATGAATGCACGCAAGCACATAATACACCTATAAGCACCTCCAAGAGACTGATCCGACGGTCGAAGTCTTGAGATTGACGAAGTCACCATAGTGTGAAACCTGGGGTTTGAACTTTGGTGGGCTGGTAATAAACCCACCCTCCTAACCATCCTAACAAAAGCAGGTTCTCCGAAATGAAACTTACACATTCATTTATAGAAGGTAATAGTTTACTCTTATTGGATGGGTTGTTACGACGTTTGCACGTTGCAAAGAGATAGTCTAGTCTTTTATTTTGTATGAAAAAGAAGTCGATGACATCGATATGGTAAGATTGTGCAGGAATGCACTGTAAGTCTCACGTCTACTTTTCGATGATGATTCTTTTATTCTAATAAAAACTGATTGACAAATGCAACTTTCTTGTGTATAAGTCAGGTGAGTTTGGCAAAATGAAGTATTATTCTCTCTCTCAACACAAATGTACTCTTGAGAGCGGAGACTTGCGAAACCTTGCATATTTTTTTGAAGCTTTTATGACAGTAGGAAAGTCTCCTACTGCCTCTATATTAACCCACGAAAAATAATTACATAGTTACATGGCTTTTGAAAAGCCAGGAGTTCAGCAAAAATCAAACGGAGTCTATGAAAAAAGAAATAAAGGGATGTAGGTCTGCTTTGGTCCTATGAACGAACAAGCTAAAATCAGCTATGAATCTCCGTTTCCAGGAGGAGGTACTAGGAGCCACTCTCTCAAAAATGAGAGCGTTTCTTTCCTTCCAAATCGACCACCCACTATGAAAATTTCCATGAACATTTTCTTGGTCCAATTCCTTCTAGCCTGTGAGATCATATCTAGATGATCATCACTATGGTTCCAAGATATCCCCAGCATACTCCAGCACTCCTAGCTAAAATTGCAATTGAAGAACAAATGATCAAGAGTCTCATCCGGGGGGTTGTGGCAGAGAACACAAGAGTAGCTTGAATTGATGTTGTAGTGACGTCTTCGGAGCATATCTCTGGTGTTCACTCTGTCGGAGAAAAGCAACCAGCAAAAGAATTTAAGCTTGAGCGTGTTTTTGGATTTCCAAATCCATTTGAAGGCAGGATGAGGTACGAAGTCTTTGAAGCAGAACTTGTAGTATAGTGAAGCTGAGAATTTGTCAGAGCCCCACACATAAGACCAAGTATCATGACCCTACTCCACCAGCTGAACATGGGCAACCTCTGCCTGAATATTCCGAACCTCCTGCATTGCTTGTGTCGAAAGCGGCAAGAAGAAGTTCTCTGCAAGCGTCTGAGCGGTAATAAAATCCTGGACTGCAACATCTTCATTGGTGTAGAACAAAAAGGCCCTTGGTGCAGATTGACAGAAAATGGAATTACCCCAATTATCCTTCCAGAACAGGGTTGAGGAGCTTGATTGAACTGAGCACATTGCAATCCCTCTGAACAAAGGTGTCAACTTCAGAACATCCTTCCACCAAAATGATCCGCAGGTGTTTATAGCATGAGGAATTCTACTAGTATAGTAAGAGTTCCATAATAGATGTACCCAGGGTGTATCGAATCTATTGTAGAATTTATGAAGGTATTTCATGAGAAGGGCCTTGTTTTGGATCTGGAGGTTTAGCACTCCCACTCCTCCATTCTTTTTGGGCTTGCAGACGTTTTCCCAAGCAATTAACGAGTTGCATTTGATGCCATCATCTCCTTTTTTGTCCCAAAGACAGTGTCTCCTCATCTTGTCAATATGAACTAATATGTTTTTAGGCAGCTGGATGGAGCACATCGCAAACATGGCTATGGAAGTGAGCAGCGAGTTAATCACTGTAATGCGGCCACTGTAAGCCATCATCATGAAGTTTGCCGACATCTTCCTCTCTATTCTGTCCACAAGGGGCATGAGATCCTGAACCGAGGGTTTAGTGGTACCTAGGGGCAATCCGAGATAGGTAAAGGGCATTTTAGCCACCAAACAGCCAAGCTCAGCAGCCAACAACATAGCTTCCTCCTCATTCACATTGATAGGAATTAGGGATGATTTCTGGTAATTGATATAAAGGCCAGTAGAAGTTGCATATTTATCTAGAATCTCTTGAAGTATCTTCACTTGGTCACTGCAAGCTGGAAGAATGACCAAGGTGTCATCTGCATACTGCACCACGGGATAATCCATCCCATAATCAGGGGTATAAGGAGCTCTCAGCAAGTTGCTCCTAAAGGCTTTATTAATCGCGGATTGTAACAGATCAGCTGCCAGCACAAATATTAGGGGAGAGAGTGGGTCTCCCTGTCTAACCCCTCTTCTGCAAAAAAATTGCTTCCCTAGAACTCCATTAAGCATAACTGAAGATTTACCTGAAGCAAAGATTAAGCTGATCCAAGTCAGCCATTTAGCATCGAATCCCATGTGCTTCATAATTTTCAACATTGCGCCATGGTCAATGGTGTCAAAAGCCTTGGCAAAATCCAGCTTAAGGAGAAGAATTTTCCGCCCAGACTGCTCACATTGATGAATAAACTCAAAGGCCCAAGCTAGGCAATCTTGTATGGTTCTTCCCTTGAGAAATCCATACTGGTTCTGATGAACAATTTTAGAACAATCTTCTGCAGCCTATTAGCCAAGAGCTTGGTGATAATCTTGAGACAACAATTGAGCAAGGTGATCGGTCAAAAATCATTGATAGTAGAAGCAGAGGGCACCTTAGGTATCAAAGTAATATGACCCATATTAATGCTCTCCATGTTCAGTTGACCATCATAGAAATCAAAGCAAAGTTTATAGATGTCCTCTTTCATGATATCCCAGGTAGTTTTAAGGAGTAAACCGTTAAACCCATCAGGTCCTGGGGCTTTGTCGGGTGGCATTGTTTTCACAATATCATCAATTTCAGTTTTGGTGAATGGCACCGATAAAATGTCAAGACCATCAAGCGGTTGGATAATGTATGTCAAATCAAATAACATCGGGGGGTCATGAGCGGTACCAAGTCTCTCTCGGTACGCTTCATAGATCACCTTCTCCTTTGCCTTATGGGATACGGCTTCAGTGCCATCTGAACACACCAATTTCTGAATATTGTTATTTATGTAGCGAGTTGTTGCCATGGACTGAAAGAATTTTGTATTCTCGTCACCAAACTTGGTCCATCGTATAGTGCAGCGTTTCTTCCAGTACTGATTCTGATAATCAAGCAGACGCAACAAATGGTCCTTCAAAATTTTCCTAAAGTTCCTCTCAGGTGTGGAGAGGGTCCTCTGACTTTCCAGCTTATCCAATCCCAGCAGAGCCCTATTTGAATTTTCAATACAAAATTTCAATTTAGAAATTGATTTGCTAGAAATTTTAAGATCATATCTTAACCTCTTGAATTTAATATTCAAGTTAGCTGCACTGTTCTGCTTGTGAGACGGTTTATTCCAGCTGTTTGCGACAACTTGCAGAAAACCAGGATGGGCAGTCCAGAATGACTCAAAACGAATTGCCTTTGTTGCTGGAATAGCAGACTGGATGGAGACAATGCAGGGCGTATGATCCGAGATGGGCTTCCCTTGAGTGTGCACAGATGTGCTTGGGAAGGAGAGAGTCCAATGAATGGAAGTAAAAAACCAGTCCAGTTGTTCTAACAGTGGATCATCCTGCATATTGCTCCAAGTATATGGCATACCTTTTATCAAAATTTCAGTCAGGTTTTGTTCTCTAATGAAATCATTAAATGTCAGCATGTCATTCACATCACCCCCTGGTTTGTTACGGTTAAGAGGTGATCTAATGAAATTAAAATCACCCATAAGGAACCAGTCCTCATCATTTGGAATATCCAGGTCGAAAAGCCATTTGACATATGTCTCTCTGGCCTCTCCAGAACAAGGGCCATATAAGTTAATTAAAGTCCAGGACTGAGCAGCTTGTGTAGCAGTGAAATGTACCGAGAGAGCAAAAGAAGTACAATGCATAACCAGACCAGTAAAGACAGAGCTTTTCCAGATAATAATCAAGCCACCAAATGCACCAACAGAAGGCACATAAACAAATTCGTCAAAGGAACTAGGGCAGCACCGTTTGATAAAAGCTTTTTCGAAATGTTCTTTCTCAGTCTCTTGCAAGCATACCACTGCGCACCCACTCAATGTGATAGCATTAAACAAAGCCAACTGTTTTTCTTTAGAATTCAAACCCCTAATGTTCCAACATAAGACGATCCAATCTTTCAGAGAATGCATAATAAGATAAAGAGATAACTTCAGAGTAACTAGATAGGACTAGTTTCTTCTTCCTGCAGACTGGTTAGTAGTCTTTGGGGAGAGAGATCCTCAGGTGGCACTCCACATAGTTTGATCCCGACATTCTGAATGATAGCAATTGCAGTGTGAGTTGTCTCTTGTTATTTGCAGTAGTTGCAACCGTAGGAATCCTTCTTGGCTTGACCTTGGACTTGGCCTGCTTGGCATCAGAGAGGTTATTTGGCTTGAAACCATCATACTTATTGCTTCTATAACTCTCGGATAAGTACCTTTGTCTCCCTATCCTTGTGGGAGAATATAGAAGTGACCGCTTCACAAACTATGTAGAGAAGATTATCCAGAGAATTAATGGATTGAAAGAAAAACCATTGTCTAGAGAGGAAAAGATCTGACTGAAAGCAGTGCCTCAATCTTACTATCATACTATGTATGCAATGTTGATGTCTTAGATAACAAATGGAATATACATGAGTATGATAGATGTGTAGTGATACGGCTAGGCTAGACTAGCGCAAATCAAAATTTATTTCTACCGCGTTAATCAGGAATACTATAGTTACAGATCATGGGATTAGCACTCAACGCGCGGTTGTGTAACTCGTGAAGCACTTTGGGTAGGTTAGTTGTACAATCCTCCTCGTCCATGTCGCTTCCACGAACAGTTCCTCTCGTACGACCCGTTGAAGTGCTACAGATGAATTGCCTCTAAGATATCCACACGTGCGGAGTGGAAGCACCGCATGCCAGACTGATAGGTCCGCGCGGACGGTTAGGGCGTGGGAGAGGCGGTGGCTGCGGTGGAGGGTGGGGCGGAATGAGCAATCCTAAAACGTCTTGCCTCGTCTAGTTTATATAGACCTCACCATAATGGGCTGCTACATTAGAAACCCATTAGAATTCGATTGACAGTCCAACTATGAGGGTTCATACACGTTTAGACATGACGTGAGTACGTGGTCACTAGTTGGTAGCGGCTTCTAACAAAACGTGCCAATCCCAAATATACACAAAAATCATATCGGACAAACCTTCACAACATTAAGTACATGTCATTCCCTTTGCCTCGTGATATTTAGTCAAACTCCAAACATACCACTCTTTCTAGACCTGTGATTCAGAATTCCTTACTGGTTAACACTTAACCTTATGCAGCACAGACATGCATTTCTAGATCCGACACTCGAGTGGTCCAGAGATATCTCTCTCATGTAGACAAGCGCAAATCCCATCTTGATTGTGCTTGCCTCGCAACATGCTTCATAAAAATTCGAAAGCTACCTTGTTACGCTGTAGTGTTTGATAGCCCCTAAATAGGTCGATTCACATCTCAAATACATGCGACAATCGCGGGTGTAAGGACAAAGCATAGACATTGTGAGAGAGAACTATGAGGGTTATTGATATGTTTCAAGTTGAGTTTGTCCAACCTCATATTCATACCATATGTCTAAATTAATTATTAGTTTGACATCTTTATGTCCATGACTTGCGAAACGTAGTCATCAACAAACACATACACTAGTCTAATATTCACGTGTGTCCTCACATGAAGTCCAACTAAGGATATCTTTAGAATAACCATACAACAAATGAGTTTCACAAACAAGCCACGTACTTACCAATCAATAGAAAGACATTATTTAAAAAACATAAAATAAATCATGGATACAACAAAATATTGTTATCTCTATGGTTGGATCTTGGGCATATTTTTAACACGATGATATGTCACAATTATGGTGGGGAGATGACGAAAATAGCAAGAAGATACACTTGTTTGATTGGTGAAAAAATTATTCTTCAAAAATTAAGGAGATGTGTGGTTTATGGATTTTCACTATTTAATCTAGCCAGGCTGGCTAAGAAACCATGGCATCTTATTGATGAAACATAACCACTTTGTGCAAGAGTTTTTCGAGCCAAATATTATATCACATGATGATATTTTGAAAGCCGAATCACAATCAGGTTCCTCCTTCACGTGGGAAAATATTGTAGGTAGGCTTGGTTATCAGCTAGCTAGTAATCCAGTATGGAAAATCCTTTGGCAGTTAAAGATCCTTTTTGGCATTCTGTCCATGGAATTGTCCCGCTAAATATATAATGCAAATTGCTAGAAATGATCTCTAGAGACATTTTTTTTGTTCTTCTATTGACACGTTTAATATATGATTAAGTTTATGTTCTATGCAAAATTGCATTAGTTCCCGAATGTGGATTTGGAGAAAACATAATTGCATGTGAAATAATGAACACCAAACAGATCTCTACTCAAGTCTCTGGACTAGCTTATGTATTGTTGATGATATGGTTTTTCTAATCATGGATATTTTTAGGGTAACAACGATGTTGAATGGACCCCTTATAAGATACTGCGAGACCACGTCATCAATAAGTTGCCGGTATCTTCTCGTAATGTGTTAAAGTTTACTTGCATCCTTAGACCACAAGAATATCGTAGACTTGTATACCAGAAGGTTGCTTGGGGATCATCAAATGTTAGTCCATAACTGGATAATTAAAAAGTATGTCATGGTGCTAGATATGTCATGATTTGTATTTTCCCCTCGTGCGATGGACAGATACACTTGGGCCTACTCGTTAGTTTCGGCTGGCCATGTATTGCGACTAAGGAGTTAGTCACGGGGATATCGGAATGCGGAAATGAGAAAAGAGTACATATCGATAATGAGGATAACTAGGTATAGAGATCAAGAGTTGAACACGGGGATACCGTCAAAGTCTCACCTCAGGTTGTGTCACATATATTGAGGCAAAAAAAACGCGGTAATACAAGGTTCACACGATTATGAGCTCTGATGATATGTGGGAGTCTATATGGGTGCCTAGATTTCGTTAATGATTAATAACCGGAAGGTCTTCCGAACATGTCCCCGAATGCTCGAACCTGTAGGGTCACACACTTAACGGTTAGGGACATATAGGAATGTTGCAATGGGATGAAGAATGAGTGAAAATGGTTTCCAAAGTGTTTTGAAGTATATTAGAAGTATTTCGGGATGTCCGGGGTCTTTCGGCGAAGTCCGAAAGGTTCTAGAAAGTATCAGAATGTTCTAGAATATGTCAAAAGCTTCTGAATGGTCCGAAGGTGCCAGACAATTCTGGAACGTTCCGGTGGGATCGCTTGTAACAGCCCAAAGTTTGAGAACCCAAAAACCCGATTAAAATTTCCACTTTTGTGTTCTTTGCATCATGGCATCCATGCATAATCATGTTTCATATGTTTTAACACAACTTTGGATTTGAAATAATGTGGAGTTGTGAAACAAAAGGTTTACAAATTTCTATTCCATATTTGTCAAGGAAGTTCCAAGTGTTCAAAATAATATTCTTGCCTTGGTTCAAAACTTCTAAGGTATGAATATTTGGAATGTGTGCAAAATGACTATTTTCAAACCCTACGAACAAAGGTTGTCCAAACTATTTTATTTTGATACACCAAAAATGGTGGAGCTTCTACATAATAAGGGGAGCCTACCCAAATTATTTCATAATTTTTGGAAGTGGCTAAGTGCCTCAATTAAATTGTAGAAGGAGCTGCTGTTTTGAAAAGAAAAGGAAAAGGAGAAGTTTTAAACTGCCAGGGGGTTTTGTGTAAAATGCCGTCTCCCTCCTGTAGCCATGCCGCCATGGCTGTGCTGCACGCACGCCACGCACGTGGGCCCCTCCCCTCCTCTGCCTCCACTTGCAAGGAGAGAAGAAAACGAGCCGCACTGCTCACCTCACCCACTCCCGAGATATTTCTTCCCCTTGCCTCTCTTCTTCTTGCTCCCCACCGAGCCACCATGGACGCCGAGCTCCGCCGCCGCGTCGCTGCCGCCTGAAGCACTCCCGAGCAAGTCCAGGACCACCACAAGCTCCGCCTCGTCCTCCTCTACGTCCTCACCAAGGGAATCGAGACGAGAAGCACCACATTGCCGTGGATTTGAGTTCTCCTTCCAAGAGCTCCGCCGCCTTCCGAGCTCGATTGCGGCCAACTCCGTCCCTCTCCTTCCCTCCCAAGCTCACCAGCAAGTTCAGGGTGAGCACACCATCCTCCTGGACACCCCCATACTTTCCCTCTTGCTCTAGTTTGCAGTTTTGGACATAGCCCACGAATTCCAGCCGCAACCTGTAGTTTCAGACCGGGGACTCCAGACTCTTACACCGGATACTCCGGACCTGCCCACCGGAAACTCCGTACCTACTCCGCACCTACTCCGGACTCGATCCAGTGGCCGCCGTCGTTGGCTCGAAAATGCTGGACCGGAAACTCCGGCCCCCCCTGAGTCCCCTGAGACCGGAAACTCCGGTCTGGCCAGACTTTTCGTTTTGCTTCTTTTTCTTCGACGTTTGTTCAATGCAACTGTTAAGTTAATCCTTGCTTGTTTAATCACCCTAACCCTGCATCCTCCCATGGTCATGACATTCATATGCAAGTTAACCATAGGGTTCATCTATCCTGATCAACTAGTAAAGTTGTTGCAATACCTATTTCCACGGTATATTCGAGATGCGCCCCTTCAAGCATCCGGACTCCGTTTAATGTGAATAGATGCATCATCCTCCTCTCGGGGATGTAACATGTCATGACATCATGTGTTTGCGCATTGCATTTGTTGAAGCATGTGTGGTGATTGATTGCTTCTCCGCTGTTATGTTTCGTTAGATCAAGCAACCGGGGTCACACCGCCATACCCCGAAGATCTGTACTACCAGCACCTTGATCAAGGCAAGCGTAATCCCCCCTCTGAGCATATCTTATCCTATGTTTCCGCAAATATTTTCTCCACTATAATATTGCATGCGGTTCTAAATGTCAATTTTGTTGGATTAGAGTATCCTATAGTTGCATTAAGTTTCCGATGCCAATACCTGTTTTCCCTCCTATTATCCATAGGATTGTTTTGTGGCCTGAGATACTTACTATGCTATGTTGATGCTTAACCATGCTTAGTAAATTGCATAGCTATACGATGGATGGTTTGTGGTGGAAACAGGTGATGAGATGAATGGTTGTTGGTGGAGGAAATTGTGGTGACGGATAATAAAATGCTTAAAGGTGGGGATGAGAGGCCACTGTGGTTGTGGTGTTTTGTCTCGTTCTCGCCGCCTAGGTGCGAGTTCTTTACCTCTTGAACCAAGACTGAGCGTGCAACCATGCGTGAGGCCTATGCAATTGCAGGAACCCTCATAGACTAAATAACTCGAGCGGGGCTAGCCAGGGTCCTCTAGTTCGGGCTTCCATTTGCGCGTGCGTGAGTTGGTGGCTGAGAATGGTATGAGGATGGTGGTGTTAGGAAAATGAGTGGCTGTGGGGCGGGGTGTTGTGATCCTGGCAGTCCTACCGCCACTGATGATCCTGGAAAGTCCTTAACGAGGGAGAAGTCGACACCGTTCCCACCCAGCCGGCTTTCCAAGGAAGAGAGCTAATGCGCAGGTAATGGGCCGGGCGGTACGCGTGGCAAACATTTGTACACCCCTGCAGGGTTAAATCTTTTCGAAAAGCCGTGTCCGCGGTTAGGACAACTTGGGAAGGATGATAAGATCATAGAATAACTTTAACGGAATGATTAAAAACTGTGTACTAGAGGTACCACTCAAGATTGTAAGGTGAGCTTCCTCGAGGGTGATTCGGGGAGGTGCCTTTGATGAACAGGTACAGTGGTTGTTGATGAGGAAGGTGATGAAAGAAAGAGTACTTCTTACCTCTTTTGAAAATACTCTGAATAGTCGATGCCTTTGAGTTATGTTTTCATAAATAAAATCAGCTTTATGCAAAACAGCCATAAAACTTTGAAAGCCTCATCGAGCATATATTAGCTCTTAATCTTGCGAGTTCGTCGAACTCAACGTCGTTTGTTTTGTTTCAGAGGAGGACTTCACCGACCTCGAAGGTGGGTTCTTTGTGGACGTCGACGAGTAGTCTGGGGTTCCCAGGTGGCAGCTTGGGACACCCTGGAACAGCTGGCGCTGGATGTTTATTTGTAGGCCTCTTAGGCCATAATTTGGTTTTGTTGTTTAGAACAACACATTTCGCTTCCGCATGTTGTAATGTTGGGTCTGTGACCTCTGGTTGTCATTTGCTATCTTTCTCTATTATAAGAGTTGCTATAATGATTTGTGTCGTAGAGTCTGTGATGTGCCAGTTGTTCCACAAGTCTTGATCTCTCTATTATGCTTTGATAGTGTGTCTGGTGGTATCGGATAACCGGAGACACAGTATCACTGTATAGCAGTCGGGTCGGGGCGCCACAAGTTGGTATCAGAGCAGTACTGCCTGTAGGAAACCCTTCTACTGGTCGATGTTGAGTCTAGTGTTTGTGAAAATATTTTAACCTAAAAATGAGTTGTGAAAACCATCTTAGGATTCTTTTTACTCCTTATCTGGTTACCCTCTAATCTCGGAGCAATCTTACCTCGATTTGAGTTTAAAGGTTTTACTCTCTCTGTTACTTCAAAATGATTAGAAACGGGTTGGGTTCGACCTTTAGTGTTATGTGTCACGTTGCTCCCGCTGCGTTGTAATCCCAAATCAACTCAGTGTTTCTACCGAATCAAATCATTTGATCCTTTCTTTGGGTTTTAACCCAGGACTTGAACATAAGGTCCCGGATTGTGCCAACTAGAGTGTGTTAAGTTGTGATTTCTTAACTCTCACTAGTAGCACATGATGCTGATCTTTGACCCAAGTTCTATCTTGTTGTTTTCCTTCTCGCAAAGTATTATCGTCCCTAGTCTGTGTACTTGTGTAGACGCTAATGCTATTGTTCGACCATTCGGAGAAGATACTAACCGTGTCATTGTCAAATCTCCAGAATGGCTCGAGGAGGCCGTGGAGGCCGTGGTGGTCGCGGTAACCACAATGATGATGAGGATGATCTGCCGCCACCACCCTCGATGGCTGAGGTCTTGATGGCCATTGAGGAGAACCGTGGGCGCAATGAGCGCTTGCTGGAACAGTTGGTGCAGCAGAATGCACGGAGGAACGAGTGCAACACTCTCACTGAGTTCCTGCGTTCGCAGCCACCCACCTTTGCTGATGCTAAGGAGCCACTGGAAGCTGATGATTGGCTTCGTGCTTTGGAGCGCAAGTTCTCCGCGCTTCATGTCCCATTGGCGGAGCAAGTCAACTTTGCCACCTACCTCTTGGTTGGTGCTGCTGGCTGTTGGTGGGAAAGCCATGTGGCTTTGTTTCCAGCCAACCATGTCTTCACCTGGGCTGATTTCCGCACTGCCTTCCGTGCGGAGTACATTCCCCAGCCTATCATGGACTTGAAGAGGAGGGAGTTCCTGGATTTGCAACAGGGACGGATGGACCTCCGCACTTATGGTCGTGAGTTCAACCATCTTCTCGTTACGCCCCAAGGGACGTGACCAATGATGCTGACAAGCAAGAGCTGTTCCGCAAGGGTCTGACTCCGCAGCTCCGCTATGAGCTATTGCCCTTCAGGTTCCAGACCTATCAGGAGCTGTTCAACCAGGCTTTCACTCTTGAGCAAGGAAGAAAGGAACTTGAAGCTTCCAAGAGGCCCGCACATGGGGACCACCAGAGTTCCTCGGGTTCTGAGAGCAAGAAGCGCAGGGTGTTTGTTCCCTACAGCGCGTACCTCGTGCTCCATTCATGCCAGAGCAGCAGGATACAGGCCACCTCCTCCGCGCCCCACTACTTCGACACTTGGGATAGGCGGAAGTGGGTACCGTCCTATGCTACCTGCTCCACCTGGAGTCACTTGCTACACCTGTGGCCAGGCTGGTCACTACTCCAGGGAGTGCCCCCAGAAGGCACCTCTCGCGATAACTCCTGCACGAGCCCCTGCCACTCCAACTGGCAAGGCTGGACCTATTGTGCGTGGTCGCCTGAACCACGTCTCTATTGAAGAAGCTGAAGATGACCCCGGCGTTCTTATGGGTGAGTTACGAATCAACGGCAATACAGCTACAGTTTTGTTTGACTCTGGAGCATCGCATTCATTCATATCCATAGCTTTTGCAAAAGACCACAAAATACCGTTCGAGAAAATGAGCCATCCCTTGGTGATTGCCACTCCTGGCTCCAAATGGCAAACCGATGGGGTTACTCCTGAGGTCCAGATTAATATAGGTTCCTTGTCTTTTCCTTATGCCTTGGTAGCTCTGAAGTCCAAAGGCATTGATGTCATACTGGGCATGAACTGGCTAGCCAAATACCAGGCTAATCTCGACTGTGCCGCCAAGACCATTACTGTGACCGCTCCTTCCGGTGACATTGTGAAGTATTGGCCTGCAACATCAATACCTCCGTCCGCCATCGTACCCGCTCACCTGAGATCCTCTTTGCTTTATGGAAGGCGAATCCCCTCCTGAAATCCAGGACATACACGTGGTGTGTGACTTCCCGGATGTGTTCCCGGAAGAGTTGCCTGGCATGCCTCCTGACCGAAGTGTGGAGTTTGTCATAGAGCTACTTCCCGGTACGCTCCAATTTCCAAGAAGCCCTACCGTATGCCGGTGGAAGAGTTGGCTCTGTTGAAAGAGCAAATTGATCAGCTGTTAGCAAAGGAGTTCATCCAGCCTAGCAGTTCACCTTGGGGTTGTCCGGTACTCTTTGTCAAGAAGAGGGATTCTACCGTGCCTCGTCTAGTCTCTGACTATCGACCGTTGAATGCGGTGACAATCAAGAACAAGTATCCTATTCCTCGCATCAATGATCTGTTGGATCAGTTAGCTGGTGCAACGGTATTCTCCAAGATGGATCTGAGGTCAGGCTACCATCAGATAAAAATCAGAAAGGAGGATATTCCAAAGACGGCATTTGTTACTCGTTATGGCTCATATGAGTATACCGTCATGTCCTTTGGTCTCACAAATGCCCAGCTACTTTCATGAGGCTCATGAACTCCATCTTCATGGATTATCTTGATAAGTTTGTCGTCATTTACATTGATGACATCTCATCTATTCCAAAACCAATGAAGAGCATGAGGAACATCTTCGTTTGGTTCTGACAAGACTTCGAGAACACCGCCTCTATGCCAAGTTCTCCAAGTGTGAGTTTTGGTTGGATAATCTTATCTTCCTTGGTCATGTGATATCCGCTAATGGTGTGGCTGTCATTCCTGACAAGATTCAGTCCATTCTGGATTGGAAAACTCCAATGTCAGTCAAGGACATCCGTAGCTTTCTCGGATTGGCAGGTTACTACCGCCGATTCATCGAAGGTTTCTCCAAGATAGCCAAGGCTGACTGACCTTCTCAAGAAGGATAAAAAGTTTGTATGGTCGGCCGAAGCTGAAGAGAGTTTCCAAACACTGAAAGCCAAGCTCACGTCCGCTCCTGTGCTTGTCCTGCCGGACACAAGCAAGGATTTCGTCGTCTTCTGTGACGCCTCTCTACAAGGTTTGGGTTGTGTATTGATGCAAGATGGCCATGTGGTGGCGTATGCTTCTCGCCAATTAAGCCGCATGAGCTCAATTACCCAACTCATGATCTAGAACTTGCCGCGTGGTCTATGCTTTGAAGCAATGGAGACCATACCTGTTTGGTAACCGTTGCGAGATCTTCTCGGATCACAAGAGTCTGAAGTACCTCTTCACCCAGCCGGATTTAAATCTCAGGCAAAGGCGTTGGTTGGAGTTAATCACGGACTACAATGTGAGTCTGAACTATCAACCCGGCAAAGCAAACGTCGTGGCTGACGCGCTAAGTCGGAAGTCTATTGCAACAATCTGATGATTGAAGAGGCCCAACCTGCCCTCATGAAGAGTTTGCCCGTTTGAACCTGGAAATTGTTCCCTGGCTACCTTGCAAATCTGGAGATCAAATCTACTCTTGTAGACCAGATTAAGGATGCTCAAACTCGTGACAAGGGTATTCTGAAAATCAAGGAGAACATTGCTAGCGGGAAGGCCAAATGTTTCTCTGTCAATGAATCCGGAGTTGTTTATTTTGGTGACCGCTTGGTAGTGCCAAAGAAACGAAAATTGAGGGAGTTGATCCTCCAAGAAGCTCATGAATCTCCTCTCTCTATTCATCCCGGTAGTACCAAGATGTACCAAGACCTTCGACCACTATTCTGGTGGACTCGTATGAAACGAGAAATTGCCAAGTATGTTGCTGAATGCGACACCTGTCGACGGGTAAAGGCTGAACATCAAAGACCTCCCGGTACTCTTCGCCCTATTGCAGTCCCGAGTGGAAATGGGATGAAATTGGTATGGACTTCATCACCGGGTTTCCCGATCTCAAAAGGGCAACAATGCAATTGGGTAATCATTGATCGTCTTTCCAAGGTTGCTCACTTCCTACCAGTCCGTGATGATATACGGGCAAGTCAACTTGCTGACTTATATTTGGCTCGTATTGTTCCATTGCATGGGGTCCCTCTGAGGATCATATCGGACCGTGGAAGTATCTTTGTATCCAAGTTTTGGCAGAGTTTCCAAACTGCTATGGGGTCCCGTCTCAACTTCAGTACCGCCCATCCCCAAACTGATGGTCAGACCGAAAGAGTGAACCAAGTTTGGAAGACATGCTTCGGGCATGTGTGATCTCTTTTGGCAAGGTTGGGAAAAGTATCTCCCTTTCGCGGAGTTCTCCTACAACAATAGCTATCAAGCTAGTCTGGGCATGGCTCCATTTGAGGCTCTTTATGGAAGAAAATGCCGTACTCCTCTAAATTGGTCCGAGACCGGAGAGAGAGCACTCTTTGGTCCGGATGTGATCAATGAAGCTGAGGAGAAGGTTCAAATCATAAGAGAAATCTGAAGATTGCTCAGTCTAGGCAGAAGAGCTACTATGATAAGCATCATCAGGAAATTCACTATGAAATTGGTGATAAAGCTTATCTCCGCGTCTCTCCCCTTCGTGGCGTTCGCCGCTTCGGAATTAAAGGAAAATTGGCACCTCGCTATGTTGGCCCTTTCACCGTTCTGGCCAAGCGAGGAGATCTTTCTTATAAGTTGGAGTTACCGGTCATCTTTCCAAATGTGCATGATGTGTTCCATGTATCCCAACTTCGCCGTTGTTTCAAGGATCCTATCCATGGGGTCAATCATGAAGAGCTAGATCTACAAGAAGACCTCACTTATCGTGAGCATCCTATCCGTGTCTTGGATGAAGCCGAAAGAAATACTCGTAATAAGACCACCAAGTTTCTCAAAATTCAATGGTCTCATCATTCCGAGGAAGAAGCAACTTGGGAACGAGAGTCTAGTCTTCGTGAGGAGTATCCCGACTTCTTTCCACAATCTTAGAATCTCGGGACGAGATTCCTGTAAGGGGGGTAGAATTGTAACAGCCCAAAGTTTGAGAACCCAAAAACCCGATTAAAATTTCCACTTTTGTGTTCTTTGCATCATGGCATCCATGCATAATCATGTTTCATATGTTTTAACACAACTTTGGATTTGAAATAATGTGGAGTTGTGAAACAAAAGGTTTACAAATTTCTATTCCATATTTGTCAAGGAAGTTCCAAGTGTTCAAAATAATATTCTTGCCTTGGTTCAAAACTTCTAAGGTATGAATATTGGAATGTGTGCAAAATGACTATTTTCAAACCCTACGAACAAAGGTTGTCCAAACTATTTTATTTTGATACACCAAAAATCGTGGAGCTTCTACATAATAAGGGGAGCCTACCCAAATTATTTCATAATTTTTGGAAGTGGCTAAGTGCCTCAATTAAATTGTAGAAGGAGCTACTATTTTGAAAAGAAAAGGAAAAGGAGAAGTTTTAAACTGCCAGGGGGTTTTGTGTAAAATGCCGTCTCCCTCCTGTAGCCATGCCGCCATGGCTGTGCTGCACGCACGCCACGCACGTGGGCCCTCCCCTCCTCTGCCTCCACTTGCAAGGAGAGAAGAAAACGAGCCGCACTGCTCACCTCACCCACTCCCGAGATATTTCTTCCCCTTGCCTCTCTTCTTCTTGCTCCCCACCGAGCCACCATGGACGCCGAGCTCCGCCGCCACGTCGCTGCCGCCTGAAGCACTCCTGAGCAAGTCCAGGACCACCACAAGCTCCGCCTCGTCCTCCTGTACGTCCTCACCAAGGGAATCGAGACGAGAAGCACCACATTGCCGTGGATTTGAGTTCTCCTTCCAAGAGCTCCGCCGCCTTCCGAGCTCGATTGCGGCCAACTCCGTCCCTCTCCTTCCCTCCCGAGCTCACCAGCAAGTTCAGGGTGAGCACACCGTCCTCCTGGACACCCCCATACTTTCCCTCTTGCTCTAGTTTGCAGTTTTGGACATAACCCACGAATTCCAGCCGCAACCTGTAGTTTCAGACCGGGGACTCCGGACTCTTACACCGGATACTCCGGACCTGCCCACCGGAAACTCCGTACCTACTCCGCACCTACTCCGGACTCGATCCAGTGGCCGCCGTCGTTGGCTCGAAAATGCTGGACCGGAAACTCCGGCCCCCCCTGCGTCCCCTGAGACCGGAAACTCCGGTCTGGCCAGACTTTTCGTTTTGCTTCTTTTTCTTCGACGTTTGTTCAATGCAACTGTTAAGTTAATCCTTGCTTGTTTAATCACCCTAACCCTGCATCCTCCCATGGTCATTACATTCATATGCAAGTTAACCATAGGGTTCATCTATCCTGATCAACTAGTAAAGTTGTTGCAATACCTATTTCCACGGTATATTCGAGATGCGCCCTTCAAGCATCCGGACTCCGTTTAATGTGAATAGTTGCATCATCCTCCTCTCGGGGATGTAACATGTCATGACATCATGTGTTTGCGCATTGCATTTGTTGAAGCATGTGTGGTGATTGATTGCTTCTCCGTTGTTATGTTTCGTTAGATCAAGCAACCGGGGTCACACCGCCATACCCCGAAGATCTGTACTACCAGCACCTTGATCAAGGCAAGCGTAATCCCCCCTCTGAGCATATCTTATCCTATGTTTCCGCAAATATTTTCTCCACTATAATATTGCATGCGGTTCTAAATGTCAATTTTGTTGGATTAGAGTATCCTATAGTTGCATTAAGTTTCCGATGCCAATACCTGTTTTCCCTCCTATTATCCATAGGATTGTTTTGTGGCCTGAGATACTTACTATGCTATGTTGATGCTTAACCATGCTTAGTAAATTGCATAGCTATACGATGGATGGTTTGTGGTGGAAACAGGTGATGAGATGAATGGTTGTTGGTGGAGGAAATTGTGGTGACGGATAATAAAATGCTTAAAGGTGGGGATGAGAGGCCACTGTGGTTGTGGTGTTTTGTCTCGTTCTCGCCGCCTAGGTGCGAGTTCTTTACCTCTTGAACCAAGACTGAGCGTGCAACCATGCGTGAGGCCTATGCAATTGCAGGAACCCTCATAGACTAAATAACTCGAGCGGGGCTAGCCAGGGTCCTCTAGTTCGGGCTTCCATTTGCGCGTGCGTGAGTTGGTGGCTGAGAATGGTATGAGGATGGTGGTGTTAGGAAAATGAGTGGCTGTGGGGCGGGGTGTTGTGATCCTGGCAGTCCTACCGCCACTGATGATCCTGGAAAGTCCTTAACGAGGGAGAAGTCGACACCGTTCCCACCCAGCCGGCTTTCCAAGGAAGAGAGCTAATGCGCAGGTAATGGGCCGGGCAGTACGCGTGGCAAACATTTGTACACCCCTGCAGGGTTAAATCTTTTCGAAAAGCCGTGTCCGCGGTTAAGGACAACTTGGGAAAGGACGATAAGATCATAGAATAACTTTAACGGAATGATTAAAAACTGGGTACTAGAGGTACCACTTCAAGATTGTAAGGTGAGCTTCCTCGAGGGTGATTCGGGGAGGTGCCTTTGATGAACAGGTACAGTGATTGTTGATGAGGAAGGTGATGAAAGAAAGAGTACTTCTTACCTCTTTTGAAAATACTCTGAATATTTGATGCCTTTGAGTTATGTTTTCATAAATAAAATCAGCTTTATGCAAAACAGCCATAAAACTTTGAAAGCCTCATCGAGCATATATTAGCTCTTAATCTTGCGAGTTCGTCGAACTCAACGTCGTTTGTTTTGTTTCAGAGGAGGACTTCACCGACCTCGAAGGTGGGTTCTTTGTGGACGTCGACGAGTAGTCTGGGGTTCCCAGGTGGCAGCTTGGGACACCCTGGAACAGCTGGCGCTGGATGTTTATTTGCAGGCCTCTTAGGCCATAATTTGGTTTTTGTTGTTTAGAACAACACACTTCGCTTCCGCATGTTGTAATGTTGGGTCTGTGACCTCTGGTTGTCATTTGCTATCTTTCTCTATTATAAGAGTTGCTTATAATGTTTTTGGGCCGTAGAGTCTGTCATGTGCCAGTTGTTCCACAAGTCTTGATCTCTCTATTATGCTTTGATAGTGTGTCTGGTGGTGTCGGATAACCGGAGACACAGTATCACTGTATAGCAGTCGGGTCTGGGCGCCACACCGCTGCACAGTGGCAACCCCTTTACTTGGTGCGCAAGGTGCTTGGTGTTGGAAATATGCCTAGAGAAAATCATTATATGATGATATTTCCTAAGTGTATTCGTAAGTTATGTGATTGTTCTTAAACGTACTCAGTTATATGCATCATTGGATATATGATTCTGTTGTGTAGCTATATATTGTATGATGCTTGTTCTAAAATAGTCCCTAGTAAAAAAAAAATATGAGGACACATAAGGCCGGCTAGTGTGCGAGTTGGCTGATAACTCGGTGTGTGCGAGTTGGCTGATATCTCGGTTGAACTGGTCTTGGCTCTCTGGTCGATTTGGATGTCTCGAAATGATCATATCTTCAAGGGCATCATGGCAAATCTATTTCGGTGTCAGAAGAAATTTAAGGAGGAATTTGATTGGGTAGCTTACATAGCTAATAGAGCCAATCTAGCTGGGTTTAAGACCTGGATTCAGAACTTTGGAGCCCCCTAGTTCGTTTGATAGCATAGCTTAGTTTAGCCTTTTGCTTTCCTTTTCTTTTGTATATACATTATAAAATCAATAAAAATACCAGCAGAACACTGCAATTCCCTAAAAAAATGGGCATATGGGATGCTAATCCAACAAGTAAAAGACTCGGCTAAAAAGTTTGGCGATTCGGATAGAACAATGTGAGACACAGTGAGCAAAGTTGTAATTTGTTAGTCTCAATGCAATGCCCTTAGATCTGAGATCCTTGTATGATCCGAGTTGTTGATCGGCTAACTTGGAAATTATGGAACGTTATTCCGTTATTGGATAGTCATAAGGTAGATTTCATGCCGTCTGGGAAGCAAGTTGTGTGATATAGTTGACAAACACGGAATTTGCCCCTCCGATTTAGATAAAAAAAATTTGGTTACTCTTGAGTGCTGGTGGTCTGATTCAAAAAGTATGGCCATGTGACTCAGTTAAGAGTTAACTGAGGAGTGAACTAAGAATTAGTTCAGTGAATTTATATCACGAAATCGAGAAGAGAGACAAACTATTAAAGGATAACAAGCTCTCTCCTATAGCGTTGACAAGGTATACCGTGACAAGAAGGGAATGAGATATATGAAACATTGTGTAGTTTCAATGTTATGACTTACGTCAATTCGAGTCGCCACGTTTGGCTAGAATACTCTAGCGATTAACAACTTCAGGCCGGATGTTCATGGGAGCGTGTAGGACTTGGCACCATGACGAGAGCCCGGAAGCATGGGCAGACCTAGCTTCCCGCTGGCTCGGGCTGCCGCTTGGGCTCGACGATGTTGCAACACCATAACTCGAGTGCATGCATTTTGACATGGTATATATTGCTCTATGCCTATATTTTGAACCACAGTGAAGTATATATCCTTGTTGTATATTGTTTGTTGTGTTCTGCCGTCAAACTTGTGCTAAATCTCTCCCCGTTACAACTGAAATAGTCTCATATGTACGCGCATTTAAATGTTGTTTTACCCGAAAACCAAACCGCAATGGTTAATGGATTTCCCGGTGCTTTACTTTTATGTCCAAATTTCCCATAATTCCTGTAGAGAGCAATGTAGAATAGTTTAACTCTATGAAGCTACTCCCTCTATTTCATAATATAAGATGTTTTAGATATTGCAATACGGACTACATACAGAATTACAGATGTATATCGACGTAATATTTTAGTGTAGATTCACTCATTTTGTTGCGTCCGTAGTGCGTACTAAAATAACTAGAACATCTTATAATATGCAACGTAGGTAGGAGATTTTGAAAGTTGGCCCAACTTCACTTTTGGAGAGATTCTCGCATTAACAAATCACGCAGCGGCGTCAAATTATAGACAATTTGTCACCGTCTAGGTGAAAAATGGGGGTAGGACTATGAAAAGAGAACCCTCTCTGAAGGTCACTTGCCACGATCGTAACACACGTGACGTCGACGTGTGGCTCTCGCTTGGTTGCTCCCTCTTGACCCTGACTTGCAGAAAGTTCGATTTTCACGCGACGCATGCACGGAGCGCTCGCCTCTCGCTCCGTCTTAGCGGCCAGGTTGATTACTTCTTATGTTTTTTAAACGAAAGGTACAAACGGAAATGTAAAGTAATAAAATCGAAATACAAAACCCCGAAGTACAAGTACACTGAATGCAAAGTACAAAACAATCGAAACCCGAAGTTTAAAAACACAGAGTACAAGTACACTATTTAGGGAGTACAAAATTACACAGAAGACGGAGTACAAAGTACACAGACACACGGAGTACAAGTACACAGAAGATGGAGTACAAAGTACACACAAGACAGAGTACAAACTAGACATACACACGGAGTACAAGTACATAGACACTGGGAGTGCAAGAACGTTAAAACCTGATGTACAAGTACGTTGAACCCGAAGTACATGTATTTAACTTTACACACGTAGTAGAAGTACACAGACACAAGAAGTGCAAGAACGTTGAAACCCGATGTACAAGTACGTTGAAACCCGAAGTACATGTATTTAACTTTTGGAAGTACAAAAAAAAAGTTCGCCAAAACCTATTAACAAGGATCTAATTTTGAAGATCTCGACACGAGATCTCAAAAGTGAAAACGGTTCGTAATTTGTACAAACGGTTCTCGAGATATTTAGTTTTGAAACTTCGATTTGGAAAAATAAAAGGGAAAACATGTGCTCCCGCCACCCGTGCCCTTTTCTCTCTCATCCTCATTACATTCTCATGGAGACACTTGCCAAGCGTGCAGACACCCAAGCGAGACCATGCGAAACAGACCAAGCCAAGTGGCGTAACGACAGCGGCATGCGGTGACCTTTCAAAAAGTTTCCATTTTTTCAGTGATTACCTATGCTTCACTCGTCATATTTCTGTTGGTTCGGTCACGTTCCCCGCGTTTGCTGCGCCCACTCCAGATCTAACTGGGCCTCTACTGCTGCCCCTCCCTTCAACTAAAGAAACATATAGCCAGCCACCCTCGGCCAGCGGGCGGCCCAACTGCGCTGCCTTCCTGTGCGCTTCCCCTTTTAGTAAAAAACATTGGTTTTGCCTCACCTGGGATGTCACGCATGCGGATCGATGCATGGCCAATGGGCCATGCTCGAATTTGTGTCTACGTTTCTTTGTTCTTCTATCTATTCTTTCCTGTTTTCGTTTCGTTTCGTTTCCTTTCCTGTTTCTTTTTTTGTTTTTCGTTTTATTATTTTTTTTTTCTGTTTTTCGTTTTATTATTTCTTTTTTCTGTTTTATTATTTATTCTAGTTTTCTTTTCCTTGTTTATTTTTAGTTACCTAGTTTGTGCAATATTAATATTTTGGAACCATTTTTCAAAATCTGAACCATTTTCAAAATTAGAACCTTTTTTAAAAATTTGGAACCATTTTCAAAATTGGACCATTTTTAAAATTTGGAAACATTTTCGAAATCAGAACTATTTTTAAAATTGGAACTATTTTCAAAATCAGAACCATTTTTAAAAGTGGAACCATTTTTCAAAATCTGAACCATTTTCAAATTTGGAACCATTTTCAAAATTGGAATTTGTTTAAAAATTTGGAACCATTTTCAAAATAAAAACCATTTTCAAAATTTGGAACCATTTTCAAAATCGGAACCATTTTTAAAATTTGGAATCATTTTCGAAATCGGAACCATTTTCAAAATTGGAACCATTTTTTAAAATATGAACCATTTTCAAATTTGGAACCATTTTCAAAATCGGAATCAAAATCGGAACCATTTTAAAATTGGAACCATTTTTCAAAATCTGAACCATTTTCCAAATGGGGACCATTTTCACAATCGGAACCATTTTCCAAAATCTGAACTATTTTCAAAATCGAAACCATTTTTGAAATCAGAACCATTTTTGAAATTGGAACCATTTTTCAAAATCTGAACCATTTTCAAATTTGGAATTATTTTGTAAATAGGAAACATTTTTTAAAAATCTAAACAATTTTCAAAATCAAAACATTTTTCAAAATTGAAAATCATAACCCTTTTAAAAAATGAACCATTTTCAAAATCGGAACCATTTTCGAAATTGGAACCAATTTTCAAAATCTGAACCATTTTCAAATTTGGAATAATTTTCGAAATCGGAACCATTTTTCAAAATCTGAACCATTTTCAGAATCAAAACATTTTTCAAAAATGAACCATTTAAAATCAGAACCGTTTTTAAAAAATGAACCATTTTCAAAATCGGAACCATTTTCGAAATCGGAACCATTTTTCCAAATCTGAACCATTTTCAAATTTGGAATATTTTTCGAAATCGGAACCATTTTTTGGAATCTGAACCATTTTCAAAATCAAAACATTTTTCAAAAATGAACCATTTTAAATATCAGAACCATTTTTTAAAAATGTGACATTTTCAAAATCGGAACCATTTTTAAAATTTGGAACTATTTTTTTGTAAAAAATGGGTTCATTTTTTAAATTTGAACACCTTTTAAATATTAAAATTTTCGAATAAAATATAAAAATAAATGAAAAACGAAGAATAAATATATGAAACGCATCTGGGAATCAGTACTGTACCGTACGCGTCCTGGACTCTGGTTCGCGTGATTGCTGCTGGTACGTATCGTACTGTAACATCCGCGTCGTCGTTCCTCCGTTGGTGCTGGCCAGCTCGCATGCCCATGTAGGAGCCAGCAAGGCGCTCCGTGCGGGCGAGTCGAAGGGGGTCGCCCTATACCTCGCCCGTTGTGAGTCGAAGCAAGGACTCGCCCGCACGATTCATGTGCGTCCGTGTACGACACTTCCATGTGGGCCAGCCCACGTGCGGGTTTTTTTTTTCGTTTTTTCCTCATTATATTTTGTTGTTTTATTTCTTTTTTCGTTTTGTTTCTTTTTTGTGTTTTATATTACCTTTTTGATTTTAAATCTGAAGATTTTTTGGAACCCGGGTATTTTAAATTTTGAAACTTTTTTTAAAATCTGAACCATTTTTAAAATTGAATATTTTCAAAAACGAATATTTTTAAAAAAAATGAACATTTCGAAAATGGTTCCAAATTTGAAAATGGTTCCAATTTAAAAATGGTTCCGATTTATAATGGTTCCAAATTTTAAAAATGGTTCCGATTTTGAAAATGGTTCCAAATTTTAAAAATGGTTTCGATTTTCAAAAATGGTTCCAAATGTGGAAATGGTTCCGATTTGAAAAATGGTTCCATATTTGAAAATGGTTACAATTGTGAAAATGCTTCCGATTTTGAAAATGGTTCCAAATTTTATAAATGGTTCTGATTTTGAAAATGGTTCCAAATTTTGAAATTGTTCTGATTTTGAAAATGGTTCCAAATTTTAAAAATGGTTCCAAATTTAAAAAAATGCTTCCGATTTTAAAATGGTTTCGATTTTGAAAATGGTTCCAAATTTTAAAAATTGTTCCGATTTTGAAAATAGTTCCTGATTTGAAAATGGTTCCCGATTTAAAAATGGTTCCGATTTTGAAAATGGTTCCAAATTTTAAAAATGGTTCTGATTTTTAAAATGGTTCCCTGTTTGAAAATGGTTTCGATTTTGAAAATGGTTCTGATTTTGAAAATGGTTCCGATTTAAAAAATGGTTCCAAATTTTAAAGATGGTTCTGATTTCGAAAATGGTTCTGTCGCAGCAGTGGAACATGGGGTTCCCCTGATGTTGCCAAAGTGGGTCCTCCGCTGGGGCCCACCAAGAAGATGGACAAGGCAAGGAGTCAAGTACAGCAGACGGGTTAGCCATCTGCCTCAAGGACACCCGACAAGTTCGACTGCCAGTCTCTGCGGCTAAGGACCAGGTGATCTTCCGGGTCACCCCCTCGCCCGGAGAACCAGGCGAGATACCTGCGGGTCCGTGCACCCGGCAGGAGGCCAGGCACGCCCCCGGGTATCCATCCGTACCATCGAGAGGATAAGATCGCCAGCTCGCCGGAAGCTGGAGGAAGACTTGGGCGCCAAGATGAAGGCCGCGCCTGGGTGACGTTGCCACGAGCGCAGTTGGTGGGGTGGGCAGGCTTTGTCCGTCCCACCTTTTCCAAGGGCGGACGACCACGCCGCCCTCCTCAGAATGCTTGGAGGAGAGAGTGCCACGTCTCCTCCAAGGACCGCCGAGGGGTTTTCCCGCCAAGACCCCTCATACCTCTCGCGTGCCCATGTCGGATCCCCTTAGCCTATAAAAGGAGGACCATGGCACCGAGGGAAAGGAGGACAAGACGGAAGAGAAGCAAGCTAGAGCTCAGGCAAGACTAGACTAGGGTTCGGAAGGTAGAGAGAGGTGATCTCCCCAGGGCAGGATCTGCTCTTCGTCTACCTCCGACCGAAACTCTGCCGGGTTCATCCCAGAACACCCTTGTACACCACACCATGATGAACCTCTCAATCCAGACATGCAGGAGTAGGGCTTTTAGCCTCCGGGCGGCCTGAACCTGGGTAACTCCGTGTGTCCTGCTGTGTTGTTTGCTCTCTCCCTCTCGACGAAGAACTTGGCGTCCTTGCTCCCAGGTAAGGCGTCTTCCAGCCTCCTTCGCGCCTCATGCCGAACCTAAAAAGGGGGTATCATCTACTCCCGGTGTCCATCACCCGAGACACGACATCTGGCGCGCCAGGTAAGGGGTGCAAGCGCTGGATTCGTCTTCTTCTTCATCGACCTCAAGTTCAGCGTCAAGTTCATCGTCAAGTTCTGCGTCGAGCTTCTCGTCCGTGACAAGATCTGCTTCAAGACCCCCAGCGCCTTCGGAGCAGCACTAGTTTTGACTCTCACAAGCGAGGCGCTGAATCCGATGACCAAGACGACAAAGAAGAGAAAGGCTAAGGCAGCCATGGAGTTTCTGCGGTATCCAGGGCTCGGTTTCGTCCTGGGGGAGGCCTCGTCGACCTCCATCGCCAAAGGTCGGGACTTTGGAGTACGGTTTGTACGACCAGCGTCGTATGTCAGTCCTTTAATCAGCGAGGAAAGGCCTCAGGAAAACGCCATGAGCATCGATGTACCTTCCCCCTCGTGGACGCACGAGGAAAGGGAGGAACTCAGCTCCGACGTGTCACCTGCAGCGCATCCTCTGAAAGGCGAGGGCCCAGATCAGAGCACGGAGGATGATCCTCACCTAGAAAATCCTCTCATTTACGTGCCCCAAGAGCTCAAGATTCCTCTGCGCAAAGATGGCCAGCCTGGAGTGTGGTGCATGTACCACATATCTGATAGACACAGTCTGGAGGAGTGCCGCCAGTTCAATGATATTCAGTTAAAGCAGAAGAATGGGGAGTGCTATGCCTGCGGCGAGCCAGGACATATCTGCAGAGATTGCCCCTTCACCAAGAAACCAAAGAAAACCAAGGCCAATCCCGGCGCTCCACAGAAAGGAAAGTCTTTCCGAACCTTCGCTAATGCCTCTACTCAGACTGGAGAGCATGAAGAGCCAAGCCCTACCCAACGGACACAAGATTTTCAAAGATTAACTGCTGCCAGTTGGGACCAGACTTTCGTCTGCGGCAATGCTGACGAAGGAGAATGGGAACTCCCGGGTCATATAGTGACAATACACCCGGGACCGAGTGGACCTCCCCAGAAGTACTGGATTGCGAAGTGGTTGCCCTCCAGTCCTCAGAAGTGAACAGCGTCAGGGTCTCCGGACCGGCATTTCTATCATGCCAGCCAGTTGCCGGATCACCAAGGAGGTGAGCTCGGGTTTTGCAGCATCAGGGTCTCCGGACCGGCATCTCTGTCATGCCAGCCAGTTGCCGGATCACCAAGAAGGTGAGCTCCGGGTTTTGCAGTACGAGGGTCTCCGGACCGGCATTTCTATCATGACAGCCAGTTGCCGGATCACCAAGGAGGTGGCCTCCGGGGTCTCCGGACCGGCGTCAGCCAGCGAGTTGTGCCTTCGAGCGGCATGCAAGGACCAGTCCCCGCAAGGGTGCATTGGGCCCTTGGGTATATTTCGGCACGGATGCCCTGTTCCCGCCAAGAATTGTGGGGCAGGGCAGAATTATGTCTAAAAAACGACATAGAAGACCTGCCACGGCGGCAGCGTGACGAAGTAATTGCTGGAATATACCGAAAGGAGGTCAAATGCGAGCTAAGTATAAACGCGCTCGCGCGGGCTTTTTCCTGGTTGCATCGGTTTTATACACTTTGGCTAAAGCGAAAGTGGGCGTAATCTTGGGGTAGCGCCTCTGCGACAATACTGTCAGTTTCCCTCGGGCAGTGGAGTCGTGGGCTAAGGTCCGTACGGTCAAGACCGGTGGGTCCCTGGGGGTTGCGCCCTGTGTCAGCAATTCAGAACAGTCTGTTTGCTCACGGCTGGTTAGCGCTCGCGCCCTTGGACCCTTCCCGAGTGCGTTAAGCCCCCACGAGTGCAATAAAACTCATGTAATTCGGGAAAAAGTTATTTACATTCAAAGTACAAAGTTCATAAGACTTTCGGCGGTACAATTGCAAAATCTTGGTTCACGGCCTTTGGTATTGTCCTGTCCCTTGCAGGACCTTGCAGGTTTACGGGTTGTCTTCACGGAAAAGACGCCCCAGGATCTCATCCACTTGGCCGGCAACGTTTGGAGGAGTCGGCATCCCGGGTCCCAGCCTCTCCAACTCGGACAACAGCGAAAGCTGCGGGTGCTGCTGGTGGAGGGCCACGACTATGCGGGTGATGGCCTGCCGGATCGCCTGCTCTCCTTCCGGGCAAGGGGCTCTGCTTGCCCACTCCCGGACACCCCTAATCAGCATCGCCACGTACTCCAAGAACGCAGGATAATGCATGAAGGTGCGAGAATGGTCAGCGTTGAGGGTGGGCGGAGAAGACACCCCCAAATCAGTGAACTCTTTCACAATCCTCGAGGACCACGTATACATCTTGAGCAAGATATTGTGATCCTCGCGCCGGTAAAGCTGGAACTGGTGTTTCTCCTTCTCCAGCGCCGTTTTGGTCTCCGCCAGCTCGGCTTGAACTGCTTTAAGCTGGGTAGATTTCTGCTCATGCTGATCCCAGGCAATTTGCTCCTGTGATTTGGATGCTTCCATTGCCACATGACCTGTTGCCAGTTCTTCGGCCTCAGCCTTCCGGGTAGCTCTCGCCCGAGCTGCGGCTTCGTCCCTGAATGCCACCGCCTCTTTTAGGCGGTGGATCTGCTTCTCCAGCTCTGCCCGACTCGCAAGCACACCTCCTTGGTCTTCCCTAGAACGAGCAAAGGCCTCCCGTTGCACAGCTATGGTGTGGGCGCTGGACTTTACCTGCTGACTGAGATCCTCCCTCTCGTCTCGGATCTGCTGGGATTCCTGCTTTGCTTGCCGAAGGCATTTTCGCTCATACTCAAGATCTCCAGCCAGCCTCCTGAGATGCCTGTCCTAGGATTCGATAACCCTGTCCTTGGCTTGCAAGGCCTCCACGTTTTCTTGTTCAACTTCCTGCCGGGTCCACCCTGCCGCGTTTTCCATCCCCTGCTCCAGGCGGACCTCGTCTTGGAAGGATTTCAGTTGCAATTGCTCCAAGGCTTAAAAATGGGCTTGTTCCTGCTCCTCGAAGTCACCTAGACGCTGATGTAGCTCCCACTCATCGCGAGCTATTCTAAGCTCGCGGGCATGGAGCATCTCCTCATCTGCAGCTAGCCTCACCATTCGAGCACACGAGTCTTCCCCATCACCGGAACAGCCTCCATTTGCTTCTCAACCTCGGCGCGAGCAAAGGCGAGGAACTCCCCAGCGCTGGGGAATGCCCTCGAGAAGCCGGCTTCCCGTGTCCCTCCCCTTGACGGAAGAGAAGCCTCCGCGGGCTTCATCACGGCGGTTCCACGCGAGGATTGACCGGTCTCAATCCTGCGTTCTTGACGGGACTCTGGGGGCTCCACGTCGAGCCTGCTCCCGGGAGAACCCGCCACCTCAGGATCTGCGCCAACAAGCGGCAAGTAAGTCTTCAAGGGACGTGCCGCGGCCGCGAAAGGACTATGTCCAGAGCTTCGGGAGGACATACCCAAAAGCAACGAGGAGCTCGTTGGCGGTCCCGCCGGGGAAGTCATCTCTTGAGTTCGGGGAAGGGGGGTCCACGCCGCCATCTCCCTCTTTTCCTGGACGTCACGCTGTGAAGACGGAGCTTCGACAGGAGCCGGGGGCTCCTCCGTGATCATGACAGAGCTCTCCGCGGTCTCCCTAGCTTCAACGTCGTCTTCGACCCGGCGGCATTTCCTGGAGCTTCCGAGTTCCGGGGATCTGCGAAGAAAACAAGGCATCACGTCATTGAAGTGTCAGGCAAAGATTCATCGCTCGGGGTCGTAAGGTCTAACTTACTCTCGAGTCCGCTTGGCTCCGGGGACGCTCCAGCTCCTTCTCTCAAAGCACCGGAAGGGATCGGCAATGACAGGCTCTCCTCAGCGCCATCATCCGCTAGGAGCGGAGGGGGAGAGCTTCGGAGTCATCTCCTGACTCTAGCTCGTCAAGTGGATTTGGTGCGCTGGCTGCTCCGGGAGCAGTTCCACCGCTGCACCCTCGACCCTCGTCTGGACCTCCCTCGCCTCTCGGGGAGAAGCAAGGTCCGCACACCCGGCAGGCTCATCCGGGGCAAGTTCTCCCTCAGCTTCATTGTCGGATAGATCAGGACCTTCCGGGGAAACGTATCCGCCGAGCAAGTCAGCAGCTGTAGAAGACCCATGACCCGGAGCGATCTTCTGCGCTGGAACCGGAAGGGGATCCAGGAATTCGGTGCCAGCAATCCCAAATGCGTTGCATTCCGGCATGAGGGCCGGGCAACCGCAGCATCCGAGCCTTCAAAGAGGGGAAGCACTCCGGCGGAAGATGAAAAGGAACACCCGGAAGCAGAAAGAGCATCTTGCTCGACCATTCTTTCCACTGTAAGAGGAATCCAATCCTCGGCTGAACCTTCCACAGCGGCTGTGACCTGTGCTGCAGCGGGGCGATTCCTCTTGGATGAAGTCACCCACAATGGCGGAGCATGTCAGCTTTTGGTCGCGGAGCTCGGTTAGTCTTTCAATGATTGGGGTAAGAGCCGGACCCTGGGAGCTTCTATCTTTGGAGTTGGCCAGACGCTCGGCAGGGAAGGTTGGCGTCAGGAGGTGGGGATTGAAGCCTCCCACTGAAATGAAATACCAGTTGTGCCTCCACTCTCCCCAGTCCGGTTTAAGCTTCACAACTGGGTATTGGTGCGCCGACGACTTCCTGAGGCGAAGGTAACCCCGCCAGCTATCCACTTCGATTTCCCAGGCGGGGAACAAATAAGTGGCGGAACAAGGCCACCGAGGGCGTTACCCCGATGAATGCCTCGCACACATAGGCAAAGGAGGCCAGAATCAACACCGCATTCGGATGCAAATGAAGCATATGCAGTCCGAACGCCTCCAGGATGGCGAGGAAAAATGATGAAAAGGGGGGCAATAGTCCCATCGCCGAGAAGTTGTGGAAGATGACCACTTCATCTTCTCCCTGAAGACCTTCTCCAGGTCGAATTCCCACTTGTTCTCCACCACGGAATTCCAAAGCTATTGCGCGGCGAGCAGGATCCACCTTCTTCTCATCAGCATACGCGCTCGGAGAGAACACAGCCTGCATCACCCTCTTCGGGGGCGGTGCGGTGGCGGCACGAGAGGCTTCAATCGCCATTTTCTCTGCTATGGATTGCTTCACTTTCCGCACTCCTCCCCTCTCGCGCCTGGGCGCCATGAGTGGCAGAGGAATGGACTCTCTGAAATAAGGTCCGGGCGGCCAGAGGAAGAGGGCGGCGCTCGGCGAAGAGGAAGAGTCGGATTCCGGTGGCGGCGACTTGGGGATTTCGGAAGATTTGGGGAACAACTGCCACAGCCTGCGAGGCGTGACTCATAAGGCTTCCCACGTGTCACGTCGCGGCCCCATTACTCCGACTGACGGGGGTCGAGGGGGCGTTCCGTTTCAAGTGCTCCCTCCCGTTGGATTCAAGATAGGCGTTGGCCGTCCGTGCGAACCGCAACGTTCGCCGCGACCAAGTCCAAGAGAAGCTCGGGGGCTTGTCTCTACTTCGTCCTGGCGAGCCTCAGGCAAAGCAGGCAAGGCGTCGGGTACCCACTTTGGCCAACTCTTTGGCCATAGCCCCGGCAGCAACTGAAGCAAGAGCCGCCGGGACCATGCCCGGGGCTACTGTCGCAGCAGTGGAACATGGGGTTCCCCTGATGCTGCCAAAGTGGGTCCTCCGCTGGGGCCCACCAAGAAGATGGACAAGGCAAGGAGTCAAGTACACAGATGGGTTAGCCCATCTGCCTCAAGGACACCCGACAAGTTCGATAGCATTGTCTGTGGCTAAGGACCAGGTGACCTTCCGGGTCACCCCCTCGCCCGGAGAACCAGGCGAGATACCCGCGGGTCCGTGCCCTGGCAGGAGGCCAGGCGCGCCCCCGGGTATCCATCCGTACCATTGAGAGGATAAGATCGCCAGCTCGCCGGAAGCTGGTGGAAGACTTGGGCGCCAAGATGAAGGCCGCGCCTGGTGACGTTGCCACGAGCGTAGTTGGTGGGGCGGGCAGGCTTTGTCCGTCCCACCTTTTCCAAGGGCGGACGACCACGCCCCCTCCTCAGAATGCTTGGAGGAGAGAGTGCCACGTCTCCTCCAAGGACCGCCGAGGGGTTTTCCCGCCAAGACCCCTCACCTCTCGCGTGCCCATGTCGGATCCCCTTAGCCTATAAAAGGAGGACCATGGCACCGAGGGAAATGAGGACAAGACGGAAGAGAAGCAAGCTAGAGCTCAGGCAAGACTAGACTAGGGTTCGGAAGGTAGAGAGAGGTGATCTCCCCAGGGCAGGATCTGCTCTTCGTCTACCTCCGCCGAAACTCTGCCGGGTTCATCCCAGAACACCCTTGTACACCACACCATGATGAACCTCTCAATCCAGACATGCAGGAGTAGGGCTTTTAGCCTCCGGGCGGCCTGAACCTGGGTAACTCCGTGTGTCCTGCTGTGTTGTTTGCTCTCTCCCTCTCGACGAAGAACTTGGCGTCCTTGCTCCTGGGTAAGGCGTCTTTAGCCTCCTTCGCGCCCCGTGCCGAACCTAAAAAGGGGTATCATCTACTCCCGGTGTCCGTCACCCGAGACACGACAGGTTCCAAATTTAAAATGGTTCAGATTTTGAAAAATGGTTCCAATTTTAAAAATGGTTCCGATTTTGAAAGTGGTTCAGATTTTGAAAAATAGTTTAAAAATATTAATATTGCACCAAACCACGTAGCTAAAATTAAAGAAGGAAAATAAAAATGGAATAAATAATAAAATAGAAAAAAGAAATAATAAAACGGAAAACAAAAAAGAAACAGGAAAGAAACGATAATAGAAAAGAATAAATGTACGAACAAAGAAACTTAAACATCAATCCGAGCGTAGCCCGTTGGTTCATGCATTCTATCCGCTTCCGAGACATCCATGGTTCGAATCCCAGCTGAGCAAAACCAGTATTTTTTACTAAAAGGGGAAGCGCAGTTGGGCCAGCCCGCTAAGATACTCTACGCGGGCGATGCGGTGCTACAACTCGCTAAGGCGTAACGATAAATAGGGTTTGCCAGTCGAAGGAACCAACTCGCAGAGCGAGACATAGGAGGTCCCACATGCGCGTACCCTCTCATTCATGATCGTAATTGGGTGGGCCGGTCCAGTAATCTCGCACGCTTGGTTCGCTCCTATATTTTTTTTAGTTCAGCTTTTGCTTCTGGTTCTTTTCTGTTAATTTTGAAAATTATGTTTATATCGAAAAAATGTTCCCAGATTTTAAAAATTGTCACAAATATAAAAAGTGTTCATAAATGTGAAAAATATTCATCAATTTGAAAATGTTTCATGATTTAAAAATGTCCCAAATTATAAAAAAAAGTTCGTCAATTCGAAAATGGTTCAACAAATTAGAAAAAATGTTCACCAACCAAAATTCATGAACCATGTTCCAAAAATGTTCGTCAATTTTAAAATCTCATAAAAAAATAAAAAAAATCTTGGATTTGAAAATGGTTCATGAATTTAAAATGTTCCAAATTACAAAATAATTCATCAATTCGAAAATGGTTCAACAAATTTCAAAAAATGTTCATGAACTATTTTTCAGAAATGTTCGTTAATTTAAAATGTCGTGGATTTCAAGAAAAAATCATGGATTCGAAAATGGTACACGAATTTGGAAAAAAATGTTCAAGATTTTTTTAAAAACCGTGGGATTGAAAGACTTATCATCAATTTTAAAACTATTCACAAATATTAAAGCTTCCACAAAAATTCAACATTTTCATGAATTTTTTAAAAAAGAAGAAAAATAGAAAATAAGAACGAACGGGAAAAGGAGAAAAACAGGAGAAAATATGAAAACAATCAGGAAAAAATAAGACCGGACGTATAGATTGAACGGACGATCAGGAAAAAAATCAGGAAGAAACCCGCACGAAAAGCTTGTACAAGCTTCAAAAACCGGAGATACAATTGCTAGCTAGGTCGGCCCACTTGCGGGAGAGACGCTGGGAAGAGGGTACGCGTAAGTTCGCTAAGCTTTGCAACAAGCCTTGAATTGAATTTGCCGCTCTCGTTAGGGAGCTGGAGTCGTCTCTCCGGCCCAATAGAAAAACCAGAGCTTTTTTCCCACTTTTTTTTCAATTCGGAGAACGTTTTCAAATCTGAATTTTTTTAAATTTGAAATTTTTTGGAATGTGGACCAATTTTTAAATTGAACAATTTTTTAATATGATTTTTTTGGAATTTGAACAATTTTTGAATACAAACTTAAATTTGAACAATTTTCAAGTATGAACAACTTTTGAATTATAACAAATTTTGAATGTGGAACGAATTTTGAATTTGAACAATTTTTGAATATGAACAACTTTTAAAGTTGAATAATTTTCGAATCTGAACAATTTCAATCTTGGACATTTTTTAAAATCAAAACATTTTTGAAATGCATAAAGTTAAACAAAGAAAAACGAGAAAAGAAAAGAAATAGAAAAAATTAAAATTAAACGAACGAAAAGAAAAAATAAAAATAAATAAAAAAGAATCAAACGTATAGAAAAGAAACAGAGAAAAAAAGGCCAGATGGGCCGGCTCATCACCTACGCGCTTCAGGCGGCGCGCGAATTCCGCCGCTATCGAGCGGTATATATCATTGGGTCGCCATATACCTCGCCCGTTGCGAGTCGAAGCAAGGACTCGCTCGAACGAGTATTGTGCTTCTGTGTACAACACCTCCATATGGGCCAGCCCCCATACGGGCTATTTATTCTTTTTCGTTTTTTCCTCTTTATATTTTGTTGTTTTATTTCTTTTTTTGTTTTGTTACTTTTTTCCTTTTTATTTTTCCTTTCTCATTTTAAATCTAAAGATTTTTCAAAATCTAGGTATTTTTAAATTTTGAAATATTTTTCAAAGTCTGAACCATTTTTTAAATTGAATATTTTTCAAAACGAATATTTTTTAAAATATGAACCATTTAAAAATCGGAACTAATTTCAAAAAATAATATTTTTGAAATATGAAATATTTTCCAAAACTAAAATTCAGGTGAACTAGAAAAATAGTCAACCAGAATTACTGGAGAAGCGAAAATAATAGTGAACAAAAACTAATAGTGAAACAAAAATACCGGTGAACCCAAAATAAAAATGAACCAAAAATGCAGGTGAACCGAAAATAATATTGAACCGAAAAGGAACTAAAAATCAGATGAACCGAAAATAATAGTGAACCAAAAATTCCGTCGAACAAAAAATAATAGTTAACCGAAATAGAAAAAAATCAGGTGAACTGCAAATAATATTGAACCCAAAATACCGGTGAACCAAAAAATGCCATTGAACCGAAAATAAGATGGAACCAGAAACAAACTAAAACTCGGATGAACCGAAAATAATAGTGAACCGATAATATCGGTGAACCAAAAATAATAGTGAACCAAAAATACCGACGAACAAAAAATAATAGTGAACCGAAAAGAAACTAAAATTCAGGTGAACCGGAAATAATAGTGAACCAAAAATGCCGGTGAACAAAAATAATATTGAACCGAAAATAATAGTGAACCAAAAATGCCGGTGAACCAAAAATAATGGTGAATCAAAAATGATGATGAACCGAAAATAATAGTGAATCAAAAAGGTACTAAAGTTTGGATGAATCCAAAATAATACTGAACCAAAAATGCCGATGAACCAAAAATAATAGTGAACAAAAATGTCGTTGAACCAAAAATAGTAGTGAACCAAAAATAATAGTGAAGTGAAAATACCAGTGAACCGAAAATAATAGTGAACTGAAATGAACTAATTTCGGGTGAAACGACAATAATAGCGAACTGAAAAAAGTAGATCGATGGGATCAAAAAAATAATGCATGGCTTCATAAAATAGATTCAACGGTTTTTAAGAATGTTCGGGGTTCAAAATAAATGTAATCTTGTACTATCAAAAAGGAGGAAAATAAAAAGTAACACGAAAATGAGAAAATAAAAATGTTACAGAAAAAGAAACATAACAGGAAACAGAGAAAAAGAAATACGTGAAACAATAATGAGGAGAAAGAAGGAAGATGAAAATGTAAAACGAACGGGCCAGTTCCCGTGACGGCGTTACCTCCTGGTAGCGTTCCCTTGTTGAAGGCGTTCCGATGTTAATCCTCCGGTATGAATTGATGGACTCCGTCCCCGCGCCTCAAACTGCTCCTCCTGGGGCCCTCACTTCGGGCAAGCTTCTCTGGTAGTGTCTTGTGGATCACCCTATGTGCTCTCTCTGGGGTCGCAACCCTCTCGCAACGTCAGCCTGGCTAATTTTACACGGCCGTGCTTCGGTTGCTGGCGGCCTTCCTTGCGCCTTGGGGGGCTTTGTTAGGACGGCGTCGGGCCATAGCCGCTATCGGTGCTCTTATCCCAACGCCAGTGGAAGATGTTGTGTTTTTGGTTTGGACCTAGCCCGAGCCCTAGGGGTGGTGTTTTGGGGTCTGGGTGAAAGCTCTGCAGGACCTCGGTCTCTGCCGACGACGTTGGCGCGTTCTCGCGCCATGCACCTTATTGGAGGCGTCGCCGCAAGACCACCTCCTTTGGATCCTCAAGTTCTGCCAGGCTGCTGGCCCGGCGCTGATTCCCCTTGGACTGCAGTTCTGGTGCGGTGGAGGTTTGTTGGCGTGGACATGGTCGTGGTCGCTCCGGTGCAACAGAAGAAAAGGCTCCTTCAACCTCGATCAAGCTGACGCTCCGGCTTGGCTTTCTCTTTGTGTTGTCTTTTGTTGTTGGTTTCGGGGTGCGCTTTGAGCGTGTTTGTGTTGTAACTCTTGGTGCAACTCCTAGCCGGTTGTTGGCTTCGTTAAGCTCGAGCCTTCTGTCTAAAACGAACGCGCGCACAGTAGGAGCTATGGTTGTTTTTCTTGATGGCAAGTAGGAGCGATGGTGAGATACGTAGAAGTAATGGGCCGGCCCAGCAGGTTACCTCGCGTGGGCGAGTTGGTGTACGCGCTCGCAAAAGGCGACGTATAGTGCTGGCGCATTCAGCCTCCAAGCCGGATCGAGGGAGTTTTGAGAAGCTGGACCGTATCCGAGCACGCCCTAGTTATCCTACTCCGGGCCAGGCCCATTTGACAAGTGCGTGCGTGTGCACTGTGCTCCTCCCCCTCGTCCAGGCACAGCTTCCTGGAGCACGGGGGTCACCATCTCCTCGCGTCGCCGTCGTCGGCCACCACCGCAGCCAGGTACTGACACTTGCCCCACAGATTTCATACTGATCCCTCGTATTCTCTGTACCTTTTGTCGGATCCCTCCCCTAGATTTGTCTGGACCTTAGATAGATTGCGAGGTTCTTGGCTTCTTGCTAAATTAGGGGTAAGATCGCACTGTCTGCTGCTTGCCCCCCTTGCTTTTATGCCGATTAATTGGAGCCAAAATCCATTTGCGGGTGGAGGGCGAACGCAGCAACTGGGGTTGTTAGATTGTTTAGGGAGGGGGCGTGGACATGGCCGAGGAACGATCTGGTTCGCCGGAGGCGGAGAAGGTGGTGGTGGCCATGAAGGGCCACCCGGGGTCCGGCAAGTCCACGGCGGCGCGCGCCATCGCCTCCGCGCTCCGATGCCCGCTCCTGGACAAGGACGACGTGCGGGACTGCACACTGCACCTCGAGCGCGCTGCCGGCGGCAGCGGCATGCTCAACGAGCTCTCCTATGCCGTGCTGTGGAGGATGGCCGAGAGGCAGCTGCAGCTCGGCTTGTCCGTCGTCGTCGACTCCCCGCTGTCACGCCGCGCGCATCTTGACGCGCTGGCCCGCCTGCCTGCTGCGCTTGTTGTCGTTGTGGAATGCCGGCCAGGCGACGATGACGAATGGTGCCGTAGGCTGGAGGAGCGTGGGAGCGCTTTGGCTGATGGTGGTGGTGATGGGTGGCACAAGCCCAAGACGTGGTCAGAGCTGGAAAGACTTATAGATGGTTACCAAGGTTGCACAGACTATGACATTGGGGATGTGCCAAGGATAGTCGTGGATACAACAGACCCGGCACTGGTGCAGAGGCAATTGCTACCAGGGTTGTTGATTTTATTAGGTCTCTTCTAGCCCGTGCACATTAGGAATTGGTTGGTGCAGAACCTTGTCTTCACCAAACGTTTTGGTTAAGACAAGGTTCATATGTTTGCTGCCAGGATCAAACCAGAGAAAAAGTTCATTAGGATTTCATGACAGAATGTTGAAATGATGTATGTATAGGATTGGGTGTACATTATGCTTTCTTTTTTCATTCGTTCCTCCCCCATCTTTTCTTATGCAGCTTTGATGGTAATGATCTCCCTCTGTTAAGGGGTATAGCTCGAAGACGCTCCAAAAGATCCACCTATTATTTGAATGTTACTGATTTTGAAGCCCTTCCTTGATAGTTCATACATCTTGCTTCCTCCAGTGCAATGGAATCTCCAGAAGTGAGATTACAATGCTACATCAGTACATGACACATATTTCCCGCAAAGATAGCTGCTTTGTCTCGTCAATTTTTATTCTAAACATTATTCCTGTAAATGACTCCATAATGCATTACTAGGAATCAGGATTCTTTCTGGAAATTGTTATCCTGCTATTGTCAATAAGGGTTTGATGCTGTTATCATTCCATCTTTATGTTTGTGCTGGAAGTAAAAAACTGATCATATGTACACAAACAGCCATAACATTCAGTGGCTGTTTTAGAAACCAAAGTTGATGATAAATGAATTCTACAATATTTTTACTTGATCACAGCTCAGATGCTCATATTCTGAATGTGTAACATACTGCTTTCTTCTTCTGGGTTAGCGGTGGACATAAGATGGACATTAGACGTTAGCTCAGTATTCAGTGTGGTAGTGCTGTCACATTGCATGTCTGACAAGAACTTGTTTGCAACAGCACCATGTACTTTTGCATGGTAAAAACAGGCCTAGTCATATCAAATAAGCTATACTTTTATTTTTCCTTCAAGAAAGGTGACAGGATCATGTTATGTTAGCAATTCCAGACTTGTATGATCTACTGGGAGGCCATACTATTTATTTGTACTTCAAAAGTATTTTCTTTTCTTTTCCAAGAAGCAGGAAAATCATTTACCTGGAGAACTGTACTTTTGAAGTGCTTTCTTGATAGTTGATACATTTGCTTCCTCCAGGGCAAGGGAATACCCATATGTGAGATTACAGTGCTACATCAGTAAATAACACATTTTTCACCATTGGTAGAGCAAGGAAATCATGTACCGAGAGAACTGTACTTTTGAAGTGCTTTCTTGATAATTGATACATTTGCTTCCTCCAGGGCAATGGAATTCCCATATGTGAGATTACAATGTTACATCAGTAGATAATACATTTTCACCGTAGTGGACTAGTGGTAACTGCGTTATGTCATCAATTTCATTCTAACATGGTTCCTGCAGAGAACACCATAATGCGTTGCTAGGAATTAGGAATCTTTGTGGAAATTATTTACCTGCTATTCTCAATCAGGGTTTGATGCTGTTGTTAAAGTTCCATCTTTATTCGTGCTGGAAGTAAAAAAAGAAAATAATCATATGTTCACATACAGTCATAACATTTCAGTGCCCATTTTAGAAACCAAAGTTGACGACAAAAGACTACCTACATTTTTTTTACTTAATAATCACAGATCTGAATGCGTAACATACTGCTTTCTTCTTTTGGGGTTCGCAATGGACATAAGACGTTAGCAGCTTTCTGTTTTCAGTGTGGTACCATCGTTACATTGCATAAGGCTGCAGAGAACTTGTTTGCACAGCAGTGACAGTACCATGTACTTTTTCATGGTATACAAAATGGGCTAGTCATATGAAATAAGCTATACTTTTCTTTCCTTCAAAAAAGATGACGGGGTCAGTTATTTTAGCAATTCCATACTTGTATGATTTACTGGGAGGCCACACTATTTTTTTTGTACTTCAGAAGCATATTCTTTTTTTTCCATAAGCACTGAAATCATTTACTGAGAGAGCTGTACTTTTGCATATCGATGTCCTCATGCATCTGAGCAAACACAATGTGGAGCACTTAGGGTAATTATATCTAGTACTTGGGTAATTAAGTTCTGTTGAGTCCTAGGATGTGTAATATGGGCAGGTAAGACTATCAGAAACCAAGCAAACAAATTGATGCCGCAATACCTTCTGGGAATAACTAGCCCCAACCATGCATTCCAGAGTACTATCAGGCCTTGTAATATTAAAATGGTATCAGTGATTTTCTTCTTTGTGAAGACTGTCAAAGTGTCAACAGAGGCCGGTATAACTCGTTTTTTTATGTTTTATCAGTTCCCGGTCCTAGATGGCCTCTTCTACTCTAAAATCAGGTGTGCCTGTTACTTTACAAGAGCTGGAGCCTCCTCAGAGATTTCAAGCAAGGGATATCCCTCCGAGTAACAGGAATGTAAGTGTAGGTGACTTTTTTTTAATTCTGAACATTACAAGTTCCAACTGTGCTAACATTCTTTGCTTGAAATTTTTTAGTCTTCAGTCATACGATGTCGACTCTGCGGTTGCCATTATTCAAGATGGCAGTGCTAGGTTGAAGGTCGACACTCAACATCTGAGAGACATTAGTTTCCGCAGCAGTTCGACATACCAGTTCATCGGCGAACTCTTGATCCAGCCAAACAACGATGTAATTCCTTCTCCAGCTTCTCTCAAATCACTTTACTTGTACCGTTGGAATGATGCTACATCAAATTTGATGTTTTCGTCTGGCAGGCAATTCTACAAGCACGAGTGGGCAGGAATGTTGACGGCCTTGACCTCAACCTTTACCAGCAGACCTTGATCATCCGACGGCAACATGAAGCCAAACTGCTGAGCTCCAGGAGGGCATGATCCAAAGCTGTGGAACAAGGCCGACCTTAGTTCAGTTCTGAAGTGTGGAGCACATGAGAGCAGAATCACCTAACACGTGGTGCCGTGCTTCAGTTTGTTAGATTGTTAGTACAAACCTACAAAGTAGTACTAGTAGTTGTTAACTGAATCCATGAACACAGATTATTCCTCTAGGACCACCTCATTCTCCAGACTCTTGAAGTCCATGGGCTCATATTATTTGAGGGTCCACATATCAGTTTCAGATTGTTTAGTGGGCTGGCATTCTCTTGCAGCAGAGGTGTTGACAGAGTGATGCCTTACTATCGTGAACAGTTAGAACCGAACAGGCTGTGTTCGGAGGAAAATTGTGTGGACAGATGGACCTGATGCCTACCTACCTTAATTTTTCTATCTATTTAGTTATGCTGCTTCAGACTACAGTTGGTGGCATGAGGAACTTTGACTGTCGGTTGGACATGTTTAACACAATTGTTTGTGGGTCTTGTGCGCCTTGCACAAGGAAATTAATCATATTTTCATGAGTCATCCTTTGAACATCTACAGTGGAATAGTACTATGATTTGTAGTTCTCTCCTTGGCGACTCATTCTCTTAATTATTCAATTATGAAAAATATTTGATGATGATTAATTCTTCACGCAAGTTCCTCCCGGGTTCTATTATAATTTGTTATACTATTAAAGTCACTGAAGATCAGACAAGCAGAGGAAGAAGCGAAAAACATCGAATTGTCCGTGAACACTACCCATGTTTTGGGAATTCCTCTTTATCAAAAACCATGTATCATAAACAACAAATGAAATAAACAAAAAAGAAGAAGAAAAAAATATTTGCTATACATCGATGTCCATCTCCAGTATATAAACAAATCTCCATCCACCTTTTCTCTAATCTCTGACGGCCCAACAACCAGCAGCTCTGCGTTCTTCGTCCTCGTGGCCCTTCACTGCTCGCATGATATTTCGTTTCGGTTCATCTTTCAGCGTCAGGAGAGTCAAACAAAGCAGGAGCAGGTATACATATGCATGCGTCCATCCGGTATCGCCATCATCAACTACTGGCAGCTCTCCGTTTGGGAGAAAAAAACTACTGGCAGCTCTTGAAGTGTGATCGCCGGCCGAAGAGGGATATCACATGGCAGGCTCCTTCCAACAACTTCCCTGTAACACCAAGCAAAGAGAAGAAAAGATGGTCAGGCAATAATCCTCAATTTTGTTTTACACCAGAAAGATGCCAACAGTATTAACAAGATGATGAGTTGCAAATTAAGTTATGTTTTTGGTATTCAGGTGTGGGTGTTTTGAACTTTTGATTGGTGGTGTGTAGCATCATCTCACGTTTACATTACATTACAGGTGACTTGTCCCATCTCTGCATTGGATGCCAATGATGTGGTGCCTTGTTGGAGACAAGGAGTGAACACCAAACATGCTAACTTTGTTTTATGCACGCCCTACTTCCTTTTTTCCTAAAAAAAATTCTGCCCCGAATTTGCAAACATTCCAGATGGCAATAAGATTTCGCATGGCACAGTTTGCAGGGGCACCCGCACCAACAAGCTCAAGGAAGCAAAGAATATACTGTCGACTGGGGCCCTCGACAGCTGTAGCGGGCCCTCGGTGCGCACGCGCCACGGGACTGATCCCGTGAGACTGACAGCACGGGGCCAGCTCATGAGCACCACCTGATCGAGGTTGAGCCGTCGATGTCAATGCACAGCTCACAGCTCGCTGTCTCCCGTACAAAGCGGTGCAGCGCGCACACACGCGGTTTCCTTCTTCTCCAACCTCCCGACCGTGCCACGCACCATTTTCACCCAACCGAATGACGTGCTTCAGTAATTTTTTCATCCATGTATTGCTCCTGCTGCACCTCATCTAGTACTGCGCCGTTGTGCCGGATCTGTACTCCAATCAGGGCAATTAAATTCACCACTAAATGGCGCGGGGACCACTGGGGGCTTTTGTCTCTCTGTCGGTCCTAGCTAGTGGATCGACGTGAGAAGCTAAAAAAAACTCAAGTCAATTATCAATGGGCTTAATTAACACCACAATTTTTTGTTGGTGAGGTGCGGTCTTTGCTTGCATTCCAGGCAATGGCGAATGCGACTAGGACGAACAGCGATGCGACTCGCCACCGACACGACCGCTGAACCTGCATCTTCTTTAGTACGCACTATTTTACCTTCGTCGTTATGCTAATCGTCACTACGATCCTTGCTCAATTCCTACCGCGTCGAGTTGTACCAGTTTGATCTAATGTGCCATTTAGTGATGTGAATGAGACGAAAGTTAGTGTACTGACCTCGTCGGAGCTTGGACTTGGCAGTGCCGGTGACGGCGGGGGCCTTCCTAGCGGGCGCGGCTCCGGCGGAGGAGCCGCCGCCGCTCTTGGCCGTGTCGTCGACAGGCGGGAAGAGCACGGCGTCGATGCCCTGCACGGAGATCCTGCCGTCGGTGTAGATGTCCGGGTCGAAGAGGTAGGCGGACCCCTCGCCGTGGCCGAACTTGACGGACCCGTCGGCCTCCCTGGCCGTCACCTTCTGCGGCAGCCGCAGCGTGTCGTACCTGACGGTCCCGAACCTCCGCACGGCGTTGTACATGCTCTCCTCCGTCTGGTACTCGGGGACCATGTGGTAGTAGAGGATGTTCTCCGGCGACCCGGGCTCGCTGAGCTGGTCCGTGGTGAGCCGCGCCATGGCCTCGTCGTTGGGGGCCAGCACCGTGAGCACGTACCCCTCGGAGACCAGCCGCCCCATCTCGGTCGCCAGCGAGGTCAGGTTGACGAGGATGTCGGCCAGCTCGTTGTACCCGCCGTAGAGGACCAGCGTCTGGATGAAATCCTTCACCTGGCTGTGCCCGTCGAAGTGGGCCTTCCCGGAGTTGGGCCCGGGGGCGGGGGCCGGCGCGATGGACGGGCCGGGAGCCATGGCGTCCCAGACGGGTAGGACAGGCGGCGCGCCGAGTGGGACGGGCGGCGCGGGCTTCTTGAGCCGGTGCGTCCTGGGATCCACCTCGGGGGCGCCCGTGGGGAGCACGGCCGAGATCGCGGCGAGGCTGCGGCGGCGGTTGAAGTCCTCCTGCACGGACCGCGGGACGAGCAGCCGCTCGATGCCGTGGATGACGCCGTCGGGCCTCACGACCGCGTCCGGTTTCGTGACCGCCGCGGCGCCGACCAGCATCCTGTGTTCCCCGTCCGCGGAGAGCTCGAGGTGTTCGCCGCAGAGCGTCATCCGCGCGGTGGAGGCGGCGCCGGCGGCGGGCCAGGCGCCGGAGGCGGAGTGGAGGCGGGAGGGGAGGACGTGGAAGAGGAGGAGGCGCTGGAGGGAGCGCAGGTTGCGGGGCTCGAGCAGGAAGGCACGGAACTCCGGGTCGAGGTCCCGCTCGAGGGCCTCGTTCCGGGGCGCGAAGATGGTGACGTTGCCCCGGCCCACGGCGTCCTCGAGGGACTGCAGCAGCAGCGCCTTCTCCACCAGCTCCGCCAGCTCCGTGTAGTGCGAGTCCAGCAGCGCCACCAGCACGGAGTTCGAGTTCACTCCCGCCGTAGAGCTGCTGTTGATGCCGGCGCCGCCTGCCGCCCGGAGGAAGGCAATGCGGGCTGCTTTTGCGGCTGCTGCTGCTCCGGCAGCTCTGCCGCGGTAGCCGCGGCGAGGAGGAGGAAGAGGAGGACAGCGCCAAAGAGCGGCGCGCCCATGGCGGCGGGTGGTAACTGGGTCGGGGCGGGGTTGAGCTTGCGGTGGTGGGAGGTGGAGAAGAAGAGGAGTGAGGAGGAGGTGGGGTTTACTGCTACTTGAGGAGAGAGAGAGCAGAGTTGGCTGGTTGTATATAAGTCAAGGGACCGCGTGGTGGGTAGCAGGCTGGCAGGTGGGGCCGACTGGGAAGTGTCGGTGCGCAGCGACGCGGAAGTTTCGCGTCCCGTGGGGTCCAAGAGTACGCTACGTACGTGTATTTCGTGTTCTCCCTTTTGTTTTCGATTTGAGTTTTGTAATTGCGCGCGTGAATGAACTTTTGGCTTTGCTTTATTTGGGGTAGTTGCGATTGCGTGGCCTTTGGTCTTTGACTTCGCCTTGGAGTACTGTTTGTCGTGCGCATGGCATCTCACCTTTGCCGTTCCCGTGTAGCTTTCCCGCGCCATGACCAGGTGGTGAAAGGCTGCACATTATTACTTCTATAAAGCTCCCTAGCCTACCCGCATATGCCCCATCTGCCCCTCCTGGTGAATTTCGTCCGTGCGATTGGGTAAAACGTCGTGGTGTTTCACTTGTGCCCCTTGGATGCAGTGATTTTGCTCGTCACTTATCTCCCGTGGGCACTGACCATGACAACTAGGCCCAGTTTCCTCTGGACCCCAGTTTTCAGCGTCCGCAAACTGCAATCGTGCGCGTCTCTTTTGGGGCGTCTCTTGGCAGCGCGAGGGGCGCATCTACTCCACGCGGTGAAAACCTAACCAATCCCCATCCTCTCCCGTGTAGCAATCCCCTCCCTCATCTCTCTCCTGCGGCGCCGCCAGCCCCCCTGTCCCTCCCCATCGCTCCTGCGCCCACCCAGCCACGTCTCCTCGAAAATCTCCCCCGTGAGCAAATCTCTGACATCCCTCGCACTTCCTGACGATATCTTCTGCCTGTTGCAAAGCAGTGGGCCAGTAAAACCATGCCGGAATGACTTAGCAACCAAGCCTCTTGAGCAAGCATGATGACCACATTCTCCTTGATGAATTTCCAGGAGCATCTCTTGCCCTTCCTCCGATTTAACACAACGTTGTAGCACTGTGGTTGCGCTTCTCTTATACAACTCTCTGTTGATGATGGTGTATGCTTTGGATCTTCTTTGCACTCGCCTGGCCTCGGCCTCATCACCTGGCAGACTCCCATCTATCATATAGGACATTATAGGCTGTGCCCATCCTGGCACAGGACGCACAGGAAAGATCGGTTCATCCACCTCCATTGGTTCAACCGACATTGCCTCCTCTGACATCAACTTGTCAGTCCCCGGGTTCTGCCAAGCAGTCCCCAGGTTCTCCCAAATGTATCCGACATCGATGTCCATGGGAACAGCATCAGATTCCCGTTTCGCCGGGATAAAGATTGACTCGACTCGGGCGATGGTTTGATTGATGACTTCCTCAGATGTTCCAAGGATATGCCGGGTGGGATTGGATCCCGAGATGAACCTAGCTTGGACAGTACATCGGCGGCTTCATTTTCTGCCCGAGGTATATGCTTGAACTCGCAACCTTCAAAGAATCCCAAGATCTTCTGGACATGAAACCGATATAACGCCATGTTGGCGTCTAAAGCATCCAATTTCCCGAGACTTGCTGCACCACCAGATCCGAGTCTCCGAAGCATTCTATCCGTCGAATACCAATTTTCTTGGCCACGTTGAGCCCATGAACAAGTGCCTCATACTCGGCCACATTGTTAGATGTTGCAAAATGAATCTGCAATACATATCTTAGTTGATCCTGCTTTGGCGAGGTAAGGACTACCCGACGCCTAAACCAATGTTTGTCTTGGAGCCATCAAAGTGCATTCTCCAGTAATTGGAGTCAGACAATGGTGGCTCATATTGCATCTCGGCCCAATCCACGAAGAAATCAGGCAGTGCCTGAGATTTGATGGCATCTCTTCTTTCATAATGTGGCGTATAAGGAGCCAGCTCAATGGCCCATTTGGCTACTCGGTCGCTTGCATTTTTGTTACCAATGATTTCCGAGATAGGAGCTTCACACACCACTGTGATTGGATGCTCTTGAAAGTAATGTTTCAGCTTCTTGACCGCTGACATGGTTATACCCTTCGGGTCCCCTATTATTGGTATACCTGGTACAACCCAGACGAAGGCCCACCTGACGGACCAACAATTACTTCAAGTACAAGTCAAGGACTCCAAGACGTAGTCTACTAGAACTCATGTAAACCCTACCTGGCTGCATATATAAAGCCAGGCAGGGGAACCCCCATGGGGGATGGAGGATAGATGAATACTAGATCCACAACTGGCATAGACATAGAGACACCACGTCTTACCACCACAATCGCCATTACGGCCACCATGTAATCTCATATATCATCATAATCAGACAAGCAGGAGTAGGTCTTTACCTCACAATGAGGGGCCGAACCTGGGTAAATCCTCGCTTGTCAGCCGTCCGATACTACCAGCGCGCATATCTTCTCCCTCTAAATCTACCTGGGGTACTCGACACTGGGATTGCCGTGGGCGCACCACGTCAATTGGCGCCGTCTGTGGGAAAAACGCGTGCTGGATCGCAGTTTCGGCGGCTCCATCATATTCATCGGCAAATCTTCATCAACAAAAGCGACCAGATCGCATCTAGCAAAAGCGGCGGCGTTCCGTATGCACAAAGACTCCGACGTCAGCACACCCGCACGCGCGGCTGACCAAATCTACCAGATCGAGATTCGCCCGTGGCGTTCCGATCCGTATCACAACTAGCAAAGTGGCAACTCGCCGAGTTCGGCAAGAACCTGGAATTGTCTCGTTGGATCAAGTCCCTAGGGAGCAAAGCAGCAGCGCACGCTGCGGTGGGCCGAAGCCATGCAAGAAAATATCAGATCAATTATCCGATCGACTCCTCAGAAGAAAAGCAACCAGCTTATGCATCCACGCTAATTCAATCTACTCTCTCTTATTAATTACTCATCCAATTTCTTTATTCCTAATCATGCATACATGTTGTTTTCACTCATCGTTTGGAGGAGCAAATCCACGTACGCAGGTTGGATCACACAAGTACTACTTCACAGATCACGGTGAACGGCAGAAGCAGCAAGGCTATGTGCAGACTGCAGAGCATGCAACGCATGTGCATGGCACTCGACATAAACAGCCACATCGGCTTCGACCACCGCCGACCCGACAAACCGTCGACTCGGACCAAACAACGGCAGCGACTCGCCATCACGGATCATCGCCCGGGGGCTCGACAACAACGCCATCCCCGCGTGCGACTGACAAAATCAACGCACAAATCGCATCTAGCAAGAGCCTACGCCGTCAACAAGGCGGCAGCCGGACTGCATCCGGCAGGGACGTCCAAGTTCATCATCGACAAAGCGGCGGCCGGCTCCCGATCGACGTGCTCCCGACGTGCTGGCAAGTGCATCGATCCTTTCGATTGGCATGGCATCTACACCGACTCTTGCGCCCGTCGCTCGGCGGCTCTACGTCAACACCGCCGCCGCATACAAAGCCACGAGCGGTCTCGCAAAACATGAACCAGAAGATTCAATCTGCAATGCCAGAACCTATCTGATCATAGACCCGCGTGGGTCAGGCGATTGAAGCAATCAAGCTGGAGGCCGGGGATCGATCCTCAGCACTACTACATCAAGCCAGCACAAATCACCAAGCAACCACCAAGGCACGATCGATCCAGCCAGGCGGAAGTTCCAAGAATCAGGCAAAGAAGCGACACAAGCACATACATGCAAAGAAGAAAAAAGAAAAGAAGATCATCGGGCTAATCGCATGCATGCATGGATTTTGCGGCCGGAGCGCTAATCACCTGCATGAATTTTCCGGCCGGGTTACTAATCATATGGACTTTCTGATCGACGAGTCCCGATCCAATTCACACACGGTCTCATGGCAAAGGAGCAGCAAAATCAGCAGCGCATGCAGCACATGGATCCGACCTCCATCCATCATAATTAATCCTTGTCTTATTATTCTATTCATTATTGTCCACTAACAAAAGCTTTATTTTCTAAACATGTATGTGCATGTACGAGAACCAAGCCTCATCATCGACAAGATGACGGTCGACTCTCGACTCGCCAACGAGCATCTTCATCACCAAACACCCGAGGGCTCGATACGTGACAGCTGATCAAATCCACAACTGCCGTGGCTCACATCAGTCCGGCAACCCAACATCATCATACTCCAACCGACGTTGGCGCGAGTCACCGGCATGAAAACTGAGAAGAAGACCAGGCGACCCACATGCGGGCAAGGAGAGGAGCACAATTCGAGTGCTATTAGCACTCACGAGGGGATCAAATGACCACGACCTGCATCGGTGGCACTGGCACAAAGAGCCTGCTCCCTAGAAGGGTACTGCGTACCCTCGGGGGCTGGCACTCGACATCAACAAATATCATCAGCTCTAACTGCGCGGACTCGACAAACCGTCGACTCGAAACAGGCGCAGGGGCATGCTAGCATAAACCGCACCTCATCTGCGTACAAGCGGCCGGCGTGCTAATCATACATGCATGCACATCTCAACGTACGAGCATTGGAAAAAGGAAAAGACCAAGCAGCTAGCTCTGTCTAGCTCGGCGACATCAGCGACTCGACAATTTGGGTGACAACAAATTTCGACTCCTTCAATTTCTTCGACATCTACAACAACACAGCATCAACATCGATCACACCCTTACTGCGGGCAAACTTCGACTCCCTCGACATCGTCGACCACCACGGCGGCAATCAGCGTCGGTGGAATCGGCACACAAAGCCCGCTCCCTAGAAGGGCACTACGTACCCTCGGGGGCTGGCACTCGAAATAAAAAACGACATCATATTTGACTGCACGCACCCGACAAACCGTCGACTCGGGGTGGTAGTGCTGTTGCACATCTTCGTCAGCCACTCGTCAACCTCTACATCAACGCAAGATTAACTGCGGCAAACATCATCGGCCACCGGACCACGCAGCCCGACAAATCATCGACTCGGGTACAAGGCGACACCCGTGACTTCTTCGACCCCACCTCCGATACTCGGGGGCTGGCGCTTCATCATCAACGACAAACAACAACAACCTACAGATTTCCATCGCTCATGAACAGCTAAGTTAGTTCCATATTTATTTTTTTAATTATAAACCTGCTCTGGTTGTATCCAACACTCGAAGGCTGGCGCTTCTCAACTCCGCCGCGTCGACTCCGGTCCGCCGCGTCGAGTCGCAAAATTCCGCCGCGTCGACTCCGGTCCGCCGCGTCGAGTCCCTCAGTCGCAAAACTCCGCCGCGTCGACTCCGGTCCGCCGCGTCGAGTTCCTCAGTCGCAAAACTCCGCCGCGTCGACTCCGGTCCGCCGCGTCGAGTTCCTCAGTCGCAAAACTCCGCCGCGTCGACTCCGGTCCGCCGCGTCGAGTCCCTTCAACCGCAAAAATGCCGCGTCGACTCCGGTCCGCCGCATTGACCTTTTCGCCGATCAAACTCCGCCGCGTCGATTTCTTCTGACTAAACACTGCAAGACGTGTCTACACCCGATGCTCGGGGGCTGCGCCGCACAGGTCCCAACTCACAAAGCCTTGGCCGCACCCGAAGACTCGGGGCTGCGCCGTGCAGGTTAGCTACTTGACAAAGCCTCAGCCGCACTCGACAATCAGGAGGGCACTCGCCATTGGCTCGAGTGCTATGCAACCGGCAAATATCTACGCCAGCAGAGGCAAAGATTGGAGCACTCACGAAATCCTCGACAAACAGCACAATGAAGGCAAATTGAGCCTATGCCCAACTACAAATAGTTGCACATAGCCTCGGGGCTACTCCCATCGGGAGCGCTGCCGCGCACCCGATAGAATTACGGCAAAATATCAGTCGACAAATAATTCGACTGAGTTCATAAGCAAAATCATACTCGAAAAATTCCCGAGTTGATCCGACGATCCTTGGATGCTGCATGCATAGTGCAAAGGTAAGACCCACCGACCAGTCGAGCTGAGCTAAGGACCGCTCCAGCAGCGTTATCCTTAAGCGTTCCGTGTCAGTAGACATGATGAATAATCCCCGGCGGACGCGTTGGGTAGATTCAAAATTATACTGCAGTTCGATTCAGTAAGACCTCAACGGCCGTTTCGAGTCTGTCCAGTCTGTTCCAGATTCGAGTCCGGGGACTCGAGTTTGATTGAAAGCTAGTATGGTTTTGCCACAAATGGTAGTTAACTGGCCCCGATCCGTCGTGTGTGCCGGGCCTGCTAAGCTAATATCCCTTGACTATCATAAGCAAAAATCATAGTCGATGAAACACTCGACTCCAAAGCAGAATACCAGTCGACGAATTACCGACTCGGCAAGCACAATCGAGACAATCTCGACTCAAAATATACATAGCAAAATGAGCAAAGAATCAGATGGTTAAATACACCTGCAAATGAGTCCTGCCCGATTCTTCGAATCGACCAGGCACTCGGGGGCTACTCCCATCGGGAGCGCTACCGCGCACCCGACGAATTACTGAGTCAAAAGCATCAGACAACGCAGCAACAACGCGAGAACTGAGCCCAAGTTGAGAATCTCCTTGGACAACTCGAATTTCATTCAACTACTCCCATCGGGAGCGCACTCGCCGTTGGCTCGAGTGCTATGCAACGGACTTTTCAAAGTCGGGTTCCCTATAACCTGCACGGATTTCTCAAAGTCGGGTTCCCTATAACCTGCACGGATTTCTCAAAGTCGGGTTTTCCTTACACCTGCATCTAATTTATTAATATTGGATTTCTTAAACTGGATTTCTCAAAGTCGGGTTCTCTACAGCCCGCGCGGATTTTTCAAAGTCGGGTTCTCTATAGCCCGCGCGGATTTATCAAATTCGGGTTATCTATAGCCTGCAACGGATTTATTATTATTGGATTTCATATACATATACACTAGATTTCTTATAAATGATTCAACTCACGAAGAATGGATAATACAATCATCATATGTTTTGAGTCTCTGCCCGATACTTCGAATCGACCAGACACTCGGGGCTACTGACATGGTTATACCCTTCGGGTCCCCTATTATTGGTATACCTGGTACAACCCAGACGAAGGCCCACCTGACGGACCAACAATTACTTCAAGTACAAGTCAAGGACTCCAAGACGTAGTCTACTAGAACTCATGTAAACCCTACCTGGCTGCATATATAAAGCCAGGCAGGGGCACCCCCATGGGGGAGGGAGGATAGAGGAATACTAGATCCACAACTGGCATAGACATAGAGACACCACGTCTTACCACCACAATCGCCATTACGGCCACCATGTAATCTCATATGTCATCATAATCAGACAAGCAGGAGTAGGTCTTTACCTCACAATGAGGGGCCGAACCTGGGTAAATCCTCGCTTGTCAGCCGTCCGATACTACCAGCGCGCATATCTTCTCCCTCTAAATCTACCTGGGGTACTCGACACTGGGATTGCCGTGGGCGCACCACGTCAACCGCCATATAGACGCCATATGTCATTTTCTGGTAGTGAGGATAATTTTGCTTGGACAACGAGATCACCTCGCTCAGATAATATACCGGCCTCTGCACGGTTTTGCCATCTTCTTCTCGCTCCACTACCACTACGACACTCACAACTCGGTTTGTGGCTGCAATGTAGAGCAACATCGGCTCTTTGGGCAATGGTGAGGCCAATATCGGCGCAGTTGCCAACATCTTTTTTAGTTCAGTGAACGCCGCATCTGCTTGCGGGGTCCACACAAATTTGTTACTTTTCTTCATTAGTTGGTATAAAGGCAATGCCTTTTCTCCCAACCTACTAACAAACCGACTTAAGGATGCCAAGCAACCAGTGAACTTTTGCACATCCTTGAGATTTTTCGGCAACCTCATGCTCTCAATAGCACGGATCTTTGTCGGATTTGCCTCGATACCTCGGCTTGACATGAGAAAACCGAGTAACTTGCCTGCCGGCACGCCAAATGTACATTTGTCCGGGTTAAGTTTTATCCGGAATCTCCTTAGATTCGCAAATGTTTCTCTGAGATCATCAATCAGAGTGGATTTCTCCTTAGTTTTGATGACGATGTCATCGACATATACCTGCGCATTTTTGCCTATTTGATCATGCAAGCATTTTTGCATACATCTTTGGTAAGTAGCACCAGCATTTCTCAAACAAAATGTCATGACACGATAGCAATAAGCCCCGTACGGGGTAATAAAAGCAGTTTTCATTTGATCAGCAGGGTTCAGCGGTATCTGGTGAAAACCAGAATATGCATCTACAAAGGATAACAGCTCACACCCGGCTGTGGAATCGATCACTTGATCAATCCGAGGCAGCGGGAATGGATCCTTAGGACATGCCTTGTTCAAGTTTGTGAAATCAATACACATGCGCCACACAATGGCCATGTTCGGGTCATCCTTTTTCTTTTCCACCAGGACCGGGTTAGACAACCAGTCCGGGTGCAGCACTTCCATGATGAAACCAGATGCAAGTAATCTGGCCAGTTCATCGCCTATCACCTTTCTCCTCTCATCCGAGAGACGTCGCATAGGTTGCTTCACAGGTTTCATATCCGGTCTGACGAACAATGAGTGCTCAGCCAACTCCCTCGGAACACCTGGCAGGTCCTGATTTGACCATGCAAAGATATCCCGATTCTCATGGAGGAAGTGACTGAGCTCGCCTTCCTATTTCTCGGTCAACCCAGTACCAATGATGACATTACGTTCTGGGAACGCTGGGTCGACGTTGATCTTCTTTGTCTCCTTCGGCACCTGGAATGCCGCCCCTGCTCCGGGTTAGTCATACCCGGCATACCGAGTTGTGCGGACTGGGGCAGCGCCACCACTTCATGGATCCTCTTCTTCTCCGCAGCAATGATTAATGACTCGGCCAGACAAGAGCCAGCCGAGGCACACACCAAGGAACGCTTATAGTCACCCGAGATGGTGATGATGCCATTAGGACCCGGCAGCTTCATCTTGAGGTAAGCCACATGGGTAGATATCATGAACTTGGCCAGCGCTGTTCTACCGAGCAAAGCATGGTACAGACTTTCGAGGTCCACCACCTCGAATTGGATGCTCTCAGTTCTGCAGTTGTCCTTGGTGCCGAATAACACATCAACCCAAATTTTGCCCATAGGTGCACACGAGACACCAGGCACTATACCGTGAAAGGTTGTACTACTCGGCTGCAGCATGTTTGCCGAGATGCCCATCTTCACCATGGTGTCTCGGTACATGATGTTGATGCTGCTCCCATTGTCAATGAGAACTCGGGTGAACTTGACATTGATGGTGGGCCCAATGAATGTCGGATCCACCACTAGAGCGTAACCTCCCGGGCTAGGCATGATCGGGGATGGTCCTTCATGCTCCAGCTGATCTCCTGATCAGACCAGTGCATATACTTCGGCACAGCCGGCATAACCGCGTTAACCTCCATTGCACGCCGGTGCCAGCTCTGCTTGTCGGTTGCCTCGGTCACAAAGACCACATAGCTCTGATGAGCCTCTCTATACTCACCTGGCAATATTCACCCTGGCGGCTGGGACCAGCATTGCTGTTGTTGCCTCCAACATTCACTTGGTTAAAATTTTCTGGCCCTCTCATGTTATCCACAGGTCTCGGAGCTATAGGCCTCGGTGGAGGCGCATTCACAGGAACAGTGTTTGCCCCGGTGAGCGGTACTGTTGGAGGTCTCTGAGGTCACCCATCTGATTTCCTCCGGATCCTCTCATTCCTTCAACGTGCGCTGATACCAGCTGCACTGCCAGGTTGAATGATTAGCCGGCCTGCGGGGGTCGTGCGTGTGATAGCTGCAGGGTCCATCCAGCATTGCCTCATAGGTTAATGGCTTCCTCTGGTCACTCCACGGTCTCTTCCCATCCTGGTTTTGGCCCCATGCAGGACCGCTGTTCCTCAGACGCTGGCTATTGCCGGCACCTGGCTGATCTTGATCAACTGCAGCAACTTGATTTGAACCGTACCGATAATCCGGCCGGTCCTCTCTCCTCTTGATCCCGAAATCCTGGCGGTCACCTCGCCTGGCTGGTCGGGTCCATTGTTGACCGGGTATCTTCTACTCGGTTTCACCGAGTTCAGCAAGGGCTGCATCGGATCACCCAGTGCATAGCTATCCGCAATGGATTGTCTCGGCCAAGGTGGCTGGCATCTCTCTTTGCAACTTCTGCCAGAGCATGGAGCCGTGTCGACACCCTTGAGCAAACCATGAAATGGCCTGCGCTTCAACAACTTCTTCACAGGAATTGTGAACAGTACTCCACCGAGTCAAGTAGTCCCGGTCAGTTTCATCATCCCTCTGCTTGCACATGGCAAGCTGCTGAGGACGATTCAGCCTCTTGTATGTGCTGGAGAAATTGCTAACGAAGGCTTCTTCAAAGTCCAGCCATCAGTCAACGTTGCCCTCTCGCAAGTTGTTCAGCCAGATCCGGGCTGGCCCTTCCAACATTTGCGGGATATACCTTACCGCCCATCGGCGGTTTCCTCCCGCGATATGCACTGCCGACACAAAATCTGTCAGCCAGTCTTCCGGCTTAGTACTGCCGTCATATGTCTTTGCGCCCCGGTTCAATTGAAAGTGCGGCACCGGGGGTTCCCTCATGATCTGAGGTCCAAAGCATGCAGGGCCAGGCGGGCCTTACTCTTCCAGCATTTCGGACATAAAGATCCTGTCCAACTTGTAGCGTGCATCATTCGGTGACAACTGGCGAGGTCCCAGCCGGGATCCCAGTGCACCTTCATATCTCTGATACCCGGCTCTCTCCATAGCCGAATAACCATCATCATAATGGTTAGCCACCTGATCAACACCTTGAGGCTGCTGAACATGCTCGATATTTTGCTGCTGCCGGGCAGGATTTCGTGTCGGATACCGAGGTGGATAACCTCGGCCAGCCGAGTTAACTTTTCTGGCATCTAGATTGCCCGGACCGGGATTGCTGTTACCCCGGCCGGCACTGCCTCGCCCGGCTCACTGCTTTCCGGCATATGCCGGATCATACGTCTGTATCTGCTTGTTTTTATCGGAGTTTACACTCCGGTCATGATCTCCACCGATGTGCGGTGATGAAGCTTGCCCCTTAGATCCTCCACTGGCTGCCTTAGCCGAGTGAACAATCTGGGACCCACCTGCAGCTGTGTTAGCCTTAAGATAGGCCTCATTTTGCCGCACGGCAACACCTACTAGCTCATTAACCTGGTCTTGTTGCTTACAGAGAGCTTCTCCGGATAAACCAGATAACTCGGCTCTTGCTGCCTCGGCAACTCTTAGAGTCTTAGCAAGGGAACTATATTTGGGCTTTTCAGCCGACATGTGACTAGGAGTTTTACTAGAACTCGATCTACCATCTCTAGCAATCTCGACATTGAGGCCTCTACCCCTTTTACGCACATCTTCTATGTGACTAGGATGAGTAGCTATCGGAGTTAAACCATGAGCTTTGTTATACTCACGGAAGGTTATCTCGAATTCTCTCCTTATCTGAGACATCACGAGAGCCTCCTGATGCAGGTTCTGACGATGCAACTCCAACTCGGCCTCCGTCAGGGCAGCATCTGTACCGTCGCTACCGGCACAGCCAGCTTCTCGATCATATCCGCGAGAGGAACCGGCCTGACCGGTACCTGGGATGTACCGGCCTGGTCGAGGAGGTTCTCCCTCCTCTCCAGCGGCAATTTCGCCGATCTGGTGGTCTTGGCGGCAGGTCTGCCGTCATCTCCTTTGCCGGTTTCTCCTTTGCCGGCACCACCCGTGGAGCCGGTCATCATGACCTCTGCGCAGCTCCTGGGGCGAGCGCTACGCCGGCCGCGAGCCGCACAGACAGCAGGAGGATCCTCGGCTACAAGCACCTGCTCGGGGTACCTGCAGACAAACTCGGTGGCGACGTAGACCTCGTACGTCCCGAAGGTGACGAGGCAGCCGTTCCTCGAGAGCGGCCTGCTACCGAAGCATCCCGCGTTGTCGCTGATGAAGTTCAGCAAGCCGAATCTGTGGACAAGGCCACTGACCACGCGCTCGCCAGAGGTGATAATGGAACCCGTCCGGATGAACACACCAGCCAGCGCCGCTGCTGGCCCCACGGTGGGCGCCAACTGTCGTGGTGGTATCACGGCAGATGCCATAGGATGGCTTAAGTTGGGGCCGATGGAAGCTGGTGGAACCGGCGAGGGATAGCGCGCTAAGAAGCGCACACGGAAGACACAAACACACACACGATCTACCCAGGTTCAGGGCCCTCGTGAGGAGGTAAAACCCCTACTCCTGCCTGTCTGTCTCCGTATACCGGGATACCAAGAATACAAAGGTGCTCCTCGAAATGTATGCTCTCTGCTATGGTGAAGCTCTCAAGGAAGAAGAAGGAAACTACGGGGGAAAAGATCTCTCAGTGCACCGTCGTCCTCTTTTTCGTCCCTCACGCAGGAGGGCCTGGGGCACCTTATATACTGGTACCCCGGGTCACAGGATTGGCGCCGTACATTACACTGCAGCCATGCGCGTCTACACCATCAGCTCGATCATGATTGTGTCCTCTGCCACGGACAGGACGTGGCCTGCCCATGCCTTGCACTCTGTTCCCACGTACGCCCGTGGTCAGCGGTAGGTGTGACCGGTCATCTCGTACCCGCGCCATACCACCTGCCATGCTCCCGTGTCAGGCGGGATGTGACCCTTGCATTGACTCCCAACCGACATAAGGCGCCTCTTCTCCTTAACCCGGCATGGATATGCCGGATTTCCCTTCCTTGGTTATCCTCCCTGCACATAAGAGAAGACACGATGATACCGACATTCATATGTCGGTCAGTATACGTCGGTTTGTACCAGCATCATATCCCGGCCCCTTCTGGGTCTGGTTATGTCGGTCAGAATATGTCGGTTTCATATGTCGGTCAGCACCAACACCATATCCCGGCCCCTTCTGGGCCTAGGTATGTCGGTCAGCATATATCGGTTTGCACCAACATCATATCCCGGCCCCTTCTGGGCGTGGTTATCTTGGTTTCACTGTACCTCGGTCCACTCTTGGACATAATTTATACCATACCTTGACCCTACCCCGGGGTAGCCCCCCGACAGGTGAACATATGTTATTGTCCAAGAAAGCATTTCTTTCACATTCCCAGGTTTCAGTACAATTGCTTATGATGACCAAATGTGAGATGCTAATATGCCAATCATTTTGTGTATCTAAGTGGCGCTGAGTGCATAGGATCCATGATGATGCATTTAGCCATGGCGGTTTCATCACATGTATGACACCGCAAGCATGTGAATTAGTATCCAGCCAAGGTATTTTACTTGTCCCTTTCTCCTGTGATCCAACGTGGCACTCTCCGTGCCACTCACCCCGTACAGTCCCTAAAATCATCTGAGCAAACCCTCACTAATGGATGTTTCTGGCCGTTGTTTGGGAGCGGCCATGGCCTGAGGCCTGCCATTATATTCTCCGCTGAGTATATACACAAATGATGCAAATTATAGAATGCTCGTATAATGATTTGTACTTATTGTTTTTGTATGTTGTGGAATCATGTGCCTGTTAATCCTCATTGATTTGAGTCAAACCATTTTGATGCCTAAACTCTTATTTGTTAGGTACATTCAGTAGATAAAATTCGTGAACTCTTGAACGTAGGCAACAGCAGACGCAAAACAGAGAGCATGGAAGCAAATGCAACTTCTTCACGGTAATTGTTTTTTGCTTCCCTTTTATGATTCATGCTTCCATTAGTATCGATCTTTTGTTTAGGAAAAAAGTACGTAACATCTTTTAAAGGTTTACTTAATATCTTTATTCTGATAAATTGTTGAGACTGTAAATCTGTTAAGAGAGTTACATCAGGTAATAGTGCCAGGCATTGTTTTTAGTTTTTACATTATTCTCACATAGGAATACTGTTTTCCTCTTTTTCAGTTCGCACGCTGTACTGGAGATTAGTGTAAGACGAAAGCAGAAAGGACAGTATGGTAGTCAAGTTCTTCGTGGAAAGCTTGCCTTGGTTGATCTTGCCAGAAGGTAATATCCATTATGTTTGGACTACTATTTTTTTACCCTGTCAACTAAAATAAGTTGTGAAACAATTTTCTGTGAGTTAGCACACTTGAAGAAAGGTCTGGCGTAATAGCGATTTTCCGACAACAAACCCCCCCAAAAAAGTTGTGAAACAATTTTCTGTGAGCTGCCACAGTTGAAGAAAGGTCTGGCGTAATAGCGATTTTCTGACAACAAACCCCAAAAAATCTCTGTAGAAAATCTCGTTTGTCGTCGAGCAGCAATTTAGTGGTCTTAGTATGTTCATGCTATTTCAGTCCTTCTGGATGTTACGGATCATATAAGGGCCACTATTTTTTAAACTTCAAATCAAAGATGATAATTTAAGCAGGGTAAGCGAGTCCAGTGTTGATAAATCAATCTACTATAATTTTGATTTATCAACACTGGACTGGCTTACCCTTCTTAAATTATCATCTCGGATTTGAAGTTTAAAAACAATGTCCCTTATATGATCCGCTCTGTATTCCTGTATATATGGATATTGAGAACTATCCCCCATTTAGCTAGGAGAAATGTTAAAGAGTGAGATTATGAGTCATTAATAAGAATGTACAATCTGTTTCTGACTCTAGCACAATTGGCAGAATCTTTCAGCGAACTAAAATTTCACCTGATGCAGTGATAATACTTTTACCCTTTGTGCCATTGGTTCAAGTAAATCATGATGCGTACAGTTATCTATTACGGAGTGGTATCTGGTTGAATTATGTTGGGCATCTTAAATCATATTAGAAGTCATTTAGATACTATAGTTAACCTCAATAAGCTGCTTGGCATAACCTGGAAGTGCATATAGTGATTTCTGTTCATTTAGGATATTTTTGTAGAAGATATTGCTAATATATTATGAACTGAATAAAGAAGAGTGGTGTGAACCTTCTTAACTCAAGAAGTTCACCTAATGGGATTTTTGACTGAATTCATGGGTTTGAAATATTTCTGTTATAACTGGTTACAAGGTTTTGCCTGATTATGTTGTGAGAACTTTACATCCTGTAGTATTGAAGGCAATGTTGACTTTCTTTGATGTTTGCAATTGTTTATTTCTACAGAAGATCACAAAAAAATTGTAAACTGAATCGGCGCGCTGCAAAAAATTACCCCGTCACCCAAAGGTTATTCCCTTGGTTGGTTGTACAGTTGTAAGTAATTTGTAAATTTCAATACTTGGATGGATGTTGCCAACGATCAAGCCTATTTTGTAATATGTTTTTGTGTTCAGATGCTAATTGCCTCTTTGTATTCTTCCTTTGAGAAAGTTCTTCCTAATTATGTTAATCAGGTAGTGTGTTTTCTGCAGATCCAAGTCACAAATAATAAACTAAAAAGTGTTTTTATATGTCATGGCTTTTATTTCATTTCCATATGTTTGAGATAAGGTTATGACGCTGATGCAAGTTGAGAACTGTGATAATCAAGTTATATTGTAACAATTTTTTATCCCAATATTCCAACAAACAATTTAAGTATTTATTATAAGACAGTATTTAGTTCATTTTATTTATGCCTTTTTTGTCCTAAACTGAACAGGGGTGCCACCGTCAACAACACAAAAACCATCGATTAGCTGGTCTTCTAGGATGACGAAATCTTCGCAAATGACTATGCCTAGATTTTCATGGCCACCACCGACTCCTTGCCGCTGAGGCTCGGCTAGACCATGTGTATTCAATGAGGTATCCAAATCAATCACTGTATTTACTAAATTTGACATGCTCCCATCTTGGTTTGTGACAACTTAATTATCACGAGGGTGGTGACAAAGGATAATCCTCCTACTTCCCAGGGAGTCACAACCATTGGTGGAGATCAAGATTCCCATTCCAGCGAGAGGCAGCGGCGAGAGGGTCTAGCTTCCTTCGGCACTGTAAAATAAACGAGTGGCTCAAATGGTGGTGCGCATTCTTGCTCGGTATACTTTTCCATCCACTCAAACTATTGGTTCTCGAAGCACTAACCCTTTCCTTGTTGCTCTTTTTACTAAGAAGCTTAGGACAACATATTTTATCTGCAAAGTTAGTGAGAGCCGTGTTAACTTCTTTGTTCACGGTTCTGCTGCAGGAAACTATGCATACTCATGGGTGTATTTCCCCGCGAGCCGAAGAAGGTGGAAGGGAACCACAAGACCTACTACAACATGAAGGATATGGCCTTCCTACTTCATGACCCTTTGATTGAGAAATTCAGGTACTTTAGCTTCCTGCCAAAATTTCTGTTGCATGCATTTTTATCTGTTTAACTGCACAATGCTCCGTAGCATATGGGGGTAATTTAGCGTTTCAGGATTTTAGCTCTAATTATATGTTAAATTTTAAAGAGATGTCATTTGCCCTTTGTTCATCGATTCCATGTTCAAAGGTCACAGCAATAGCTGATCAGATTATTGATGCTCGCAGAAGACTCTGAATATGTTTGTATTGATGTTTGGCGGCTGGGTGTTTATATAATTTCTTAACAAGTTTTTGCTCTTACGTGGAAAGCTGTATTTTCACTTGGTGCTTTACCACGGATATACTTTTATAATCGTGATACTGACTAGCAATCGGTACTTACTTGATCATTGGTCATGGAGATCTTTGTCCATTTGCTTTATGTCACTGCCAATGCTAACTTATAGTATCAGAGGAGGCTGTTTATGATCACATGAAATAAATACTGTACATTAGACCACGCTATTATTGAGTTATATATTGTTTTATGATATAAGAAGTAATTCTCTGTTGACAACTTATGACTTTCTAATGTTATTTCTTTCATTTCAGGGAAATCAAGGCACACAGAAAGAAAGCTAAAAAGCCCTTTGGTAAGAGAAACATGGACCCCGCAGAACGAATGGGCCACCAATGTACAAACTCGATAGGCTTATCATTTTTTTTTACTGGCGATAGTCTTATCATTGAAAGGTACTGAGTGAGTATAAGATGATTATTTGGGGGATCCAAACTGTGTTATCTCTATATTAACATGATCCATGTTTTTTTCTTTCTTATTGTTGTTGTGCAAATATCCAGATTTTATTGATGCCCTTAGAGACCTGGATGATTGCCGAACAAGAAAGAATAAATATTTTGCTAGGAAGGGAAACAATGAGTGTTAGTTCTGTTTGTCATTTTGGTTTCAGAGATTCTCTGATTTTGTCAAATTTACAAGCTTAGAAGGAAATCTGGGGTTTGAGGTACAATAATGATATCTTGGAGTAAACTAACTCATGGTAGCATTATGTACCCATCAGTTTAAAACATGAAATAACAAGAATATATATCATGGTCAGAAGAAGAGCAGTACAGGAATGAATCTTATGCACCTCCTTACCATGTCAATCCAATCAAATTCAGAATCTTGATCATTACAACCAGGAAATAACAAACCCATCATATATGTTTAGTGAAGCCTCTATATAGGCGCAGATTAGTTGCGCTGTAAGAGTTATACTTGAGTACCACATAAAAATTTGGTGATGCCATATGTTTATAAGATGCAATGTGCCATATCGAACTCAAAATGACCGCTAATTACCTGCGCGAAGGTGGCTTAATTTCAATCAAATGATGGGTAGCGAAACAAATAGAGCATATGGCAACAATACGGTCTTGATTCCGATAATTGCGTAGTTGCGCAACGGGTCATCTAGTGTCTTCAAACGAAGGTATTCTACGGACGCTGTCAACTTTACTTCGGCATCATCTAGCTTTTCTTCGCGGCAAATGTCTTTTTAAACTTGATAAGAGCATTTTCACTTGCGGGCCCCATATAACGTCGGAAAGCAGCGATGGACGGGCCGTCCGGACGAGATGCGGCCTATGGGGGCATCACTTCCCACTCGCGACTGTGATAGTAATTTTTATAACAAAATTTGAACTTGAAACTAAACGATTTTCATTCGCACTAAAGATGATTCATTCAAACTAAAGGTAATTAAGCCATTCAATAAAAACACTTGTGGGGCGGTAGGTCAGGCACCTACAGTGCGGGCAGGAGTCTGACGTCGCAGGTATAGGTGCCCGAAGGCAAGCGACGCAGAAACAGTCGAGGCAGAAGGCGTTTTCAAGTGGTGCAGGAGAAGGCGGTGCCAAGGGCGCCTCGATGGCGAACTGCATGCCTTCCCACTCGGATTTGGGCCACTCCTCATCATCATCATCCCCTTCCATCGCCTACGGTGGAGGTGGCGGCGATGCCACGGGTGCCTCCCCTAGGCTCCGGTGGCCTCGTCACTTCCGGGCGTGATAAAATCGTCAGAGGACCACCACTCGCCGGGTGGTTCCATGTCGTCGTGGGTGGGGAAGAAGTTTCTGCGCCGCCACTAGTGCTTTAGCTCCACCTATTGATCCGAGTACAGCGACATCTGGTGTATCAAGGGCCCTGCTGCATCTCCGACGGCATATTGCCAAGGCACGGGTCGATGAAGTTTAGGCGTTCCTGGCCGATGGCGCCCATTAACTCCGGCCAGCAGCTCCTCTGCCTCACATTAACACTGCTTCCTGGAAAAGATGTGCTCGCCGCCGCATTAACGCCGACATGGGAAACACACGAGTGTGCCGCAGTGCCGAGGTGACGGCTCGCTGCTGCCGGCTTGGAAATCGAGACGCCGCCATGTGAAAGTGCATGTGCCCTCATGTGTGGTTTTGGTAATTAATGACAATCTCTATGGACTAATGTTTGCATTGAGATATCTTTATAGATCGTGTCCATGAAGAAGATTGGAGTTCATGTGTTGGACTCTACAAGATTATATAATGACCAAGGTTCTATCCAAGGGTTTATATGAAGAATGGTCATCTAGAGTTGAGCTTATTGCAAGCATGGCTTGGAAAGAAGATTGGGTGAACATTCATGTTTATCTCCAAGCCATCATATACATCCAGAGAAGAAGATGAAGTGCAAGTGGATACATGAAGACGGAGCTTAGCAAGGCTCTCCCATCATGGAGTATGGGGGAGTATTTGGAGAAGTCTTCATCAAGCATGTGCTAGCAAGCACAATCAAGAAAGGTGTTCCAACTTGAGGGAGTCAAGATCGTCATCATCGAGCTCAAGTGGAATGCGCAAGGCAAAGGTATGATATTGATAGGGTTTCTATTTTACCAGTCTCATGGTGTTAGTGGGAGACCGTGTTATAGGATAGACGGCGTACTATCAAGAGGGGCTCTCAAGTGAGTAATTTGATCGCATCTTTGTGGAGAGCTCAAACCTTTGCATACTTGGCATATCATCTTTCTTGGTTCTTATTCGGCTTTTATCCATGTGAGAATTTAGAGCTTGTGTTCATCTCCATACCAAGCTCTAGTTCATCAAAAACGGATTTCATATGCATATCTTGTTGCGTTTTTGATATTTGAGGTTTTACCGGCTTATCTTTTCTAGAGAGGTAAAACTCTCTCCTTGTGGTTTGCTCCTCACGTGATAGACTATGATGTGTATATGCATGATCTTGTAGGGCTTGTGATTATCTTCGAAACAAGCCCAAGATCATAGAAAACAGAGTCTTGATGATTATCTTGTTGAGTTTTGATGATTGGAGAATTTACCGGTTGTTCTTTTATAGGGGAGGTTTACCTTTCTACATTTGGTTTTATCCTCACTTGTTGGACTATGATGTTTCACTGCATGATCTTGTAAAGCTTGTTGTGGTGATCCCAACGAGCCCAAGAACATCAAAAACGGAGTTCGTATGCGAAAGTTGTGTCTGTTTTGGTGTTGCTGTTTCTGTAGTTTTTACAAAGGGCGGTAGTACCGACCCAAAGCCCGGTACTACCACATATCGTGTGTTTTGGTACTGGATTCGAGTGATTTTGACCCGGTAGTACCGGGATAAGCCCGGTAGTACCGCACCGGGGCGGAAAAAACAGCCCAACGGGCAGATTTTCGGGCGCCTATTTAAGGGCCATTCTTCCCCAATGTTTCCTAACCACTTGAGCACATTTTCTCCCTCTCTCTCCTCCATTGTTGATCTTGGAAAAGCTTGCGCCTCTCAATCCCTCCCATGATTCTTGCATATCTTTGAGGGAAAAGTGAGAGGAGATCTAAATCTACATTACACAATCCATCTCTCCTCTAAGTGAGGGGAACCTAGTAGATCTTGATCTTGGAGTTCTTGGTGTTTCTCCTCCTTTGTTCTTCCTCTCTTCTCCCCCCATAAGCATTAGTTGCTTTTGGTGGGATTTGAGAGTGAAGGATTTGAGCACTTGTGCTCTTGCCATTGCTTTGTGCATCGGTTTGTGCTCTCCACGAGGATTCGTGGAAGTTGAAAGTTGTGAACTTGTTACTCTTGGGTCTTTGGACCCTAGACGCCTTTGTGGTGGTTGAGACCTTTGTGGTCACTTGTAGCTGTTCGGGAGCCCCCAATGTTGTGGGTTGTGCCCCGGATCGTTGTTGTAAAGGCTCCGGATTCCGCCTCGAAGGATTCCGATAGTGGAAGGTGAACCAAACCTTTGTGGTGCGGTTCATCGGAGAAGAAGGTGAAGCCTTTGTGGCTGTTGAGTTGACCTTTGTGGTATCTCACACCTCTCCAACGAGACGTACTCCCCTAAAAAGGAGGAACTCGGGAATACATCCTCGTCTCCGCGTGCCTCGGTTATTTCTATACCCGAGCTCTTTACTTATGCACTTTACATTGTGATAGCCTTCGTGCTTGAAGTATTCTTGCTATCACCTTGTTGCTTGTCTTGCTTAGCATAAGTTGTTGGTGCACATAGGTGAGCCTAGTATATTTAGGTTGTTGGCTTGTTAATTTAAACACCTAGTTTTATTCCGCAATTATCAAGCCTAAACCGGAAAAGTTTTAATCGCCTATTCACCCCCCCTCTAGGCGACATCCTTGTCCTTTCAATTGGTATCAGAGCCTGGGCTCTCTTTTGGGCTTTACCGCCTAGAGAGTAAAGATGTCGTTTAGAGAATTAGTGCACAATCCCATTTTAAATTCGATGGCACAAATTATGATGTTTGGAAAATTCGCTGCTTAACCTTCTTCGGGACATAGACCCAAATTTTAAGAGAATTGTAGATATGGGTTTTTCTCCTCCAAAGGATTCCCAAAAGTTATCTTTAGAGGATGAGGAAAACTCTTATCTCGATACTCTTGTATCTAATGGTCTTATATGTGTTTTGAGCGATGTAGTTCTTGCATCAATCATGCCTTTTCGGAACGCTCATGAGCTTTGGACCAAGCTTCAAGATAAATATGAAGTGTCCAATATTATTGAGGATGATTGTTCTCCCTCCACCTCCGGCCGTGACGAGTTCACAACTTCTTCCACTTCACCAACATGTGATTTGTCACAAGGTAATGATATGGTGAGTGGTGATAGAAATTGCTTTGTTGATGGTGAATATTCTATTGACTATACTTCATCTCTATCTCATTGCAATGATCTATCTTTGGACTTAAACACTTCTAGCACTCCAAATGTTTTACATGCTAGTGTTGCTAGTCCTTGCATATCATGTAATAGTTGCTCAACTAAATCTCATGATGATATGCTTCCTATGTCTTGTTGCCATGAAAATAATTCTTCCATATCCTCTAGTATTTGTGTGGCTAACAATGTAGAGGAATCCCAACATTTGTTGGAACAAGACATGGGCCTCAATGGTGCTTCAAGTAATTCTTCATCATCAACGTCCATTACCCATTTTGCCTTATGGCTAGAGATTCAAAGGTATCTCCACCTTTGGAACCCTCTACATCTTGTGATGATGTGGATGAGGATTCTCATGGAGAACATATGGATGTTGAATCCTTAACAAAGAAGGGTGAGATGGTATTTGGTGCTCTCCCCAAAGGTAGCAAAGCTATCCCTCCTCTATGTGAAATCATTTTATGCTATTAAGAGTAGGGAAATCATTGAGGTTTGGAAACTCAATTTGATGAAATGTCAAATTGAGAGAGAGGATGCTATGAAAAAGCATCCTTAGAGAATGCCTTGAGGAAGAGCAAGAGCTTAGTGTCTCTTGAAGAGACTTGTGTCTCTTGATGAGTCAAATGATCTTATTATTGCTAAAATCATTAAGGAAAGAGATCATGCTTGCTAAATATAAAGTGCTTAAAAAGGAAAAAGTTGAATTTGGTGTTGGCAATGCTAGACTAATTGAGGACATAGAGAGACTTGACAAAGCTCACAAGGCTTTAGAAAGTGAACACTCTCTCCTTATCAAGTCTCATGATCAACTCCAAACTCAACTATCTAAAATGATGAGCTTGCCAAGTTGTCTTCTTCCATTTCTAATATTGATGATGCTTGTGCTACTAACTCCACTTCTTGTGAAGCATCTATTTTGAAGGAGAATGTTGAGCTAAGGGCTCAACTTGAGTTGCTAACTAGCAAGTATAGGAAATTGGAAGAAAGTCATGAAAAGCTATCTAGCTCTAATGATGATCTTCTAGCATCCTATGCTAAGCTAAAGTTAGCTCATGAGGCTATTATGTCAAAGGTAACATCTTGTGAGCCTCATGTGGACAATGGCACAACTTCCTTGCCATGTGCTAGTCCTAGTAATTCATATCACATACTATTGCTAAATCTTGTGATGAATTACTTTCCATGCCTTGTTGCTCTAACAATGAAGCATCTACTTCCTCTAGTGTTTTTGTTGATACTAACCATGTAGAGGAATTAAAAGAGCTCAAGGCCCAAGTCACTTCTTTGAAGAAAGACTTGGAAAAGCGTCATGTTGGGAGGTCCACACTTGACAATGTGTTGAGTGTTCAAAGACGCCCCAATGACAAGAGTGGACTTGGATTCAACTCCAATAACAAGAACAAGTCCAAGTCTAACAAGAAGAACAAGGGCCAAGAACAAGTCAAGATTCGGCCAAGATTGTTTGCTTCAAGTGCAAAGTTGAAGGGCACCATGTTAGATCTTGCCCTTTGAAGAAGAAGCTCTTAGTGAGAAGCAACAAGGGAAGAGCCTCAAGTTCCTCAAGTTAAAGAAGGCCTCTTCCCAAGAAGAATCAAGCTACCCCTCCTCAAGTCAAGACTCCAACTAAGAAGAAAGGAGGAAGCCAATGTTGCTACATATGCCGTGAGAAGGGCCACTTTGCTTCTTCATGCACTAATGGTACCTTATCCAACCCCATTATAATTGATGATGTTATTCTCTTCGGAAGGATAAGGTTGGCAATGTGTTTGCCAAATATGTTGGTACTCAAAGTGGTGTCAAGAAAAGAACCATTTGGGTTGCCAAACCTATTGTGACTAACCTCTTAGGACCCAACTTGGTTGGGGACCAACAAGCTAAAACTTGATCAATAGGTGTTGTTGGAGGGCATTGGAGACTTGGCTACATCATGAAGAATTAAGGGATCTTCATCAATTATATTATCTCAAGCCAAGTCATTTGGATTATATTGTTCTATCTCATATCCAATGTTCCTCCTTGCGGTAACTTTTATTTAAATCATATATACATTGAAAGTTGCTTGCACCCTTGCATGTGTTAGGTTTTGTACCTTGCTAGTGTTTGTATGTGTTGTGCTCTCTACTTACTTATCTTGAGTAATCAAGTATGTGTATGTTGGTTTGCACACCATTTACTTGTGTTGAGCCTTATTGCTTTTATTTGATATCTTATCTTGTTGGCTCTTTTTTGAGAGATTAATGGACTATCCATTTTGGGGAGTGATATGCTTCGTGCACTTCACAATCCTAAAATGTGTATACATGAGGAATACCACTTAGTGTTGATATATCAATATTATCTATCTCTATGTGGTATGTCATTCTCATGAGAAATTCAAATTCTATAATGTCCATTAATTATCTCTAGTTGGTTTTGTTTGCCTCTTGTTAAAAAATTGGATTATCACATTATGGGGGAGTAATAAGCTTGTGCATATTACAAACCTAGAAAATGTGAACATGTGAGGTATTGCCACCTAGAATTGATATTCTTCATTATCTTATTCCTATGTGGCATGTTTCTCAAACAAGTTCCATTTTGCTAAAATGATTTTTTTAATCACTCTTTTGGATCTTGTTTGTGATGGACGTTCTTGGTATGGCTTTCCCAAATATTTCGCATATATCTTTTGGGAAACCATTGCTTCAAGCTACTCTTTGTAGTGGCTTTGCATGATCGCGTGAATACTTGAAGCTATCAAGAATATCTATCTATTTAAGCTTTGGCTTTAAATCTTATCTTTGCCATATGCTTATTTGTTGTGAAATTGGTCTTCAATATCATTCATATATACCACCGAGAAATATCTCTATATACTCCTTGTCCTTGACAAGTGATACTCATATGTGTGGTGAAATTTGTGGACCATCTTCACTTTGGCTCTTGCTTTGAATTGCCTTATTTTTATTGCCAAGGATTTGGTTTGATCTAACTCCTCTTGTCTTCCTTGTATCTTTTGGATCGTTTTGCTCTACTCAAAATTTTTTTGTGCTTTCTTGTTTTAGGAAAAGCAATGATCCTATTCTAGTGCATTTACATTCAAAGTCATACTTCTAGATAATGCACTATTCTTGGGGAAGCTATCCTACATTGAGTAGAACATCATTCTTTAAATTGGTTTATATCTTATTGCTTTCTTGAACATGACTAGTGTTTGAATAATATGTATGGAGAGTGATGATCCCATTTGTGTGCATTTTGTATTCAAATGCAAGATCATAAATAATGCACAAATCTTGGGGGAGCAATCCTATATGTTTTGAACATTAGTTGTCTTCAATTGGTATTTGATCCCGATGACGTGTCTCTTTGGAAGACAAACATTTTCGTCTTGGTACTTTGTGCCATCATGAAAGTGTAGAGGGTTTGGTTTATTCCTTGATGGTATTTTCATCAATTGGTATCTTACTTTCATTTGGTATCTTTTCAAAGTGGTATCTTCAATCATGTGTTGATTTGGGTTTTGATATAATTTGGACAATTCTTTTTCTTGTCACACTTGTGTGTGCTTTCTTGGTTTAATTGGTGTTTTGTCCAAATTGTATCTCGTTTGGTTCTTGAAAGTCTTGTGCATGCATATTTACTATATGTATATCTTATGGCATGCTTACTTTCGTTGATCCAATATATAGGATAAACTCCATCAAATCCTAAATGGCTAAGATGTGCATGAAATTCAATTTCATATCAATATGCACATATTTATGTGGAGTTTGTCCTATGTATTGTAGTTGCTCTAACTACTTTGGACCCAATGAGTTTGGGTACCATTTTGTACTTGAATTTGTTTTAGGTACATTGGAGATGCATTGGAAGCTTGTCTCATTTACAAGGAAGGTGTTATCACCATGTGCTTATTGGAGCCAAGCTCGGATGATCGTGAACTCTTATCTTCTACATCACCAATGCTATCTCGGTAACAAGTATCTACCTCATGCATACTTTACTAGCTTTCAACCTTGTGTAGGTTGTATCTTGGCATGAATCCCTTTAGTCGCAATTGATATGTTCTTGCAAAGCCTTTATCAAAACATCTCATTGCAAATGTGAGCAAGCCGGGATGATTACATATCAAGGGGAATATACATAATCACTTTATTGATTCTCCAATCCCAAATATGTTAATCTAGCATTTCTTCTCAAAGTCTCCATATGCAATATTGATGAATTTGCAAATTCATTTGCCCTTTGTGATACTTGTTATCTTTCTCGGAGCATCCCAACTATCTTTTTTCCCTTGTGGATATTTTTGATGCTATGATGATATTGTGTTGGAAGTTCATCTATATCCTTCTAAGATAAAATTGAGCTTGTGCTATGCTTTTAAGCAATGATCTTATTGGTATATATATGACTTCCACTTGGATATCATATTCTTCACCGTAGTATCTACTTTGTATGTGCATGTTTCTTTGTGGACTTATATCTTCATGATTGATGTCTACTTAGAAACTTATACACATGAGAGTAGTTACATCTTTATTTGGTATTCCATTTTGTTAGTGACCACCTTTTATTGCTTTTGATTCTTTGGTATGTCCTAAAAGGCACAAGCTTTGGTTTTCATTTGATATCCCTTTTTGCATCTTAATAAGCTTGTGGACCTAGTTGCTTTGCTTCAATTTCCATCTATGCTTTCTTGCACTTGTTTGTGTTCAAAGATTGTCTAGGAGGGAGTGAGGATTCCATGTTGTGCACACCATATTGCAATGCAAATCCTACTTTGTGCATGTACCTTGGGGAGCTCTCTCTTGATGTTTAGAACACTTGGTTGATCTTATCATAATATCTTCTTGTGTCTAATTGGTTTTTTAGATCCTTTGATTGCTTGCCTCTTTTGTTGAGGTATCTTTCACTTTGCTATTTTGTTGCAATCCTTGGATTCTCAATATAGTTTGATTTCCTCCTATTTTTGATCAATGGAAATGTTCATTTGATTCTACTCATTTTATGAGACAAGTTAAACTCGTGGAGGAACTCTCACTATGTTGGCCTTCTAAAGATTTTTCCCCATTTAGGCAATTGTTGCCAATGGGGGAGAAGTTTTGGAGGGTTTTATGCCATTTAACTTTGTACTTTGATTTGTTCTTTTATAGCATTTGACTTTTTACTTTGATTTGTTCTTAAGTATTTGCCTTCTTGCCTTTGCAATTGGTTGCTTGGTTTTGTATATAGTGGAAACTCCACCACCGGTAATGGTTGACAATATATGCAATGAATTCATGTTCATACACACGTGCATAGATTGTGAGGGAGTTTGCTCTATATATGTTGTTGGACTAACATCACATACTTTTGTAGTATTTGATGTTAGTACAATTGGCTCTAGCTCGTTAATTTCCATATTATAAACCCTCCCAAAAGAGATTGTCATCAATTACCAAAATGGGGGAGATCGAAAGTGCATATGCCCTCATGTGTGGTTTTGTTATTAATGACAATCTCTATGGACTAATGTTTGCATTAAGATATCTTTATAGATCATGTCCATGAAGAAGATTGAAGTTCATGTGTTGGACTCTAGAAGATTATATAATTGATACGTCCAAAACGTATCTATAATTTTTTATGTTCCATGCCTATTATATATTGATTACCACATGTTTATCTTACACTTTATATCGTTTTTATGCATTTTATGGGACTAACCTATTAACAAGATACCACAGTGCCAGTTCATGTTTTCTGCTGTCTTTTTGTTTCAGAAAATCTATTCTGGAAATATTCTCGGAATCGGACGCCAATTTAACTGATTTATTTCTGGACCGAGACAGAGCAGCAGCCAGGAGGACAGAGCCGGGGGCCACACCAGGCAGGCCGGCGGGCCCACGGCGTGGCCCAGGGTGGGGCCGCGCACCTAGGCCGCCGCCCCACCTCGGCTGGCCACCGACGCCGCCCTTTCGCCTATAAATTGCATCTAATCGGGAAACCCTAGATACCCGAGCAAAAATCCACGAAAAGTTCCGACGCCGCCGTCGTCTTCAACAATAGTTCGGGAGGGTTTCTGTAGTTCTTCCCGGCACCTTGCCGGAGGGGAAATCATCACCGGAGGGCTCTACATCACCATGCCTGCCTCTTGAGTGATGCGTGAGTAGTTCTTCACGGGACTACGGGTCCATAGCAGTATCTAGTTGGTAGTCTTTCCACCTTGTGCTATCATGTTTAAATCTTGTGAGCTGCCCAACATGATCAAGATCATCTTTATGTAATGCTACATGTTGTGTTTGCTGGGATCCGATGAATTGTGAAGTTATAATCAAGTTTGTTCATCTATCTATATTATGTTTTATCTATGTTCCTGCATGCTCTCCGTTGTTAGTAGATGCTTTGGCCAAGTAGATGCTAATGACTTCAAGAGAGGGTATTTATGCTAGATAGTGGGTTTATGCCTCTAGAAGCCTGGGCTTGATAGACAGAAACAACTAAGGCTGTAGATGTGTTGTTGCCACTACGGATAAAATAACCGATGCTTAGCTTAAGGGTACTGCAGTTAAGTCTAATGCGTTTGTTTACATTACACACTTTGCTTAATGCTATAATCTGGTGCTTGCAACTTAATACTCATGGGAGACCCGGAAGCTATCTTGTGAGTGGATTATGAGTCATAGATGCAGCTAGTAAGCAGTCTATGTATATTGTTGTAATGCCCAATAGATATAACAATGAACATGTGCTTGTCATATATTGCATTGTCATGCGTTTGCAATTTGTCAATTGCCCGGCTGTAATTCGTTCACCCAACATGTATGTTTATTTGTCTTATGGAGAGACACCACTAGTGAACTGTGGACCCCGGTCCTTTATTCCACACTGATACAAACATCATTTTCACCACGCTCTACGTTACTTCATGCTGCTACTTTTGTGTTCATCATCATATTCTGCACCATACGTTTAATCCTTTGTATTCAGCAAGCTGATGACCCACAAGTATAGGGGATTGCAACAGTCTTCGAGGGAAGTAAAACCCAAATTTATTGATTCGACACAAGGGGAGCCAAAGAATATTTATAAGCCTTAACAGATGAATTGTCAGTTCAGCTGCACCTGGAAATAGACTTGCTCGACACAGTTTATCAGTAGCAACAGTTTTATAGCAGTAGTGAAATAATAGCAGCAGTAAAATAAAGCAGCAGTAATAATTGTAGTAGACAGCAGGATTAAAATACTGTAGGCATAGGGATGGATGAACGGGCGTTGCATGGATAAGATAATTCATATAATAGTCAAGCGTAGGGCATTTGCAGATAGATAATAATAAAGTATCCAGGTAATAATCAATCATAGGCATGTGTTCCGTATTTAGTCGTACGTGCTCGCAATGAGAAACTTGCACAACATCTTCTGTCCTACCAGCCCGTTTGCAGCGGGGCCTCAAGGGAAACTACTGGTAATTAAGGTGCTCCTTTTAATAAAGCACCGGAGCAAAGCATTAACACTCCGTGAACACATGTGATCCTCACATTACAGCCATCCCCTCCGGTTATCCCAATTGTTGTCACTTTGGGGCCTCGGGTTCCGGACAATTATATGTGTAAACAACTTGCAGATATGATCTAAAACAATAATTATCCTCATGATTCAATAACATGTTCAGATCTGAAATCATGGCACTCGGGCCCTAAGTGTCAAGCATTAAGCATAACAAGTTGCAACAATGACATAAAGTACTAACAACGGATACTAGGCACCATGCCCTAACAATCTGATATCTATTACATGAATGATCTCATCCAATCCCTACCATCCCCTTCAGCCTACAGCGGGGATTACTCACACATGGATGGGGAATCATGGATGGTTGATGGAGAGGCGTCGGTGATGATGATGGCGATGATCTCCTCCAATTCCCGTCCCGGCAGGGTGCCAGAACGGAGTTTCTGGTCCCCGAAATAGGGTTTTCGGTGGCGGCGGAGCTCTGGAGTGTTTTGGAAAAAGCGTCGATCCTCCTCGGGTTTTTAGGTCAAGGGGATTAAGTAGTCGAAAGGGGGACGCGAGGTGGTGACCGAGGCGGCCACACCACCCCCCGGCGCGGCCCACCTCTGGCCGCGCGGGCCCATGGTGTGGGGCCCCTGTGGCCCGCCTCCGTCTCGTCTTCTGGCTCCGTGTGTCTTCTGGAAAAATAGGAACTCAGGATATTTTTCGGGAATTTTCCCGAAACTTGACTTTCTGCACAAAAACAAGACACCAGGGCAATTCTGCTGAAAACAGCGTTAGTCCGTGTTAGTTGCATTCAAAACACACAAATTAGAGGTAAAACAAGCAAAAGTGTTCGGGAAAGTAGATACGTTTTGGACGTATCAACTCCCCCCAAGCTTAGCTTATTGCTTGTCCTCAAGCAATTCAGTTAACAACTGAGTGCGATAAAAGAAACTTTTACGAACACATTTGCTTCATATGATGTAAATATTCTCACTATATGATCAAGTACTTAGGCAATTCATAATAAGGAATGTAGATAATGCCACCTAGTAGCTATGTGAACTATGAAAAGATACCAACACACTAAGAATAAATAACATGAAATAAATCTATCTGCAGGATTGCAATGTTCATAATAAGATATGATAAAGTGGTATCTCGCTTGCCTTTATTTGTAGAGCAAAACATAAATGCCAAGGCACCTCTGAAGTTCAAGTGAAGACTAGAAGTAAAAATATCAAAGATAAGAGCATCAAAGTTATACCACAGTTAACCGTATTCTGGGACAAGCACATTACACTAAGAATGACAGTTATGCTCTCGAGAAGGTGCTCAAAGAAAGGATGGTGACTCAACATAAAAATAAAAGATTGGCCCTTCGCAGAGGGAAGCAGGGATTAACATGTGCTAGAGCTTTTTATTTATAAAACAGAGGTAAAAATTGTTTTGGGAGGTGGTTGTTCCTGTCAACGAATCAGAAAATGGAAAGTACAATATGACCCCTGCCAACCAGACTTTTAAGAGCGGCTCCCATGAAGGACGTTATTTCTACCAGCAAGGCAGATCATCCCTCTTTTCTCTTTTGTTTACACATGCAGATATTTCACTGGTATCATTGCTTGTCTGATAAATCAGGGCAAAAATGTGAAGAGAATTAAGCGGTTAAAGTTGTAATTAATTGGGACTGGGCACCCCATTTGCCAGCTCTTTTTGCAAAATTAATGGATAAGCGGATGTATATGCCGCTAGTCCGGTGGTAAAGTCTGTTTGACAGTGACATAAAGACATCCACCCCGTCCTCATGAGCTAAAAACAGTGTCACAAAATGAGAAGTGTTTTGAAGGTTTTAAAGGTAGCACATGAAAATTTACTTGGAATGGTTCGAAATACCATGCATAGGAATTTTTGGTGGACTCTTTGGGTAACTTGGTTTTTAAGGATTTGGAAGCACGAGCAGCATTCCCGCTCAGTACAAGTGAAGGCTAGCAATAGACTGGGAAGCGACAATCAAGAGAGCAATAACCGTCATAATCATGCTTGCGACAGAATAAAATTAACGGAGGCATAAAAGTGATACTAGAACTCTGAGGCAAAATAAATCATCAAGGCTTAATTGACTTTTTGTTTTTCAGTCATGAGCATGCGTGAGCATGTGCCAAGTCAATTCAAGTGAATCATTCAGAGGAGGATACCACCATGTCATACCCTTTTATGAATAGAACAATGCAAGCAAATATCTATATGACATGTTATATACTATTAGTGAATTGGAACTGATCATATGAAAAACATGAACTACTAAGCATCCATTAAATAACATTGCCCCTCATACGAATCAGCTAAGCATGTCCACATGAGCGAGTATATGTACAAAAATGAAAACAAATAGAGTTCATACCAGCCTCTCACCACAACTCGAGTTGTCATAAATCGTCATTATTGCTTTTCACTTGTGTGGCTTGAATGATATGAAATGATAACCAAGCTCCAATGGAGTCACGGAAGACTGTTGAACTCTGCAACAACTATACAAAACCGAAGAAGAACAACAAATATTTTTGGGTTTTCGATTTGAAACGAACAAAGAAAGGAACAAACAAATAAAGCAAAATCTTTTTGGATTTTTGAATACTAAACCGAAGCTAAAAGATAAAGCAAACCAGTACTAAAAGTACACAAGAGGTAAACAAAGAGAAATAACAGAAATATTTTTGGTCTTTTTGGGTTTTGGAAAATAAAATCAAAACAAGAAACAACAACGAAAAAGAAAGAAACTGAAACATGGATATACAAAGTACCGACCGAATATGATATATGAGTGAGTGAGATGTCGGTGTACCTCCCCCCAAGCTTAGGCTTTTGGCCTAAGTGGAGATCAATCATCGGCGTGGGTGTACGCTCCACCCCGGTGAATCATCCCTAGCATGATCGTAATCAGGCTCCCGTGAAGAAGAAGGGGCAGAAGTCCCATAATCAAAGTGCTGGTACGGGAAGCCCGCGATGTCGGAAGGCTGAGTGAAACCCCATCGGGCTCCTCTCCATCATCCTCTGGGCGAGGGCCATGCTCCTCTAAGTATGCCTCAAGATCATCCTCAGATAGTGACCACCTTTCCCTGGCATCAAGGTTAAACAAAAGAGGTGCAGGCAAACAAACTAATCGTTCGGACTTAATTAATCTCCACCTGCGTTTCTGGAAAAAGGTTATTTCGTAGACTAAGTTATTCAAGGTAGCCCAGTTAGAAACAAATTTATGACTTATCATGGAATTAATATCAAGCCTTTCTATAGGAAACTGAATGTCTAAATGATGCGGCCCTACACCATGCATAGCTAATAAACGAGAAGCAATAAGACCTCCACAGATTCCCCCTTTCTCGCGGTTAGCTGAAAGACGGAAAGCTATCAAAGCACCTAGATTATAAGTCCTATCACACCTCAAAGCAGCTGAAATGAAAGCCAAATCATAAACAGATAATTTGCTTGCAGTTTTCCTAGCTAGAACACACTTGCCAATGTAATAGGCAAAATATCGAATAGATGGGAGTTGAATGCTTCGAATTTTACCACTCTCCTCTTCTAAACTTCTCCCTTGGCAGATTTCCTTATACAGGTCCATTAGAGGCTTAGGTTGCCCTCTAATCTTCTCGCGCGATCCCCAATGCGGTACCTTAATAGCTGTGCAAAAATCATCAAAGGGCAAATCCACAGCTATATTGTAGATGTTATAGTGAACCATGGGGTTAGGTGAAGACCAACTGAATCTAAAGTTTTGCACTACCGACATAGTCAGTTTTGCATATTGATATGGTTCATCAACAAAATCTTCCAACCCTGCATTAGAGATTAGAGTGTTGAAATCTTGCAAGATTCCTGCAGCAGTCATGAAGTTAGAGCATGGATAGATTGAGGGGAACACGGCATCTTCGCGGTTGACCCCCATGACTTCATGCACCTCCAATTCATTGTAATCAAGTTGATGTTCATTCATCCTTCTTTTCTGAAATTTTAACAAAACCTCATAAAACATGATTTTGGAGCAACTAAATCAAAGAAACTACTATAGAACTTGCAAGAGGGCTACACATGCATCAAAACTAATTAATCTAAGCATAGAACAAGCATGCAAACACACTAACATGTCACCTACAGTACCAAAATACTCAAGACATACACAACTAAACAAAATTCTACTTGGATAAACGGAGGAGTCACATACCGGAGAGCAAATGGTCCAAATCTCAGCAACAAAGATGGGCTGAGCAAGGAGATCGAAAAACTCGAGCAAGAGCAGCAAGAACACGGGTTTGAACAATGGTGGTGTGTGGTCGGGAGAGAGAAAGAAATGAGAGGAAGATGGTGAGTGGAGGGCCAGGTGGGACCCACACCATGCCACGGCGCGGCCCACACCCCTGCCGCGCGGTGGGGTGGTGTGGAGGCATGGTGGGTCCCCCTGGTCAGCCCAGGCACTCCCACATTCCTCTTTAAAAACTAAGATTTATGGTATAATTTTCAGAAATTTTTGAAAACTTTCATTTTGCACATTTTCTGGTATTTAAATAATAAACTTTAAGGCAGAAATAAATTTTATAAAGACCAATTTCAACTAAAACTTTGCAAGTTCAGTAACACAACAGTAGGTAAAACAAGGTTGAGAAATAAAATGTTGTTTAGTGCTTCTATGCATTTAAAACATATTTGTTAACAAGGTTGATCAAGTCTTGTCACCAAATAAATTTTATATGACATAAAAGAATTAAACCACATGAGACAATCATGTTACCTTAATTGTATAGCAATAGATCCAATCATAATACTTTGAAATCCTTCTTGAGGTTCATAAATAGGGCAATCAATACTTCCCACTTTGATAGTTCTAAGATTGGCTATTGTATTTACTCCATATATCTTGTCCGCTTTTTGGGAAAATAAACAGTATGCTCTTTGTCATTAACATTGAAGGTTACTTTTCCTTTGTTGCAATCAATAACAGCCCCTGCAGTGTTAAGAAAAGGTCTCCCAAGAATAATAGACATATTATCATCTTCAGGCATTTCCAACACAACAAAGTCAGTTAATATTAAACAATTATTAGCCACTTGAACAGGAACATCCTCACATATGCCAACAGGAACAGCAGTAGATTTATCAGCCATTTGCAAAGATATATCAGTTGGTATCAATTTTTCTAAATAGAGTCTCTTATAAAGAGAGAAAGGCATAACACTAACTCCTGCTCCTAAATCACATAGAGCAGTTCTAACATAATTATTCTTAATAGAGCATGGGATAGTTGGTATACCTGGATCTCCAAGTTTCTTTGGAACCTTACCATTGAAAGAGTAATTAGCAAGCATAGTAGAAATTTCCTCATTAGGAATTTTCCTTTTGTTAGAGACAATATCTTTCATATATTTTGAATAAGGAGGCAATTTAATAGCATCAGTCAAAGGAATTTGCAAAAACAAGGGTTTCATCCATCACAAAATTTATTATAGTGTTCCTCTTCCTTTGATTTATGTTTCTTATTAGGAAAAGGCATTTGCTTTTGCACCCAAGGTTCTCTCTCATTACCATGCTTTTTAGCAATGAAATCTTCTTTAGTATACTTTTTATTCTTAGTATGCTTTTCAGGTTCATCTTCACTCTCCTCTTTATCAGAAGCATCATTTTTATCCTTATCATTGTTATGTTCATTACCACTTTCAGTTTCAGCATCAGAGATAGATATACTATTTGGATCATTAACATGCTCATTTTCTTTAATTGATTCAGGAGATTCTTCAACATGTTTATGTTTCTTCTTCTTCTTTTTCTTAGAAGGAGTACTAGTTTCATTAGCTAGTTGAGAATCTTGCTCAATTCTTTTAGGATGTCCTTCAGGATACAAGGGATCCTGAGTAGAAGCACCACCTCTAGTTCCTACTCCATAAGCATGTTTTTCATTTTCTCTAGAAGCATTAACTAGCAGATCTTTTTGTACCTTAGTGAGTTGATCTATTTGAGTTTGAACCATATGGAAATGTTTAATAAGCATTTTAACATCATTAGAAGTTCTTTCCACAATATCATGCAATTTACTCATAGCTCTAGAATTTTCCATCAGATGATTCTGCACTCTCATATTAAAGTTATCCTGCTTAACAATATAATTATCAAATTCATCTAAGCATTGATCAGGAGTTTTAGAATAAGGAATATCCTATCATCAAAATGTTGGAGAGAGTGTACCTCAACTACTGATGGGTGAGGAATTGGCTTACATAATTCTTCTATTGGTGGTAGATTCTTCACATCTTCAGATTTAATACCCTTCTCTTTAAGAGATTTCTTGGCTTCTCTCATTTCTTCATCACTTAGTTCAAGAATTCCTCTCTTCTTTGGTGTGGGTATCGGGGTCGGCTCAGGTATAGTCCAATCATCATGATTTTGGCTTATTTTATCCATTAATTCCTCAGCTTCATCTGGAGTTCTTTTCCTGAAAACACAACCAGCACAACTATCTAGGTATGTCCTAGATTCAACAGTTAGTCCATTATAGAATATATCAAGAAGTTCATTTTTAGCTAATTGATGTCCAGGCCGAGCTCTGAGTAAAGAACAAAACCTTGCCCAAGATTTAGGCAATTTCTCGGCTTCCAATTGTTTGAAATTAAAGATTCTCTGTAAAGCAGCATGTTGAGCACTAGCAGGAAAATATTTCTGGAAGAAAGCATTAACCAAATCCATAGGACTTTTAATGGATCCAGGAGATAAACTATTAAACCAAGTTTTAGCTTCATCTTTTAATGAGAAAGGAAATATTTTAGTAACGAAGTAACTGCGTTTCTTAATGTCATCAGAAAACACACTACTTAAAGTAGAAAGAGTGTTCATATGTTCTACACACTTTCATTTTCAGTTCCTCGAAAAGGTTCTTTCTCAACAATAGATATATGTGACAAGTCCATAGAGAAATCATAATCTTTATCTTTTATATCAATGGGAGATGTAGCAAACTTAGCATCAGGAGACAGTTTGTAATTAACAGCACGTCTTGCAAGAAGATTTTTAATAGCACTAGCATCTTTAGAAGCATTGCATTCTTCAATAAATTCATCATCAAGTTCAACATAAGTTTCCTCGAAATCATCACTAGTATGATCTCTTAATTCAGGTGAACTAACAGGTGTAATGGGACTTTCATTAGGTGTTTCAGCATTTTCAGTTTGTTTTGACTTAGCAATTGTAGCATCTAGAAAAGGACCTAATGAACCACTCTCATCAAGCACAGTAGAAGCATCATCAAAACTTTCAGAAGTATTTTCAGATTCAGCAGAAGTAGCAGCACGTGAAGTATGTGTATGTGGTGGTGTGACAAGTTGACTTATAACAGACGGTGAATCAAGAGCAGAAGTACTCAGAGTTGTACCTCTCCTTGTAGTGGATGGCAGTATATGCGAACCTTCATCACGAGGTTTACCCATGATGAATAATTGCAGCGAACAATATCACTCTCAGGTGAGCTTATAAATAGAGCTATGCTCCCCGGCAACGGCGCCAGAAAATAGTCTTGATGACCCACAAGTATAGGGGATCGCAACAGTCTTCGAGGGAAGTAAAACCCAAATTTATTGATTCGACACAAGGGGAGCCAAAGAATATTTATAAGCCTTAACAGATGAATTGTCAGTTCAGCTGCACCTGGAAATAGACTTGCTCGACACAGTTTATCAGTAGCAACAGTTTTATAGCAGTAGCAGTAGTGAAATAATAGCAGCAGTAAAATAAAAGCAGCAGTAATAATTGTAGTAGACAGCAGGATTAAAATACTGTAGGCATAGGGATGGATGAACGGGCGTTGCATGGATAAGATAATTCATATAATAGTCAAGCGTAGGGCATTTGCAGATAGATAATAATAAAGTATCCAGGTAATAATCAATCATAGGCATGTGTTCCGTATTTAGTCGTACGTGCTCGCAATGAGAAACTTGCACAACATCTTCTGTCCTACCAGCCCGTTTGCAGCGGGGCCTCAAGGGAAACTACTGGTAATTAAGGTGCTCCTTTTAATAAAGCACCGGAGCAAAGCATTAACACTCCGTGAACACATGTGATCCTCACATTACAGCCATCCCCTCCGGTTATCCCAATTGTTGTCACTTTGGGGCCTCGGGTTCCGGACAATTATATGTGTAAACAACTTGCAGATATGATCTAAAACAATAATTATCCTCATGATTCAATAACATGTTCAGATCTGAAATCATGGCACTCGGGCCCTAAGTGTCAAGCATTAAGCATAACAAGTTGCAACAATGACATAAAGTACTAACAACGGATACTAGGCACCATGCCCTAACAATCTGATATCTATTACATGAATGATCTCATCCAATCCCTACCATCCCCTTCAGCCTACAGCGGGGATTACTCACACATGGATGGGGGAATCATGGATGGTTGATGGAGAGGCGTCGGTGATGATGATGGCGATGATCTCCTCCAATTCCCCGTCCCGGCAGGGTGCCAGAACGGAGTTTCTGGTCCCCGAAATAGGGTTTTCGGTGGCGGCGGAGCTCTGGAGTGTTTCTGGAAAAAGCGTCGATCCTCCTCGGGTTTTTAGGTCAAGGGGATTAAGTAGTCGAAAGGGGGACGCGAGGTGGTGACCGAGGCGGCCACACCACCCCCCGGCGCGGCCCACCTCTGGCCGCGGGGCCCATGGTGTGGGGCCCTGTGGCCCGCCTCCGTCTCGTCTTCTGGCTCCGTGTGTCTTCTGGAAAAATAGGAACTCAGGATATTTTTCGGGAATTTTCCCGAAACTTGACTTTCTGCACAAAAACAAGACACCAGGGCAATTCTGCTGAAAACAACGTTAGTCCGTGTTAGTTGCATTCAAAACACACAAATTAGAGGTAAAACAACAGCAAAAGTGTTCAGGAAAGTAGATATGTTTTAGACGTATCACAAGCCGGGGAGATTGACAACCTTCCTGTTTCGTTGGGGCAAAGTACTTTGATTGTGTGTGTGCAGGTTCACGTCAGTGATCGGGTAACGGCGCCGCTGACACCTTTCTGAAGCTCTTCCAATTCCTTCTGGATCTGACAACGTTGGTTTTGTAATCAAGGGAAAACTTTGCTGCTGACTACATCATACCTTCCTCTTGGAGTTTCCCAGCGAACGTGCGTTCCACGTCATCAAGCAACTTTTTCTGGCGCCGTTGCCGGGGAATTGGAGGCTACAGCAAGGGGTGTTACACGCCACCATTCTCTTTACTTTGTTTTTGTCTTGCTTATTTTATTTTTATTTTATCTTGTTTGCTTTTAAAATCGAAAAACACATTTTTTTAAATTTCAGCTTTTTTTATTTCGGTTTACCTAGTTTTTATTTTCTGGTTGCTCATCATGTTTCCCCTAAGTATGTTAAGAAATATATTGAAGTAGGAAGTGGTTCCATTATTGGAAGAAATAATATTGAAGAATTCCTTAATCATGTGAGTAGACTTAAAGATTTTGAGGATAAACCCTTGGCAGAACTCGCTCATAATTATTAAATTGCTACAGCCTCTTTAGTACACATGTTGGAAGCTAGGTTTGTCAACCTTAATCCCATAATGCAACAAATGTTTCTTAAACTCTATGATATGGAAGATGGGGAAAAGAAAGACTTCATTTTAGAAACCCTGCTCAAAGAATTTGGTGATGTTGCTAGGGAAGCTAGAAAAGTTTTTTTCGCTATAAGATGCTTGGCTACTATATTGATGTTATAAGTACCCTTGAAAAATTGGAAATTGATAGACTTGAATATACTAAGGGAACCGATTATAAAGGGGAAGTGAAGGTACCAATCCCTTTTAAACTTATGGGGATGCATGAGGCTCTAGAAAAGAATTTGATTGGATAGTTCCTGAAAACCCTTTTGATGAGAGTAGTGAACCTAGAAGAAGTGAGGAAGGAGAATCTGAGACATATATAGATAAGATACAATGCCTCTTTGAAAATTTTGCTGACCTTTCTTTGAGTAAAGATTTTGATAATACTAGATCTTTTTGCTACTGCGCCTAGCTGAAAGGCATTAAAGAAAAGCGCTTGTTGGGAGACAACCCAATTTTATTTCTTGTTATTTTTTGTTTTCTTGAGTCAAGGAGGTTGTTTACTTCTGTAACAACTCATTTGTATCTTTTATTTTCGTTTTTGTTGTGCCAAGAAAAGCCTCAAATGTAAGAGGGTGGTAAAGTTTTATTTGCTGTCTAGAAACAGATTTCTGTACCTCACGGTAAAAATTCGTGAAACATCACGGATTACTATTTTAATCTGTAATTTTTTTAGCAGAAGCCTGAACTTATTACCTATCTTTCATTAGTTAACCGTTTTCTGATTTGAGCATCGGAAGTGCCTCGGAAAAATTCGTCTTTACGGACTGTTCTGGTTTTGACAGATTCTGTCTTTGTTTTGCATTGTCTCTTTAGCAAGTATAGATTCACGTTCTTCGGGGGGAGATCACGATCTTGCTTAGTAACAGTAGCTAATGTTTGAACTAAAGTATGCAATGTGTTTTTACAGAACCAAGTGAGTTTATGTTTTGATGCACTAACCCCTCTAATGAAGTTTGCGAGTTATCTTTGTGTGAAAAAAGTTTTCAAGTATTAGGAGAGGAGGATGATATAAGAAGATAAAGAAGAGATAAAAGCTTAAGCTTGGGGAGGCTCCCTTGGATCTCCCCAGCATATATCAAGAAGACTCAAGCGTCTAAGCTTGGGGATGCCTTGGCATCCCCTTCTTCATCAACAAATTATCAGGTCACCTCTAATGAGACTATATTTTTATTGCTTCACATATTGTGTGCTGTTCTTGGAGCATCTGTGTGTTTTATTTTATGTTTGTTTTTGTTTTGTTTTCTGATCATAACTTAGTTGGATCCTAGCACTCTTGTTTGGGAGAGAGACACGCTCCGCTTTTGCTTAGAATACTCCTGTTCTTCACTTATACTTGTTGAGTATTCTTGTTTAGCACTGCTATACTATTAGCTCTCATTTTTCATGTATCTCTTGTTCAGAGCTATTAGTTCTTTTATATAAAGTACTCTCTTGCTTCACTTATATTTGTTTGGAGAGTTGTATAACTGGCGTCTGGTTGGAACAGAAAATGCTAAACTGTGTGGTAGTTGTATAATGGAAAAACTTGCATAGTCTGGAAGATCATTGAACTTTGATAACTTGATTCCTTGCAAATGTTTTGAGATATTAAGAAATTAGATGTTAAATGCTTGCTGGTTAATTAAAGCTAAAATTTGATTAGTGGTTGTGTTATTAAACCTTGTACCGTCCTACAAACTCTTAAAATTGCTGAAGGTGTAGTTGGACTTGATAGCTTCTAATGTCTGAAGGTTTTTGGAAACAACATAGTTGCGTGCTAAGGTCGAGGGATCTAGCGGGGTACTTGTGCCTCCATGAACGGCCCTCCTTGGGGTAAATTTAATCATGCTCTTAATGTTGAACATGTTAGTTGTTTGCAATAAACTTGTGAGTTCCTTTTGACTAATGTTGAGCTACGGCTTTGGCACTTCCACCATTCATATTTTGCTAACCTCTTTGGTGCTGTGCATTGCCTTCTGCTCACTTTGAGAGTTGTGCATACTTCGCCAGTACATCCAACCCCGTGGGAGAACTTCATCTTGTTCTCCTACACATAAGCCAAACATCTTCCTCAAAACAGCCACCATAACTACCTATCACAGCATTTCCACAGCTGTTCCGAGATATATTGCCATGCAACTTCCACCTTACATTACATGACTTGTTGTCATTCATCATTGTTATATATTGCTTTGCATGATTCTATACAGCTAATGTGTGGTTTTACCCATGTTACGGTAGATCATTGCACATCCTGCTACACTGGCAGAGGCATACAGTTTTATACATCATGTTTTGTTCATTATGAGTTATTTGTACCAAAAAGTGTGGTGTCATATTAGAGTGTTGCCCCTACAGTGAGGGAGAGAAAAGTGAAAAAGCCACGGAGGCCATTGAAAAGAGAAACAGAAAAAGAAAAAAAAAGAGAGAAAAAAAAGAAAAGAAATAAAGAGAGAGGGGGCAACATTACTATCTTTTATCCACACTTGTGCTCATGTTTAGCACCAGTTTTATAGTCATCATTTGTGCTAGTAGCACCTATGCTTCATATGAGAGAGTTCTCATGTTTCATTAGTATAACTATGTGGAGAATTTACGTTATAAAACTTGGGTTGTATATTCCAATGATGAGCCTCCTCAAAAGTGCTCTAGGTCTTCATGAGCAACCAAGTTGGATGCACCCCCACTAGTTCGATTGGAGAGCTTTCATACACTTATAGCTCTATGTGCATCCGTTGCATGGCAATCACTACTCCTTGCATAGCTTCGATTATAAGACTTCCTCTTGTCTAATGATCACTTATAGCTTTGTGAGCCTTTCTTCCATTGGTCTTCCAAACCCCCATTATTATTCTCTTTGCCATAACATCCTGGTGCCAATACCAAATGCTTATGCTCACCGGTTGAGTAAAACTTCTAACCAGTGAATTCATTACGTTTGTGATACTTTTGGTTGACTGAATCCTTTCTATGTTTGTGAAATATTGCTGGATGCTTGAGTAGAAGGATAACTTCTATACTGAATGCTTAAAACATCTATAATGAACTTTGTATGGTTTCATGTCTTTATAGCATCTTCCATGAAAGGTTTTTACTTGTTTAATTGTCTTACTTTATTCATCTATGTGTTTAATATCAAACATAGACTTTTGCTTTGAATGATTTGATCTCAGCTCACATGCTTTACATTACTATATGATCAAGATTATGTTGGTAGCATGTCACCTCAAAAATTATCTTTGTGTTATCGTTTACCTACTCGAGGATGAGTAGGAACTAAGCTTGGGGATGCTTGATACGTCCAAAACGTATCTATAATTTTTGATAATCCATGCCTATTATATATTGATTACCACATGTTTATCTTACACTTTATATCATTTTTATGCATTTTCTGGGACTAACCTATTAACAAGATGCCACAGTGCCAGTTCCAGTTTTCTGCTGTCTTTTGTATCAGAAAATCTATTCTGAAAATATTTTTGGAATCGGACGCCAATTTAACTGATTTATTTCTGGACCGAGACGGAGCAGCAGCCAGGAGGACGGAGCCGGGGGCCACACCAGGTAGGCCGGCCGGCCCACGACGCGGCCCAGGGTGGGGCCGTGCACCTAGGCCGCCGCCCCACCTCGTCTGGCCACCGACGCCGCCCTTTCGCCTATAAATTGCATCTAATCAGGAAACCCTAGATACCCGAGCAAAAATCCATGAAAAGTTCCGAGGCCACCGTCGTCTTCAACCCTAGTTCGGGAGGGTATCTGCAGTTCTTCCCGGCACCTTGCCGGAAGAGAAATCATCACCGGAGGGCTCTACATCACCATGGCTTCCTCCGGAGTGATGCGTGAGTAGTTCTTCACGGGACTACGGGTCCATAGCAGTAGCTAGTTGGTAGTCTCTCCACCTTGTGCTATCATGTTTAGATCTTGTGAGCTGCCTAACATGATCAAGATCATCTTTATGTAATGCTACATGTTGTGTTTGCTGGGATCCGATGAATTGTGAAGTTATGATCAAGTTTGTTCATCTATCTATATTATGTTTTATCTATGTTCCTGCATGCTCTCCATTGTTAGTAGATGCTTTGACCAAGTAGATGCTAATGACTTCAAGAGAAAGTATTTATGCTAGATAGTGGGTTCATACCTCTAGAAGCCTGGGCTTGGTAGACAGAAACAACTAAGGCTGTAGATGTGCTGTTGCCACTAGGGATAAAATAACCGATGCTTAGCTTAAGGGTACTGCTGTTAAGTCTAATGCGTTTGTTTACATTACACACTTTGCTTAATGCTATAATCTGTTGCTTGCAACTTAATACTCATGGGAGACCCGGAAGCTATCTTGTGAGTGGATTATGAGTCATAGATGCAGCTAGTAAGCGGTCTATGTATATTGTTGTAATGTCCAATAGATATAACAATGAACATGTGCTTGTCATATATTGCATTGTCATGCGTTTGCAATTTGTCAATTGCCCAGCTGTAATTCGTTCACCCAACATGTATGTTTATTTATCTTATGGAGAGACACCACTAGTGAAATGTTGACCCCGGTCCTTTATTCCACACTGATACAAACACTATTTTCACCACGCTCTACGTTACTTCCTGCTGTTACTTTTGTGTTCATCATCATATTCTACACCATAGTTTAATCCTTTGTATTCAGCAAGCCGGGGAGATTGACAACCTTCTTGTTTCGTTGGGGCAAAGTAATTTGATTGTGTGTGTGCAGGTCCACATCAGTGATCGGGTAACGACGCCGCTGACACCTTTCTGAAGCTCTTCCAATTCCTTCTGGATCTGAAAACCTTGGTTTTGTAATCAAGGGAAAACTTTGCTGCTGACTACATCATACCTTCCTCTTGGGGTTTCCCAGTGAACGTGCATTCCACGTCATCAATAATGACCAAGGTTCTATCCAAGGGTTTATATGAAGAATGGTCATCTAGAGTTGAGCTTATTGCAAGCATGGCTTGGAAAGAAGATTGGGTGAACATTCATGTTTATCTCCAAGCCATCATATACATCAAGAGAAGAAGATGAAGTGTAAGTGGATACATGAAGACGGAGCTTAGCAAGGCTCTCCCATCATGGAGTATGGGGGAGTATTTGGAGAAGTCTTCATCAAGCATGTGCTAGCAAGCACAATCAAGAAAGGTGTTCCAACTTGAGGGAGTCAAGATCGTCATCATCGAGCTCAAGTGGAATGCGCAAGGCAAAGATATGATCTTGATAGGGTTTCTATTTTACCTGTCTCATGGTGTTAGTGGGAGACCGTGTTATAGGATAGACGGCGTACTATCAAGAGGGGCTGTCAAGTGAGTAACTTGATCGCATCTTTGTGGAGAGCTCAAACCTTTGCATACTTGGCATATCATCTTTCTTGGTTCTTATTCGGCTTTTATCCATGTGAGAATTTAGAGCTTGTGTTCATCTCCATACCAAGCTCTAGTTCATCAAAAACGGATTTCATATGCATATCTTGTTGCGTTTTTGATATTGGAGGTTTTACCGGCTTATCTTTTCTAGAGAGGTAAAACTCTCTCCTTGTGGTTTGCTGCTCATGTGATGGACTATGATGTGTATATGCATGATCTTGTAGGGCTTGTGATTATCTTCGAAACAAGCCCAAGATCATAGAAAACGGAGTCTTGATGATTATCTTGTTGAGTTTTGATGATTGGAGAATTTACCGGTTGTTCTTTTATAGGGGAGGTTTACCTTTCTACATTTGGTTTTATCCTCACTTGTTGGACTATGATGTTTCTCTTACATGATCTTGTAAAGGTCGTTGTGGTGATTCCAACGAACCCAAGAACATCAAAAACGGAGTTCGTATCCGAAAGTTGTGTCCGTTTTGGTGTTGCTGTTTCTGCAGTTTATACAAAGGGCGGTAGTACCGACCCAAAGCCCGGTACTACCGCATATCGCGTCTTTTGGTACTGGATTCAAGTGGTTTTGACCCGGTAGTACCGGGATAAGCCCGGTAGTACCGCACCGGGGCGGAAAAATAGCCCAACGGGCAGATTTTCGGGCTCCTATTTAAGGGCCCTTCTTCCCCAATGTTTCCTAACCACTTGAGCACGTTTTCTTCCTCTCTCTCCTCCATTGTTGACCTTGGAAAATCTTGCCCCCTCTCAATCCCTCCCATGATTCTTGCATATCTTTGAGGGAAAAGTGAGAGGAGATCTAGATCTATATTTACACCAATCCATCTCTCCTCTAAGTGACGGGAACCTAGTAGATCTTGATCTTGAAGTTCTTGGTGTTTTTCCTCCTTTGTTTTTTCTCTCTTCTCCCCCCATAAGCATTAGTTGCTTTTGGTGGGATTTGAGAGTGAAGGATTTGAACACTTGTGCTCTTGCCATTGCTTTGTGCATCGGTTTGTGCTCTCCACGAGGATTCGTGGAAGTTGAAAGTTTGTGAGCTTGTTACTCTTGGGTCTTTGGACCCTAGACGCCTTTGTGGTGGTTGAGACCTCTTGTGGTCACTTGTAGCTGTTCGGGAGCCCCCAATTCAGTTGTGGGTGTGTGTGCCCCGGATCGTTGTTGTAAAGGCTCCAGATTCCGCCTTGAAGGATTCCGATAGTTGAAGGTGAACCAAACCTTTGTGGTGCGGTTCATTGGAGAAGAAGGTGAAGCCTTTGTGGCTGTTGAGTTGACCTTTGTGATATCTCACACCTCTCCAACGAGACGTACTCCCTTAAAAAGGAGGAACTCGAGAATACATCCTCGTCTCCGCGTGCCTCGGTTATTTCTATACCTGAGCTCTTTACTTATGCATTTTACTTTGTGATAGCCTTCGTGCTCGAAGTATTCTTGCTATCACCTTGTTGCTTGTCTTGCTTAGCATAAGTTGTTGGTGCACATATGTGAGCCTAGTATATTTAGGTTGTTGGCTTGTTAATTTAAACACCTAGTTTTATTCCGCAATTATCAAGCCTAAACGGAAAAGTTTTAATCGCCTATTCACCCCCCTCTAGGCGACATCCTTGTCCTTTCACCATGAAGGAAGTTGACCGGCCGGTGGCCGCATTGATGCAAATGAGCTTCTATCAATGACATGGATGGCCCACCTGTTATTGGGATCGGACATGGCGGCGCCAACTGCTTTGTCCGGCGCGTCCAAGCGGTTCCCAATGTGGTGGGAGTGGGCTGGTAGCGCCGGACGCAGTCAGGCTATCGGGGCGTGAGTGGGCGCCATTTTACGTTCGGCGTGCCCAGTAGGGATATAAAGAGGGCTACGGGGCGCTAGTCGCGATGCTCTAAGGATCTGAAGGACCCCAAAGTTTCATTCATTGCGGTGGGTTACATATACAAGAAGGATCTCTAAAAGATAAAAAATTACAATAGGGCCTCACATTTTACAAAATAGGACTTCGCAGAAGATGGTAGGACGTGATCCGGTCCTTCTCCACCGGCGTCGATGCAAGACCTCGAAGCCACGTGCATGAAATCCACCAGGCCTTGTTCGGTTCACTAGGGATTGAAGTGGATTGACATGGATTGGCATGGATTAAATCCCATCTAAGTCAAAATCCCTCCAAATGCTTTCCAATCCACTTGGGGAGTGGCTTAACCGAACAAGCCCCCACCGAGGATGAACCACTTGGAATGGAGTTGATGCTTGATGTCGCGTTGAGCTCATATATCCTAACATCCAGAGGAAGAAGAATTCCCAATTTAAGGAACCTCGAGGTGTGGAGTGACCCCCTTGCCCAAAGATAGCGGCGGTGTGCCTCGCCGTCGTTTGGGAACTTCTGTGGTTGAAACTTTGCACACAACCTCCGCGCCCGCCAGTCCCAGCTCCTGCTCACCACCAGGGCGACCAGAACCGAGGGGGACAACAGCAACTAGCAGCAAACAAGGAAATCATGTCGAGCAATGCGAAGAAGATGAGCACTTATGTCGTCCCCTTCCCCATCACCATAAAGGTTAGAGGAGAGAAAATAGGGCGCTCCCACCCATCGCCAGAGACTAGGCATCAACCTAGGCCGAGATGCACGCTTATCAACGGAGATCCAGCTTCAATCCCCTCCCGCCACCACCGCCGAGGATGCTGCACAGGGAGGGATTTTTTTTACAAATATGGCCCCCTGCCCAATCTTATTGCCAAAAATAGTCCACCTTTAAATTTATTGTCAAAACTAGCCCTGGTGGGAGGCTAGTAAAGTGACATGTGTCCTTCCGCCGTAGCAGCTGGCGGGAAGTGCTTGCCGCCAAACAAGCTGGCGGAAAGTGCAACTACCACAGAGCCAGCTAGCGTATGTTAACGTCATGGCCCACCACCTTCCGCCATGTGGAATGGAGGGAAGAGACACGTGTCATCGCCTGAGACATCCCGCCACCTCGGTTGGCGGGAAGTGACTTTCCGCCACATGGACTGGCGGGAGGTGACACGTGTCGGCTTTTGCACCTTCCGCCGGGCTAGTTTTGACAATAGATTTCGATGGGGGCTATTTTTGACAATAAGATTGGGCAGAGAGACATATTTGTAAAAAATCCACATGGAGGAGGTCAGCCCGTCTTCAGGCGGCGCAGAGCGTGACGCCAGAAGCACTCGAAACACCGGGGAGGGAGGGGGCTTGGGGGTGATACGTGAGAGGCCACCCTTCGCGGAAGTAGGTGAAACGTGGAATAGAAACTTCTCATGGTCATGCAGGTGCGATTAGTATATGTTGGATCGATGTGCACATGCGAACTGCCGTGCAGAGAGCCGAGCCAAGATGTTGACAGACGAGCGGATCTTGCTACATACAGCTTGGTTACATTACATTCTGTGATTCACAATGTTTGGAAAATGCGGGGTCTTTTCTGCAGAAAGACGTGTGGGCCGCCGGATCTAGATCGGACGGCGCGGAGAAGGCCGCGCACTGTAGATGCGCGGCGGCACGCTGCGCCCGTTGTATTGTTATGTGCCTTAGTTTTGTAAAATGAGGTATTAATTGAGATTATAGGAATGTAATTCGGTTCACGAAAACTTTGTACATGGCAGGCAGGTAAAAAAATGCTATTCTAGGTTAGATCTAAAACACAATTTTCTGGATCCAAATACCCGGGTTAAATTTTTTGAAATCTATCAGTCTAAATACAACGAATTTAAAGATTAAAGAGAAATATATATATGTCCGTCAAAATAAAAATGTTAAAACATGAAAGTTGTTTGGGAGGGTGATATCCATCTACTCGTGAAAGGAAAATTCAAACGGACTACTGAGTGCGACGAATTTGACAAAATTCATCAAATATTTTTGCGACTTTGGATCCCAAATTAAGGAGTTAGAGTCAACCAAACTCGAAACCGATCATGGGAATGGAACCTACTCATTGACGCGCATATATTTCATGTATATATTATCATGGAAAGGAGGGCCGTCGGATCTAGATCGGACGGCGCGGAGGAAGACGCGCACTGTAGATGCAGCACGGTAGATGCGCCTACTGTAGATGCGCGCACTGTGGATGCGCATGCGGGGCGACGTGGGCGCCTCCAGCGAGCGCTGAAACGCTCAGCTTTCATATATGTACTAGGCAATTTGGCGTGGCCACACGCCGCACACTTCGGATTAATTCATCTGTTGAGGATTACTGTTTGTGTACCGTTAAAAAATGCTGATAAAAATTACTACCCAAAAATTAACAAAATAACTATTCTAAAGCTGTAAGCACTTCTAGAAATTTCACAGAACTGCAGAAAAGACATAAGGGCACCAAAAGTTGGTTTCTCACCAGTCTTAGCATCGACATCAATTGACTCAAATGAACAGCAATGCAATCAAGACCTCTCAAATTGGTTATTAAGAAAAATCAGTGCATGTTCTTATGTACAAAGTACGTACATCATTCCTAATCACCGGATAATATTCAATCCAAATTACTCTTAAGATGATTTAACGTATACATCCCAGAATAATCACGGCATGGTGAAGGTTATCGAGCAACATATAGAGATATATCCTCATGGGTTATAAAGCCTGTAATCATCAGAACTTGTCACCAGAGACTCGGGGTGAATAAATATCAATGGAAAAGACCATGTCTATAAACATAGAAGTTTTTCCGCACCAGAGACTCGGGGTGAATAAATATCAATGGAAAATACCATGTCTATAAACATGAAAGTTTTTCTATAAAGAAAGCATACGAAACGATGGAAACGGCGAGGAGTGTGTACCAAAAAGTTCTCCCACATACTACATACACCAAAAAATGGAGACCAAAATTAACTAAAGTGATTAGTTGAATGAGCAAAAGGAAAAGGCAATCAACTCACGGTCTCACAACCAACTCACTGATGCATCTACTTGCTGCAAGTATGCAACCATGCAGGAGTGGGAAAATGGAACCATCTTACATGTAACTTAAAGTATCTCTAAATTAGATTATTTTCTAAATAGATACAGATAGTCTAAATTCATATTTTAATACAAAAATGTAGAAGGAAAGAGGGTAGTAAATCATCTGCACACATCAAAATACATATATGTGTACGTACTTTTGTGAAAGGAAATTAAGCGAGAAATGCCTTGGAAAGGCGACCATTCTACACCTAAAAGTATTAAGCTATCTTGGGGGTAGTCAGAATGCAACGATAATTAGATATCACGTTTGTTTTTCAGAAAATAATTATGCAAATGCTGTTAGAGGGACATGTTTTCTGAACTATATTAGCTAGAACAAATGAAACATCGTGTGTATTTCAATCATCAACATCCCTAGTGTTTATATATTTGTTAAGTACGGATCAATCAATCGAATAATGGTTGAACGGAAAAAAACAGGTGCGAACTATTGATGCACACGTGATGACACTTAGACTTGTAGACCATGAGTTCATGGTGTGACGAAAATAAATTGGAAGAAGGTTCACCGAAATTTCAATGTAGAGTAGCATATGCCTCATCTATCATAAAACACATGTTGACTGCAAGAAATAATCAACACCTAATGGCAAGTATTATGCAGCCTACATTTGGTTGAAATATTTTTCTACTTAATACTAAAGGTATTTTTTGGGTAAAGCACAAAATAACATTTTAGAAAAAATAATCTCACAGAAGCGGCCAGTTGTCTAATTTAAGCATGATAAATTCAACATTGAAGTCCCCAGGTTCTAAGGGAAGGCACAGTGGTTGCACAGAAGTAGTGGAAGTAACATGTAACATGGTTCGATGTGACGCAGCCGTGTAAAATATTCAGCCAAAACCCCATTTCTTTGCATTAATGTAGCGGATAACACTATTTTACAACCAAATCTATTTTATCTCTAAAAGGCAGATCTTTGTGATATGAGAGAACTGACTATGTATGGGTTCTATTATCGTGCAGTTGATGGGAGAAACCAATTAGCAGGTTCCACACCCGATTTACAATCAAACATTCATAAAGAAGCCTGAATTCTTGTCAAAAATTAACCACATGTAAATTAACCACAGAAAGACGCCAGTGAGGCAAAAGTTTGACTTCTAACAAGGACTTGAAGTAATGACAATTTGACAGCAAATAAGTCAAATGGGTAAGCATCAATTTGATTGTTCCTGCTAAATTGGTTATTAAGAAAAAATAAATTACCTCATGTAAATATCATGTTGTTTGGTGGTTGAAAGTTTGCACATACCATTTGTGTCAATCAGAGAACATCATTTCAGGACAACATTATCTGAACTTGGTAATGAAAGTATTAGTTAAATGTGCGAATATTTGAGCTACCGTTAAAACTTCAGCAGAAGTACTCTCTAGTCTTACCACTTTTAAAATCATACATATGCATGTAGGAGCAACCATACCTGTCAGATTATAGAGGGTAAAACACTCAACCCACTAAATACTTGACAACATAGCGATTGTGTGAAGGTCAATAATTGCTCAGAGATAGGCTCAATTAAAAGACAGAAAACCTGCAAGAGCGGTCCAACTCCGGCCTTCACCTGACTCTGAAAAGCAAATGTAACGGCAACATAAATTCCCATGAAACACACACGCAATTTACCAAAAAAACAAAATAATCTACACCGAAAACCTTGATCTTGGAAATTAACGGGAGCTAATCCTGATAGTGGTTGTGCAAGTGCTTAAGTCGCTATGCACTGGTGATTGCCAATTTCATTTAAAAAACCTTCAAAAGCCATAGAAATGTTTCTTAGTACCAAAGAACAAAAATGCATCAATCTATCTAAATATCCATAGAATCAGAAACTTTTTTTTATCAATAATAGAATGGATGTACGCAACGATGATGGAAAGGCAGTCTATGATCTTTGAATATAAATGAAGATTGATCTTAGGATTACGTTACCAATTATGAAGTTCATATTTAGCTAATGATATCCATTTAATTGAGATCCAATAGAAGTGCCAACCTGCATGAGAATGAGCTAGCAATTCAGCGTAGAATTCCCCAATAATGCACATTAATCTCTAGTAGAATCAGCCGCAGCTTCCCCTATGCCCCCACCGTCTCCTTCAAGTCCATCCGCTGCTTGCAGTTGTGGCCTGGGACGTGGCTGTCGTCTCATTGTAGCCACAATAGCCAGAAGAGAGGCATCATGGTAGTTCTCTGCTTGTAAGACGACATGAAGGCCGAGCGGCAACGACACCGATGGACGAACTAAGCCGTCTGGCATGTATTTCAGTGCAACTTCTCCCATGATGATCCGAAACCGGGGGCTCATCCTCCTCCAGGTCGACGTTGACAACCATCAGCCATCCTAGTCTGGCACCATCATCCATCCTAGTCTGCCGACCAACAGGAAAGGCAGATTAAGACAGTGAAAAACCACTCACACCAAATTGCAAATGTACCTTGTAGGTCAAATGCTCCTCAAGTCCTCATAAATCCCAAAAATTTACTAAGAGCAGAACAGCAACACACAAACAAAACCCTCATGAACATCACAATTTAGCCGTAAATGGTAAAAATACTGAAACGATTGGGAAAGGGATCTAAGCAAAAATTGACCTGGAAAGGAAGCCCTCTAGAAGTCTTGATGTCGGGGAAGAGCATCCTCTCCTCCATCCTGGCGTGCTCAGCATCACCTCTGTTGCGTCATAACCAAAAGTGTAGTGCAGAATTTTTCATACAAAAGCTATCAACTAACACGTATGTACAAATATGATGGCCTGCAAATGACAAACTGATGAACAAAAGAACCGTTAGGTGTATCTCCTTGAGCACTGCAACAATTTTTAGGAAGTAACAAACATGTCTTTAGCATTATTTATGAATTAAAAATTATTTACCATGCCTTGCTTTAACATTTCCTCAAAAAACAGTAGATGAAACCACAAATTTACCATGCTTTGCTTTAGCGTTTCCTACAAAACAGTAGATGAAACTACAATGAAACCACAATGTAGATGTCTGATCCCGAACTGCAAAAGGTCAAAGTTGAGTAAGGCGTGAGAAAATAATCGCCGCAGCCTTCTTGTATGGTTTAAAAATTATATACCACACCTTTCTTTCGTGGTTCCACGAAAACAGTAGATGAGACTACAATTAAACCACAATGTAGATGTCTGATCATGAACTAAAATGGCCAAACTTGAGTAAGTCATCAGGAAAACATTGGCTTGTTTAGAAATGTATCTTCATAGTTCTTACACTATAGCAAAAGTCATTCGTCATCATAAGTGTAAAAATTCATTGTTCTGGTAATAAATACATGATAACTACAAAATTTCAGTAGTTGGCCCTATACTGACATGACCTATGCAATTTGAAAAGACCAACTAACCTGAAGTTATTTATTTGATGCAATCCGATATCTGAACCATCATGTGTTGGCAGGCATATTTGTAATTGGCGTACTTATGTCATCTTGATTCTACACTTCTGATGCTCTTGAATCGAAGAGGGTAATCGTGTACTTTGTTGATCTTGTCCCTTCCTCAACTCAAAATTTGTGTAGCCACAAAATTAAGGAGGAGCTTGTACACAAACAATCACACCGCAGATATATTTTAAGATCAATATAGTCTTTACATCTTAGACAGAGAGAGAGAGACAAAACACATCTAAATACATTCATATTTGGGCAAATCGAAGGCATTTATTCCGGACGGAGGGAGTATAATGCTTGCCTCTTGAATTGGAGCATGATCGACGGACGACGAACTCAACCTTGTGCACAAGGGTGAACTACTGCATCACCAGTTCGCTGCAGTGCCTCCATTGGGAGGGCGTATCAAGGATGACGGATGCACGACTTGCCTAATTTCTGTCAATCGGCGTCTACACTTGCTTTATGCATTGAGTCGTCTGCTTCACCAACTATTGCTCCGTAACCATGGACGTGGAAAATCACCAGTACCTTAATCTAAAAGGAACATCTTTGTAATCGGCATACTCTTCATATCTGAGTAGCAAAGTATCAGCAATATAAAGAAATACACAACCAGAAAACTTATGCTAGAATCACATGCTTCCATAACCTGATTTTTTTGTTGCTCGCAAAATTGTTAGGCAAGTTGAAAAATAAGAAAAAACAAAGTTTGTACATGATACGGATGGGCAACAACAACCAAAATTATACTGTATTACTTTCGGTATGGAACCTCAGTAGCTTACATATACCTTGGAAGTTGGAAAGATGCAACATTGGGAGTATTTATAATATAAAGGAGGGCACAAAAAATTAATGCAATAACTGTAGCTTCCATCATCTAATTTTTCCGGGCTTTGAAGTTATCAATCTGAGGCTTGCATATCATTCTGTAAATTTGCAACGCAAAAGTAGCAGATGAGAAAATATTTTAAGTTATGGCGAATTTAATCGGATACCTACGTAACATCATAATCAAATTTGATATGACCCATATAACAGCAGAATTCCCTATATACAAATGAAATTTGAAAATTTTACTGCAAAATACAAAAAGGTCCACACTCGGATTTTGAAGTCTTGATCAGCAGTGGCAAAGAACCATATAGCCAATCCATGTCATGAGTTCTTCTATAAGATTTCCATAAAATCAGACAGGAAGATGCAAACTTTGGTACTTTAGGGGGCTGAAAAAACCATATAACTAAGACTATTAGCTCAACCCTGAATCATGGAGGGATAAAAGCTGGCCGTATACAATTCTGTAATTGTGAAAATACATATCATTTGACAATATTCTCTAACCAAAAAGAATTTACCTCAAAACCAATTCCCCTCCAATGGATACCACTGAATTACCAGCAATAAAGGACACTCCCAAAGCCAGCAGAAAGACAACGACAACCATTAGGAAGCAAGCTCCAACGATACGACGACCTGCACAAAATAGGTGAAGAACACCACAACAACATCAGTAAAAACAAAAAGAAGTGGCACCCAGAAGGCGCAAGACAGAAGGAACAGTCCAAAAATAATTTAACAAAACAAAAGTGAGAATCATAGAGGGAATATAGAGCAGACCCAAATCGAACTATGATTGATCCTTTCTTGCTAACTCAACTAATTACTTAACATCAGGAACACTAAAGGAATAAAACTTTTACCTATTTATTTGATCTTCAGACTGGAAGGAAAATATAATAAGCCTCTGAAGCATAAGATCTAAATAGAAATATTTTAGTGTCGAATAAGGTGGAACTTCATTTTCAGCATCTTTTCAGTACACATCGTAATTAACATCAAAAGAATTTCTTTCAGCTTACAAAATACATATAGCACAAAAAAGAATTAATATCCCCTGCAGACTGCTTGGACTTTCATCGAACATCTCTTAGGCATCAATAAATAATAATTTACAGCTGGAAGGAAAATATAATAAGCCTGTGAAGCATAAGATCAAATAGAAATATTTTAGTGTCCAATAAAGCGGAACTTCATTTTCAGCATATTTTCGGTACACATCATAATTTCACTGGAATTTCTTTCAGCTTACAAAACACATATAGCACAGAAAAGAATTAATTCCCCTGCAGCCAGCTAGAACTTTCATCGAACATCTCTTAGGCATGAATAAATAATAATTTGCAGAGATGCAAAATTTTGCTTACCGGGTAGATGAAGGACCACGAAAAAGATATAATTTCCTCTGCAGTCTGATTTCCATGCTAACCTCAAACTCCTGTGTCAGGTTGACTCAATTAAAATGAGCAGAAATTGCAAGGAGTAGCAAACGACCTGCATAATTGAGGGAAAATATTCATATCAAACAAAGAACAAAACCAATAGCTTTCACCTCCACACTGAACTACTGAAGTTTTAAGCCACTATTATCTGCAGCTAGTTTGTAGCCACTACCAAGTATTGAATATGATATGCAAGAACTTAATCATGCGCCTAACCATGTAAGCCATCAAACAGATTATGCACCTGCGAAAAAATGCATTTTAATGCTACAAATAAAACTCCAAAGCTGCAGAAAATCACAAATAAAGCTGCGTGAATACACACTGAATCTCACCTCAAGATTGGGAGGTAGAAGTAACCTTTCTTGTGCTGCGTGAATAGGGGCCACCATGCGCGCCCACGGCGCAGACGCCTCACGCTCGGGGTCGGGGTCGGGCTCGGCGTCGACGGCGTAGAACGCGGAGGCGCCCTCGGAAGCGTCAGAGCGGGCGGGGGAGGACCCCGGTGAGGCGCGAGAGGCGGCGGTGGGCTCGCCGACGCAGGGGAGCGGGAGCGGAAGCGGAAGGAGGTGCTCGATGCGGCGCACGTTGATGCTGCCGCATGAGGAGACGTCGTCGGCGACGGCGGCCATCTTCTTGGCTTCTTGCTCTGCACACCTCGCTTCATCTTGCCCTGAGCATGGGGCGGCGGCGGCGAGGTGGATGCGGGAGGCAGCCGCGTCGGGGAGGAGAACCGGGTGGGGAATTGAGGAGGATTGGGAAAGTAGGGTTAGGTTTTGGTATTTATAGTGAGGACTAATTCGTAATGTCCCAAAAATGCAGGGGCTTTTCTGCAGAAGGACCGCGCGGACCGTCGGATGACGAAGCGACGGCGCGGATCGCGGTGGGTGCTGTTCTTTGAACGGTAACCCGTAGAAGAAGGTGACCGGGTCACCGGGTGTGCGGGAGTGGGTAACCGGAGACATGGCGCGCAACGATTGGACAAAAATCAGCTGTGAATAGTACCACCCCGTTTGGAGGTGACTTGGACGCATCTCAGCCGTCTGTCGCGGCGATCCGACGGCTGGCGGACGCGCGCGACGTGGATAGCGGGAGACGCTGTGAATCTGTTCAACTTTTATATATACTATAGATAGATAGATATAGATATAGATAGATGTGTTTGCGTCTTTAGGGCACGCCAACTAGTCAAAGAATGGAGCCACATGACCGATCACTCCGCGTCGGCTACCCATCTGTGTATACATGATTAACACGCGAACCTGCTAGATGAATTTCTGTCATGGAACCCATATGATTAACAAACGAATATTTGGTTGGATAGTTGGTCTCGTGAACCTGTGCTGGACCGCATAAAAATAATGTTTACTGTTCCCTAGTCCTAACAACGCACCAACTGCATCGTTAAGCACAAAGCTCTTGCATATAATATTGTAGGTACCTTCGTAGCAATCATGGCTCCGGCACATCACAGAATGCCATCGAAAAAAAATGGTTGGCGGAGCAGAAACACTGAGCCCACGCTAGCAATTATGTTTTGTATTTCGCATGAAAATATCGTTTTTGTTTTTCTACGTTAAGGTCCACTAGTTCTATAACATTTATATTTCATACTACAAAAAGGAATATGTTCCCTGGTAACAGTTCAAGGCGCAAGTAACAAACCCTAGGGTGTGAGGCCGAGTGGATGCAAAAACGATGCATTTGATAGCTCGACCGCTCCACGTTCCTGCACCGCACGATGTTTAAAGCAGCCTCGGGCCATGCCCGATAGAAACGGCACTTCAAAGTCACCCTACCGCAAGGCAAAATGGGGAATCTTGGTGCCGATCTCGTGCAATCTTGGAGATGGCGCGTGGCGGCACGCACGCGTAATGGTGTCGGGAGAAATTTCGCTCACCGCCCTATTTTTTGCTCCCTATTTCACCCCTCACGTCTCACCGTCCAAGCTCCCGCCACCATTTCCCCCTCTTCGAGCTCTCCATCGGCAACGAAACTTCTTCGACGACGACCAGGTAAGCGGCGCCACGTTCTACTCCGGTCGGCGGTGGTCGACGGCGTGCAACAAAGAGCTTCTTCGTCAATCTCTCCGAGCAGAGAGCGGTCGTGCACGCCACGATGCCTGTAAGCATAGTCCAACCCTAGGTCTTGTATATTAGATCTTCAAAAAGAAGCCTCGAGGATAATTAAGCATGTCTTGCCATCTGAGCTCCTACAACAACACCCTCCGCGTGTCGTCGTCACCACCAAGCTCCATGGCAGCTTCGGTTCCTCGATTAATGGAAAAGCACGAGAAGACCAATCGAACGTGCTCAAAAGGTTGAATACAAACCCATGCCACGACCCTGCTTCACTTGCCACCATCATCGTCACCATATTGACCGTCACACCGGAAAACCACTCCGCCAACCAGCCTCCCGCTGCCCATGACGCCGCCCACGTCCAGCCCGCAAGGAGTGCACAAGGATCCTGGTATTTCAAGACGATGCCCAAGGAACAGCTGAAGTAGGACCCGATGCCATGGTACGATCTGGCAACTGAATTTCAGATTTTCACTCGAAGACCAACAACTCGGGGCATGAGATGTCCTTGTGCTATGATGCTCCATGGAGGAAACGACGCCCTCCGGCAACGCCATCGCATGCATCGGCAAAATCTTAGCAAAACTATCGAACATAGTACTACTACCATACATCCCCTCACAGTCTGCCAAGGCAGAAGGCGCTTATCGGAGCCAGCAGCCCCGACATCGCCGCCAACTCACACTCCCGTCTAACCGCACACCTCCCTCCTAGATCGGGCAGCACCACCACCAGGGAGATCCGGTCGGCCAAAACGATGTCATCCTTGCCGCCACATCTACTGGGCACGGAGGATTCAGATCATGTCGCCGCTGTAGCAGGTCCGACAAAGTAAGATGCTAGACACTCCTATCTATTTGGCATGCTCATAAAATTGTTATTATTTTCCATGATCTCAAATTTCTATATATTTGACATGTACCGTTTTATCTAGTTTTGCGGGATGCTCTAGCAATGTACATAGATAGGTACGAGAAGAAGTCATTCAATTAGATGCATTGTTGGTCCAAACTTCAAAATTTTCAAAAGTGGAAATACTTCGACTCTCTCTGAACGGCCACAAAGAGGGGGGGGGGGGGGGGGGGCAAGGGCGATGTAGTAGAGCAGATGCCTAGGGACAGCTCAAAATGGCCAACTAGGACAAACAAAGCAATGACGGGAAAGAAGGCAACATCATCTTCCTCCCTCCAAGATTCACTTGCCGAGTACATGCAAGAGGTCTCGACTCACAAAGTGAAGATGCACGTAGAAACCCAAGAAAGGTGGGGCACATACTTTAATATGCAAGGCCAAAAGCTCAAGCAGATGCAAACGATAGTGAACTCAAGAAAAGAGCTGAGAAGCGCAAGATCATGTCCACCGACACGACAAACATGAGCCCCAATTTAAAGTCTTACTTTACCTAGAAAATAGAGTGCATCATGTAGAGAAGAGGAAAGCAAGGGCCAAAAATGATTTGTTTGCATTTTCGATGATGTGTTCTGATGTGGCCGGACTTGGTGGGCTTGATGTTGGCCGAGACTTTTTATTTGGTGCCTAGTGTAGTATGGCCGGACTTTGATTATCTACATTTTGGTAGTGGCATTTGATATTGGCATTTACTATTTTGTTTCAAATGCAAAAAAATTGGCAAAAAAGTGGTAGGGTGCCGGTGGAGATGCTCTGGGTGTATTCGTTTTTTGGATGGAGTGGAATGGAATGGAATTGTTCCATTCCATTCCATTCCATCGGAATGGAACCACTCTATTCCTCTGTTCGGTTGATTTGGAAACGGTGGAATTGAAATACTCAATTAATTAGAGCCTAATTTAATCTAAACATTCAATTAGCCTAATTTAATCTAATCATTTCCTAAACCAGTCTCCAAATCAGGGGAGAGGAGGAAGACTTGCCGAGGCCGCCGGCGGCCTGCTGGCCGCCGCCGCCGCCCCTGACCGGGCCGGCCCCGTGCCTGGCCCCGCCACCCCCGCGCCTGGTCGAGGTCGCGCCGCCGTGCCTGGCCCCGCCTGGCCGAGGCCGCCGCCGCGCCTCTGTTGGCCGAGGCCGCCGCTCCCGCGGCTGGCCGCGCCCCCCGCGCCTGGCCTGGCCTGGCTGAGGCTGCCGCCGCGCCTCTGCTGGCCGAGGCCGCCGCTCCCGCTTCCACGGCTGGCTGCGCCCCCCGCGCCTGGCCGTCGCCTGCTGGCCGCGGCCGCGGCCGTCGTCTGGGCAGCTCCGCCGGTGCCGGTGCCGGTGCTGCTTGCTTCGAGAGAGAGAGAGGGAGACACGAACGAGGGAGAGAGAGGGGTTAGCGTCCGGATTAGCACTCGTTCCACTTCGTTCCACTCGGTCTGGCTGATTTGGCCGGACGAGTGCGTTCCGGATCTAGCGAGAATATTCTGTTTCTGGGAACCACCTCATTCCGTTCTACTTTCCAACCGAACGCAGGAATTGCTCCCAGGAATGGAACCGTGTCGTTCCGTCCCATCTAATTCCAAAAACGAACAGACCCTAACTCCCCCAAAGTCTAAGCCGGTTCACAATGCATTTTGAAATGATTTTATAGATGACGTTAAACACAAACTTATGGGGCTATGGTGAATGTTCAACACATTCAACGTCAAATCTCGGCCGTTCAATCGTGAGAACGGATGGTCAGAGATAGAAGTTGTGCGTGTAAAAGCTCCTTTCCACATCTAAAACATTCAACGCATTCCTATGGTCATGGTCTCAGTTTTCCACTTGCATTCCTATCTAATCCCTATTCGTGTTCCTGCATTTTGAAATCCTATGAATCAAAAGAAGGCCTTAAGCTTTCATTTGCCAGCAGCTTTGAGCAAAAACGAAGCTTGTATATTTAGTTGCATGCATGATGCATCCGTTTCCTGACTCCGATCAGTCCTCGGCGGTGTAGAGATGCGCCGGCAGCCTGGGCTCGGGGATGGCGATGAGCGGCACCTTCCGGCGGGTCGACAGCCCGACCAGCTCCTCCATGCTCACATCCTCCGGCGATACCCCGTCTGGCAGTCGCCACGCGAACCCGTGCAGCAGGTTCGCCAAGCCGGCGCTCACTACTTTCATCGCCAGGCCGTACGCAGGGCAAATTCGCCGCCCGGCCCCGAACGGCAGCAGCTCGAAGTGCTGCCCGCGCACGTCCACGGCGCTCCCGGCGAATCGCTTCGGCCGGAACTCGTCGGGCCGGTCAGGCTACGACGCTGGGTCGCGCGCAATGGCCCACGCGTTCACCAACACGCGCGCGCCGGCGGGGACGTCGTAGCCGGCCACCACCGTGTGCTCCCGGGCCATGTGGGGGACAAGGAGCGGACCCACAGGGTGCAGCCGCATCGTCTCCTTGACCACGGCGTCGATGTAAGGGAGGTGAGCAAGGTCGCTCTCGTCGACCCATCTGCCGCGGCCTATGACGCGGTCCAGCTCGTCGGTGGCGGTGGCTACGGCGTCTGGTCGGCGGAGGAGCTCCGACATGGCCCACTCCATGGTCACCGCCGAGCTCTCCGTGCCGCCGGCTATGATGTCCTGGACAAACGCCTTAACGCCGTCGCGCGTGAGCCTAGCTTCCTTTGACGGCGTCCTGATCGTCTCGTTCTCGTCCTCAGCGAGCTGCAGCAGCACGTCGACCAAGTCCATCGCCGCGGCGGCAGCCTCGGTGGCTCCGGTGGATGCCGCTACCTCACGCCGCCGTCGCCACTCATCGTGCTCGTCGAGGATCCTCTCGAGGAACCGGTCGTACACTTTGCTCAGCCGTTTCATGCTCCGGACGCAGCCCTGCACGTCGAGCCATCCGAGCCAGGGTACCCACTCGCCGACGTTGCGTACGGCGCCAGTCACCAGGAACGCCTCGTCCAACGTACGCCGGAACGCCTCGCCATCGGCGCTGCCGTAGCATCCGGACCACTTCTCCCCGACCGCCATGCGCAGCACGTTCCGTAGCGTGGCGTCCGCCAAGTGCTCCCTGACGGCGACGGCGCGTCCAGCGCACTGGAATAGGCCACGCACGAGCGCACGGACCTCCTGCGCCCGGATGTACTCGTACGAGTCGACACGGCGCGCGGAGAAGAGCTCGGTGGCGCAAAGCCTGCGCGCCATGCGCCAGTACGCACCGTAGGGGGTGTGCACGATGCCACGGTAACCGTAGGCCGCGTGCTCACCGGCGGCAGTAGCCGGGCGATCGGCGAAGGCGAGGTCGTGGGTCTTGAGCACGAGCCTGGCGGCGTCCGCGGAGGAAGCGACGACGGCGTGGTAGGAGCCGAGGCGGAGGTGCATGAGCGGACCGTGGCGCGCGGCAAGTGCGGCTAGCGCGCGGTGCAGCGGGAGCGCGCCAGCCAGGGTGCCAAGGCTGCCGAGCACCGGCCACCCTCGCGGGCCTGGCGGGAGGTTCAAGGCCTTTCGGCGGCCGCACCGGAAGAAGACGTAGCTGCTGAGGACGATGATGAGCAAGGCCAAGGCCATGGACAGTGTTGGTGTGAGCTCCATTAGTGATTTAGTGGAAAGTGGAAACTAACTAAAGATGTTCAACGTTTTGGCTTTTAACACTGGAGCGTGTGTGTACTATATACGCCACATTTTCAGATGTTTGTGCTACTGCTAAGTGCTGACTAGTGGTGATTGGTTGCACCAGATTTCTCGAACCAAGCTTGAAAAAAATGTGCCAATGAGTATTTGTGGTGCATGGGGAGAGAGGTCCTTGTCAGGACGCAGCCTGCCACAAACTTATACTACCTGTGTTTGTTCATATGTACACGAGTGGCATGTCCAACGGAGCAAAGTCTGTGGCGTCAGCGAGTGTGACATCGGCACCTGAAGTTCGTATGTACATGGGTCCATGACTTGGTTTGGGCGTTTGGCTACTGCCTCCGTTCTTAGAGTATCTCCACCCACACCCTCAAATTCGTGTCAGGCACCCCTAATTATGTCCTCTTTGAGGCACTGGACATGTGTCCGCCACAATATAGGGTGCTGCCTCCAGTGACGCTAAAAAAAATGGTCGAATGGAAACCAAAAGTTTCAAATTCCATTTATATTTTGAAGATATATTACAATGGAATAAAAAACTGCAGGATTGCAATGTTATGTCCATTCCAATTCTGTAAGATTTCATATGTATACAAATTTGTTTGATTCCATAAAAAGCAAAGTATTCTACTAAGAGCTTTCTGTTATCCTAAATAATACCGCTTGACTCTACAGAAGAACATATGAGCATCTACAACGCAAAATTAGGTTCATTAGGTTTTTTATACCATACATTTGTACACTATATGTATTCATGTAACGTTGTAGATATTAGCATATTTTTCTATAGATGTGATCAAACTTACCAAATTTGAGTAAGGGGCTCTTTGATTCAAAGGATATTCTTAGGAATTCTGGAAGATAATATTTCTATAATTTTTCCTATGATGATTGTTTGACTCATAGGATTGAATTTATAGGAATTTTTCTAAGTCATGCTTTGTATAAATGTAGAACATCAGTTAATTTGGGACCGAAAAACACATTGGTTATGCAGAAAAAAGTGTGCGCACTAATCCATTTGAGAGCTTTTATACATTCATAACTCTATTGCATCTGTTGCATGGCAATTCCTACTCTTTGCATCAACATCGACTATAAAGCCTCCCCGTTACCTAATGGTTACCTTAATGGTGTGTAACTTTGTTCTCTTTGTTTTACTTTAAACCTCCATCATTATTCTAATTTTGTCATTTAAGTAGTAAGACTGAGACTCGCGCGCAAGTGTTGCGTGGATGTCGAAATAGTTGACTTTATTTTGTGTTCACATGAATTATATTGCTTGATCAATATCATATTGGGTAACATTCACAATCAAAAATAATTGTATTTTATCATCTAGCTCCTTGAGAATGAGTAGGGATTAAGCTTTGGATTATAATTTTCCTTGCTATTATAATATCATTCTAACATGCTTTATGTATACTCTTATATTTTTTTATCATTTTTCTGGAATAACTTATTTAACTAGTACCCAGAGGGAGTTGTTTCCTGCATGTTTTGACTTTTCAGGAAATCAATACTTCTGGAGCAAGAAAAATACCAAGAAAATCACGAAACTTATATTTCACCGGGATTCCCGTGGACACAAGAAGCAGCCACGTGGCCAGGGGCCGCATTGGGCACCCGCGGGGAGGCATGTGCCTCCTTTCCACTGCATCTCGATGCTTATATTTATTATTCATTCCGAAACTCTTCAGGAGGACGTATTTTCTGGAGTTCTGCCACTTCAAGTTCCTAATCTGCACAGATCCAGTCTGGGGGCCTGTTCCGACACCCTGTCGGAGGAGGAATCCACTTCTGGAGCCATTATCATCAACGTTGCTGCTACCATGACGATATGCGAGTAGTTTCCGTTGGACTATGGGTCCAAAGAAGTTGCAAGATGACGTCTTTCTCCCTTTGATTCTCAATACAATGATCCGTGAGTTGCCTTACATGATTGAGATCCATATGGTGAGCTTCATGTTGTGTTTGTTGGGTTATGATGAGTTGTTACTTTACGATCAGATTTATTCATGAATTCTGTTGAGATCCATTAGGTTTCTTTGCTCCATGATTTGTAGTCATATATGCTCTTCGATTATTTTTCTACTTTGGTCAAGTTTGATAGGTAGATCTTCAAAGGGTGTGGTGTATGATAATGTGTTCAATCTTACATTGACCTATATCCCAGTGACAGAAAGACACAAGGGTTGTAATGTGTTGTTAACACTAAGGATAAAACGACGGTATCATTACCATATTTGGATGATTTTGATATTGTATACATTATGTCACATTGCTTATTACAATACTCTGTTTATTTGAACTTAATACTTTGGGATGCATGTTGGATAACGGTATTGGGTGGAGTATTAGTTATAAATGTTGTTGGATTAGCGGTCTATATATGTTTGATGTAATAACTATATGAATGATGTTATGAATAATCATAATCATAAATATTGCAACTTAATCACTGACCAACTGTTGTTTTTTTAATCACTGACCAATTGTTATTTGTTCACCACAACATTGATATCTTATTTGGAGAGATGCCTCCAGTGAAGTTGTGGACCACGGTCTATCTTTTATTATTATCAACGTTTATTTCATTGTTTTCATATCATCTACAGTCTGGTCCATTTCATTATTTATCTATAATTATCAATTCCTATCACATTATACAATTTATCCTTGTAACCAGCAAGACAAGAAGCTTGATAACAATCCTTTATCCCTGGGGACAAGTCTAGTTTGTTGGTTGTGCAGGTATCCATCATTAGTTGAGACTATAATGGTTCCTACTGGTTCGATAAATTTTAGTTTCAAATCTCGGGCTGAAGGCGATTACGGGCATTTTTTCCTCCCGCGGTGGCACCCATGGTGGGGGAGGCACGGTCCCCCCGGCGAAGCGGCGGCTTATGACAGTGCCCTCTGTGGCGTCCTCTGGTGGAGCGTTGGGGCTTGGACTCTCGCATGGTGGAGCTTGATCCTCTGATGGCAAGAAGCTTCGACTTCTGGTTGTTCCGGCTGCACAACAGTGGGCGGTGCGGGCTTGGTCCTACTGCTCGTTCCCGGTGAAATGGAGCGGGTGGCAGCCCCTCTTTGAAGTCGGATCTGCTCTCGCGTTGTTCGAGCGGAGACAATGCCCTTTATTGAGCTGCCCGCCCGTGAAGATCTTCATCTACGCAAGAGTCTTGCATACTCCTCCTCGAAACTAATCATCAAAATCGGAGTTTTAGTGCTCATTCGCGAGGGGTTGATTGTTTGGCGTGGGCTAACGCAGTAAGGCCATTGCGGCGATGGCTACTTAGATGATTGGTTTTCGGTAAAGTTGGAGTCGCTCGATTGGGAAAGAGTGATAACAAAGAAACCGGTGGGCAACCTCAGCGGCGATATTTGTTTTGACAGTGTGTGTGCAATTTGTGTTGGCGTCCAGGCGTGTCCTAGCGGAGGTCGTGTTACATGACGGCTGTCTAGGGCGGCTGTACCGATCTTCGCTTGGTTTTCCGCTAACAACTGGACAGTTCTATTCTTCTTGAGGCAAAGGTTTAAAAAAAAGGTTTGGCCTCCATTTAAAAAAAACTCATTTAGACCAGTAAACAAGTGGCATATCAAGCAGTAGAAAATTTGTTCGAGGGTGACGTCACTGAGTGGCATGGGCAGCTACGAATTCCTGCATAGAGATCCTGGACAATAACGCAACTTGGTTCAGTTTTTTGTTTTGAAATGGGCAACTTGGTTCAGTTGTTTATGTTAGAAAGGAGAGATCCTGGACAATAACACACGATTTAGTTCAGCTCTTTGTGTTAGACAGCAGAGATCATGGAAAAGAACAAACCAGTTATGCCAGAAAAAATATGCAGATTTGGATGAATCTAAATGGCACTGGATCATGTTAGCTTCATAGACTGAAGACGCTGTGAAATCCATGTAAAATTATATCAACAATGAAATGAATTCTCTGTGCAGTTACTGTTAATTTTGCATCTTCATATTAAAAGTTTCTGCAGACATGAATCGCATCTCACTTGTTAGGGGTCCGTGATAATCCTGTCACTCATAAGATGGCCTGATAGGATACAAAACCTTTTATGGGTGTTGCACCACCCCAGCCTCATGAGTCATGTACATTCTTCCAACAAAGTTCTTTACAGCTGCGTCTTTGGCTGCACATATCAAACGCGTTACATGTGACTGTTCTAATGGTACCAGATGCAAGATCTTGCACCTAAAAATAAATCCATCTTTTATGGTATAGGCTGGTTCATTGTGAACCAGATCTTGACGCGCAAGTCGCCGAAGATGAGGCACCATTTACGGGAAATTTAGACGATGTGTCCCTCTGATCATCCGTAGCAGAAGGAGCATTGTCTGAAGATGCCGATGAGGGTCCAGAGCCACTCCCATCCCTCGTTTCTAGCCGTTCCATCAGGCGAGACACAGCGGCCATTCCGGCATTGACCTCTCTCTTCACGTCAGAACTAAGATTTGATATCGTGTCACTCCGTGTGAGCCACCGTTCCTTCCACCCGCGTGTATTTTTTGTTATAGAGTCCTTGTATCTGGCATTGTCAAAGGAAACCGCAAATAGAAGTAAGCTAATACTGCTGGTTTTTTAAAGGTCTCTAAAGTTTGAAAGAGCCAGAGAGTACTACTTTGTCGAAACCGATTGCAGGCGAGTCTTGAGCGTTTCTGAGAACGATTGTGGATCAGATGGTCCAGCTCCATCTTGGTTGATGGAAGATGATTCATCGCCACACATTCTGATCAAGTTCATCATGCAGCAAGTGTTACACCAATATAAATGAGAAGCAAAAACATAGATTTCAGCCCTTGTGTAGTTATGTCATATGAAATTAGGAATCACCTGTCATTTGATCCGAAGGGGCAGTTAGGAGAAGCATTGGTGTGCACTGATGTGTCGACAGATGCTTCTTCCGTGGTATCCACAGGAGCAGATATTATAGCAGAAGAATGCTCAATGTCCCCTGCGTGCCGTAAATCTGAAGAAATGGGGTCACTAGAGGTAGTTTCGGCTGTCGAAAATACAACAATTTGTGTGCGACCATGTGCTCCTGATCTTCCACGGTGACCTTCCCTTCTACCATGGCGGTGCGACCTGCGCGTCGCGGCAGCAGCGGCCAGGTGTTGCATGATACGTTCTTCAAGCTCAGCATCATCTGTACCTACTGGTACCTGGAAGAAATAACAGCATCAATAGCAGTACAACCATTTGGTGTAGATCGAGACAAGGCAACAAGAAAGTGATATTGGAAGAGCACACGAAATACGAAATGATACCTCAAAATGTCCAAGCATTGGATGACGAAAAAAAGTTGTCGTGCGTGAGCGATCTTCTTGCACATTTCTCTCTTGTTCAACAGCCTCTAGGAGCTCTTGACTGTAATTCAAGAATGTAAGTGAGAGTCGGCTACAGTTGTAAAACGGATTTCACTCCTAGTTTACATAAAGCTGAATTTCTACCTCAGGGGGTCCTTCATGCTGATAGCTTGCCAACACATGGGACACTGGGAGCTTCTCTGGCACCTGCAGCATCAATTGCATTTAGTGCATCAGAAGGTATGTGATAGCAACTCAGATGTGGCAAACCGATCAGCCAACAGTTACAAAAAGAAATTGTAACTCTTCCAAATTACAAGTAAGAATTGCAGATGAAAGGTGCAGAACAACAAATCCTCCAGACAAATGTGCAACGCGGTAACCCAATCATCCAAGAACCAAGAAGGGAGATTGGAACTCCTCATTAATCCAATTTGGCCCTCAAATTAGTTCATCAATGTTTCACATCTTACCATGAATGAACAAATTAACTTCAAAATACAGTCATATGATAGTTTCAGGCAATATCACTTTGGATTTCTGATCGAATGGTTAATGAGCTTCAGAGAAAACTGTGAAGACAGGAAATCATGGTCCTCACCACTCAAGGATGCATTGGAGATGGAAATCATGCTTGCAGCTTGTAACCTGCGACAATCCAAAACAAGAAACAATAAAAGCATCAAACAACCAAGATTTCCTTCGCCAATCGCCATGACGGCCGCAAGAGAGAGAGGTAGCTACCGTGGAGGGGTCGCTGTCGCAGAAGGCCTCGAGGCAGATGCTGCAGGCGTCGTCGCAGGCGTCCTGCACGCCGCCCTCCACAAACGCCGCCGCGGACGAGAGCTTCTCCATCTTCGACGCCTTCTCGTCCATCCCTCCGTCCCTCCGTCTCCGTTCGCTAATCCGACAAAGAAAGGAGTCGCCGCCGCGTCCCCCGCAAATCCCTGCAGCAACGCAAACGGCAGGGTTAAGAATCTTGGCGCGGAAAATCCAGCAAATCGAGGTAATTCCAGCCGGTTAATTGCTTGAAAAGAACACAGTTCGTCCAAAACAAATCAAGATGGTACTACTAATTCGAGGAAAAATACCGCCCCCAAAATCGCACCTTATCCAGCGAGCTCGACCCAAGATAGAACAAAGCGGCGAGAGAGATGGAGTGCTTCTGACCGAGTACCCGGGTCTCTCGGAGATAAACGAGGAAATCGGCGTGGAATCGTTCTCCTTGGGACGGCTGCGACGACGACAACGACGGAGCACGTCTGCGGCAGCGAGGAGACGACGAGGTCGACGGAGAAAATGGCCGCTTTAACGCGTGGCCTCCGTCTACCTCTCGCGGCAATGACGGGTGGGACCCAGGTGCCGGACGTCTAAAATGGGTGGGTCCGTCGTTAGTTTGTGCAGTTTCTGTCACTGACATGTGTGCACCGCCATAAGGACCAGTGGTTGGTGGGATACGATCTGGTATATTTGTCTGAGCTCTCTCGGTTTGCAAATCAGAAAAGCTCTCCCATTTTCTCATTTGACCCTGAAAACCGTAAGGCTTGGGAGGAGATTTGGTAAACAACCAATGTTCACAAATATCAACAAATACTCTTTCTTTATACACTAGCATGGACTATAGTTTTTGTTTTAGGCAAAAATGAGATGGTTGGTGGAGGATATCTATGGATTACCCCCTCTAATCCCCTAAAATACACTAGAAGTAAACAAACTAGTGGAGATATTCCGGGATTCGGGATAATCTCCTCCAATCCCCTAAAATACACTAGAAATAAACAAGGCCTAAATGGGGAAAACTCAAAGAGTGAAAACGACAATCACGACCGGAAGGAAGTTTAGTGTTGGGGAAGATTCTTAACCCTATCGGTTGGGGAAGGTTGGTTCTTTTGTGACCTTTTTATGGTACTCTCTGATCCACAATGTAAGTTTTTTTAGCAAGCTAGTTTAGTTTGCTAAAAAGGCTTACATTGTTAAACAGAGGTAGTACCATGTAAAAGAGCCGTTGCTCATCGTTAATTACTAAACTAAATTAAGCTTAGGTTTTCTAAACAAACGGCTTTGCTAATTCTCAGATATGTTAGTGCTCGATCAAATGTTAAAAATCAACTAGGGTTGCAATTGAGAAAAATGACTGTTGATTTTATCGTTATTCTTACTAGGCATGAGTTGCAACTAAATTTGATTGCGTCACATGACTGAGAACTAACTTAATTCTCATTCTACCGAGAATTCGTCACACGCCTAAACAAAATTTCATCTTAGACTCTAAAATTTATGCTTTTTTTACCGAGGACATTGTCGGTTTTCTTGTCAGCGTTCTTTGTAGAGGAGGAAGGGATGATCATGTTTAGCTTTGTTGCAGTGAAAACATAAATTAAAAAAGGTTCAAGGTGGAGCACATGTGTAACCACTTGTTTCACTACCTAGTTCGGCCTCATTGTTCCTCCCGGCACTAGATGAGACCCCATCAGGCGTTGCGATGGTGATGCAGCCATTGCTGGTTGGACAAGGGCCATGGGCTTCGTTTGCTACTCTATGTCGTGCTTGAAGCTCGCTAGAGAATAGCGCCTTGATGCGGTTGGGTTCGGCGCCTGTCAGGAGCTTCCTTCTTGCGTGAGTGTGATGAGGCGGTTCATGAGGCAAGCGAGGTCGATGGCGGAAGGACTCTTCTCACAAGACATATATATTACAAGAGGAGTACATAGTGCCTAGTTGGAGCGTGTCGTACGAGTGGAATGGCGCGACATATTCCCTTCATCGCACGTGCCTATCAGTACCGTTAAGGCCCCAACGACTCTACCTTCGGTGTTGCTGCCATCTCACCAACGCTCTAGATAGGGAATTGCGAACTTTGGTTAGGAAGGGCCATTTTGGCACACAAAAAGGGTAAATTGCGTCTGCATCATCATATCTTGGTCAAAGCAGCCAATTGTAATTCAGGAAACGAAGAAAGAAACCTTTGGTAGGTCTTTTATTAAATCTTGCTGGCCTAAACAATCTGATCGCTTTACTTATGCTCCTTCTATTGGTGCCTTTGGGGGTATTTTGGTTGTCTGGAAATCTGCATCTTTCACTGGCACTTTGATTCAGTCATTACGCTTCGGTATCATTATCTCTTTGACCTCAGATCACACTAACCAGAAGTGGACTCTTGTTGTGGTATATGGACCCTGTCGTGGTGAACAGAGAGATTTATGTGTCCAATGGCTGTTTGATTGGTTATTCCTGATGGAGAGCTATGGATGTTTATGGGGGATTTTAACTGCATTCATTCTCAAGAAAATAGAAGCCAGCCAGGTGGGGATATAAATGACATGTTTCTTTTTAATGAGGTGATCGATCACTTGGGATTGCTGGAATTACCTCTGAAAGGGAGAGCCTACACTTGGTCTAATATGCAGCAAGCTCCATTACTGGAGCAATTAGATTGGTTCTTCACCTCTTCTAGTTGGATCACAACATATCCGAACTCAGTTGTCATTGCTATGGCTAGACCAACATCTGATCATGTCCCTTGTGTGGTCAGTACAGATACTGTAATTCCAAAGGCACATCTGTTCAAGTTCGAATTTTTTTGGGTACATCAGCCTGGCTTCTATGATTGTGTCAAGGAAGTTTGGGCAAAGCCAACTAAGGCTCAACACAGCTCTGGCATTCTAATTGAGAAGATGAAGTCTCTTAGGAAAGCTCTAAAGATCTGGGGGAGGTCTTTGTCAAAACTTAAGCTGTTGATTGCTAAGTGCAACACTATTATTCTTTTCTTTGATAAGCTTGAAGAGGAGAGATAGTTATTTATTTAGGAGACTAACTTCAGAAAGGCAGTTCAACTCCATCATGAGATTTTGCTACGGGCCCAATTTCAATACTGGAAGAAGAGATGTACTATGAGGTGGGTTAAGCTAGGGGAGGAAAACTCTAAGTTTTTTCATGCCATGGCCACTGAAAGGTTCAGGAGAAGTTCTTGTGTCTAGTATCACTCTTGCTGATGGTACTGTGGTCACTGATCATGAACAAATGGTTGCGGTGGCATGGAACTGTTATAAGCAAAGGATGGGAACCACAAATATCATTGATATGCAGTATGATATTGACAGTCTTGTTCATGTGGTGGATGATTTAGGATCCCTAGCTGCTCCTTTCTCTACTGATGATATTATTGCAGTAGTAAAGCATATGCCCCTGGACAAGGCACCTGGCCCCTGATGGCTTCAATGGTATGTTCATGAGAAAATGCTGGGACATTATTAAGCATGATTTCTATAGCTTCGCAAATGATTTCTATACAGGGGATGTGAGACTGGAAAATATTAACACCTCTTTTATCACCCTGGTCCCAAAAAAGCAATCACCTGAGCAGATGTCTGATTACAGGCCTATTTCACTTACAAACAGTTGTTTGAAATTTGTTACAAAGCTGCCGGCTGATCGTCTCCAAGCTAAGATTGTCAGTTGCATTCACAACAATCAGTACGGCTTCATTAAGGGCAGAACAATTCATGACTGCTTGGCCTGGTCTTTTGAATATATTCATCAATGTCACTACTCTAAAAAAACCTATGGTAATCCCGAAGTTGGATTTGAGAAAGCATTTGATTATGTGGAATTTTAAGCAATTTATTTGATCATGGCTAAGATGGGTTTTCCTCAGAAATTTATTGACTAGGTAAAAATGCTGCTTGAGACTGGTACTTCCTCTGTGCTAGTTAATGGGGTTCCAGGAAAACACTTTAAGTGTAAGAGAGGTGTAAGGCAAGGGGATCCTCTCTCCCCCTTGTTGTTTGTACTGGTTGGGGACCTGCTTCAGTATATTGTGAATGATCTGAAAAATAGGGGACAACTAAACCTGCCGATTCCTGTGCGTGAGAGTGACTACCCCATTATACAGTATGCCGATGACACTGTTCTCTTGGTAGAAGCCGATGATGCTTAGTTAGTTGTACTCAAGGATGCTCTCAACAAGTTCTCTGTGTCCAATGGGTTGTCAGTAAATTTCCTTAAATCATGTATGCTGCCCATAAAAATTTCGGATCAGGAGGTACAGAGACTTGCACAGGGTTTTGGATGCATTGTTGAATCTTTACCCTTCACATATCTCCCCATGGGCACTACCGGACCACAGCTGGTGGATTTTCTTCCACTAGTGGATAGAATGGAAAGGAAGCTCACTGCTAGCTCCATGTTCTTAGCTTATGGAGGTCGCCTGCAGTTAATTGGCTCATGCCTCTCCTCCATGCCAATTTTCTTTCTCTGCTCTCTTTACATTCCTCATGGGATCATCAAGCAGCTTGAGAGAATATTAAGGAAATGTCTCTGGAGGGGCAATAATCCTGAGTCAAAAAAGCAGTCCTTAGCCGCCTGGGATATGGTTTGTAAACCAAAGGAAAGTGGGGGTTTGGGCATTATGAATTTCAAGAAACAGAATGAAGCATTGCTGCTGAAATATTTACACAAGTTTTACAATAAAGTTGACATTCCCTGGGTAAAGTTGGTTTGGAGATACTACACTGAGGGTGTCCCTCATACTGCTAACCTATGTGGTTCCTTTTGGTGGCGGGATGTCATGAAAGTTGCTGGAGATTACAGATCTATAACCACTGTCCATATCTCAACCGGAGACACAACTCTGTTTTGGTCAGATATGTGGCATTCAGATGGTCTATTGCTGACTCAATTTCCTCGACTTCACTCATTTGCACTTGATTATAATTTGTCGGTCCAAGATGTCTTGGGAAGCTTGGACAGAACACAGCTTTTCTCCCTCCCACTCTCTCAGCAAGTCTATCAGGAATTGTTGTCTTTGGAACTCTTGCTTGGTTCGGTTATTTTAAATCCAAGGGAGGCCGATAAATGGAATACCATCTGGGCAGGAGGGACCTACACTGCTAGTAGTTCTATCACCACTCTTTCAAGGATATTCAGGCCTCCAAAATTTATGCCTGCATATGGATAGCAAGGTGATCGTTCGGGTGAAGGTTTTTGCTTGGCTCCTAGTGAGCGATCAACTGAACACAAGAGACATGCTTAGGAGGAGGAATTGGAATGTGACAGATGTTTTTCACTGCACTCTTTGCAGAACCGGGCAAACTGAGGTTTGGCAGCACCTCTTTTTTGGTTGTCTTTTCAGTGTTCGAATATGGAATTATTTGCAGATTGATTGGGAGCCTGCCAACTCTTTTGAGCAAGTGTTCTTTTGGCTAGGAGATCTTTCCAACAACCTTTCTTCACTGAGGTGGTGACTTTAGATGCATGGAACATTTGGAAGCAGCGTAATGAAGCGATTTTCCAAAATGTTATGCCATCTTTTCGAGGCTGGAAGAGAGGTTTTCTACACGATATCACCATGCTTATGCATAGGGTGAAGGCAACACATTTACCGTCTTTGTTATCATGGATTGACTCTCTTGTTTAGTGGTTCTCTTGTTCATTTGTAATTATGCTGCCTCTTTCTGTAATTATGTTGTAAATACTTTGTTGGTTGGTGGGGTTTAATAAAATACTGTGGGGCTCAAGCCCTCCAGTCTTAGTGTAAAAAAAAGCAGCCAATTGTATGCCATGTCAAAAATATAGTAGCTAACCCTTGACTACTATTGCAATAAAATATGTTGGTGGTTGTATTTCGGGTACATTTTTTTCAAGAACACGCAACCAACAACTATCTGTCATTTTATTAAGATTGAAAAAGAGGGGTTTTGCAAGAGTTGTTAGACATGGTCAACCTGGCCGACTGTCCACCTTAAGTCCACGCGGTTTTATCAATGTGTCGGACACAGTGCAAGGTGACAAGAGGTCGTCTTCTCTCAAGGCTTTGAAAATAAAACTAGATTGGCCTTACGGAACAAAGCTAGTCACTCCGTCGGGCCGTCCAATGCGTTCCGTGAGGCCAATCTGCATGTTGAAGCATAGTGCTATACCGATTGAAAATTCTCCCCATTCGGAGAAGTAGTGCCCGGTCTCATCGGAGCCCTTTTTCAAAAATCCAAAAACCATGATTTTTTGAGATCTCAAAAAAATAATTAAAAATATAAATATGGGTACATATACATGTCTAATATATAGAAACCATGTTTTATCAAAATATAGTATCATCAATGATCTACACAGAAAGACAAATGTAAGATCAAAATGGAGTTTTTTTTTTCCTTTTTTGACCCCCAAGTTTGTGATTTTGTGTAGCCTAAAATACGATGTATTTTTAATTAAGACTTTGTAGATATGTAGATCACATTAGTATATATCCACATACACAAAAACTAAAAAAAATGACACTTTTAAGTTCCATTTTTTAATACCGATCTTCATGGAGTCCGGATGCGAGAATGTTGCACTCCAACTAAAAAACGAGACCATCCAGGACTAGCCTAGTGGCATATTTTTTATAGAAGAAGCCCACCCGGGTGAGATGCCAAATATTTGATCGTGATAAGATTCGAACTCTAGCCAGCAAGGATGCACCACTGTGACCCTACCACTAGGCCTCTGCCTCCTACTCATTCCTATTGAAAATATAAGCAATTTAGCATATGATTTAATCCACAAAAACAAGAGACAATCCACAGTAATAGCCCCACGATCCAAAGGAATCAGAAACGGCTAAATAATTAAAGCGTCCGTTAGCATACCTTTGTCCTTGGCTCATTTCGGAAACCCGGGAGCGGCTGAGGAGGAGGAGCGCGCATGTGGCTCTCCTCTTCGCATGCTCACACTAGTGAGCTCACCTTATAACGTGGTGCAACCCTCTACCAACTAGTAATGTGGGACTAAACTTTAGTCCCACTCATAACCATGCATAAATGGGCCAATGAGAATTTCAAATTTTAAGTTGGCTTTGGGCCAAAGGACCACTAGCTAAAATTCTAACAGTTCCCACTATAGCCATCACCGCAATTTCCTTCCTGGTTCTCTTGGACGACTGGCCACAGCGGAGTGCCACCAACTTTTGACAGAGCTTTGGGTAGTAGGAATCTTCCAGTTAGTTGACTAGCGGCTTGAAGTGAAACCATAATTTGAGCGAGAAAGGGCAACTTACCAGGAGGTTATCAATCATCTCCAGGTACAAATCACATAGGGTGCATCTTGAAGGTACTAAGTCCACGTCGTGACAACGATGCACGGTCCATCGTCGATTTCTCATGACAAGCTAAGCGGGAAAAAAAACTCCTTATAGGGCTGTAGCAAGTCTAGGTACAATGAAAATTGAAATCCATTAACCATACATGATACACGTCTTAAGTTCAGTTATCCCTTATTGTGTTTTACTCAAAATAAAAATGTTTATCTCTCTCTCCCTCTTAACTCTTGTGGAATGGAAAAGTTTTAGGGAGGAAACAAGACAGACCTCTTTTTTTCTGTGAAGGCATCTTATTAGACCTCTTTGATTCAACATACATTTCCTATTATCTACGAGCCATGTGAGGTTGTGATGTGTGAGCCCCAGCTTATGGCACGTGTTTCAGACACATCCATAGCCCGTGCACAAGACAAAATATACGTGCATACACCAAATTTCATCAAGCGCAACACTCTTCATATGATGAGCAGACTCGCGCAAGCTTACACGAGTGGTGGTGTGTTTGGTCCTGAACGTCGTTGCACTCCGGTGTGGCACTTTGTTTTTCTGTAGACATGGTTTAAATAGATAGGGACTAGAAAGACTATAAATGCTAATTACAAATAAATAAAGCTTACTGAATAAATCGCTGGGGTCCATAGCTCAGCGGTAGAGCAATTGACTGCAGATCAATAGGTCACCGGTTCGAACCCGGTTGGGCCCTATTTAATTTTATGATTTTTTTTTACTGTGCTTATAGATCAAAACAAAGTTTTTTTACAAAGAGAAACAATCTTTAAAAAAAATAGAAAGAGGTGAATCAAAACAGGCTATGCTAAGGCAGCAACCCGCAATAGCGTGGGAACACCCCGAGGCCAAAGGGAATTTGAGAGATCTTTCCATGTTGTTTCTAATTGGTACTCCTATTCACGTGTCAGATTCTTTTTTTGGGAGAGTACCGGTTCGAACCCGGTTGGGCCCTATTTAATTTTCTGATATATTTTTTCACTGTGCTTATAGATCAAAACAAAGTTTTTTTTTACAAAGAGAAACAATCTTTAAAAAAAATACAAAGAGGTGAATCAAAACAGGCTATGCTAAGGCAGCAACCCGTATCATATGATGCTGCATTTATTTGGTTATAGACTCATTTTGCATTGGAATCCGTTATGTTACGGTATCTACCTATGATACCACCATCACCTCTTTCATCATTAATTGTAGTGACACGTCAGCTTTTTACCAACATGACACGCATGATACCACTTATGATACCCCCATTGTGGCTAGCCTTAGATGCTTATAGCTATCTAGACAATTCTCGCTTAATCGAATCAAGTCCAAGGCTGTGTCAAGTGTGGCATGTGGCAGTACGTTGTGGACACAACCATTGATGGGTGATCTAGCTTCCAATACTGACAACAACATTGTATTGATCCTTGGTCGGGAGTTTCTGTACCCGCTCTTTAGGGTGGGACACTAAGGTAGCGTGCTCGTTCAGTTGTAGTTGGAGGCGTCATTTCAAGATATTTTTTATGTAACCGAGCAATTGTCGTGGTTCTCGAGACATATGTCCATGGGGCGGCTTATGAAATCTGGGTAACTCATGTGTTCGAACCCCTCCGTGATTCCTATGTCGCCTTACTCCCCACCTTTCGTAAGACACCCATGGCATTTGTCTCGAGAATACCACGACAACAATTTTGGCTCATTTTATTTCAAAACGTACAAGAAATTTTATTCTAAAAAGTACAAGATCATTGAACTGATACTTAGCTGAAATACTAACGTATGGTCCTCACTTGTTAAACTCATCGACATAGTACTAAGGTGTTTCTTTCTGAAAATGTCGTGGTCGAGCACTATATACTGCCCCTATGGGTGAAAGCTTCTGATTTTGACTTCTCATTGGAGGCGGGCTTTCAAAATATATTAAGCCTTATGCTTATTGTTGCAACACAATTGATATTCATGTATGGATGATCTCATGATATCAGTGAACCTAGGAGTTGCATTAGCAAGATGCGAGTTCATGTGCCCTTTTCTGAATGTAATTATGAAACTTCTATGACTTTTTGTCCTATCTTGCAAGCTTTGTAATAATTATGACCGTGTTTGTCAATTGAGGGCATGAGGCCATCCTTCACCTAAAAATATTACTAGCCTTTACTTAAGATTGCCTGGATGGTCCTCTTGCGGGAGCGGTGTGCGAGGCTGAGCGGCAGACGTCGAGGGTCTGCTCACGGGGGGATCTTAGTTGAGTCTAGATTTAATGGTGACATCAGAAGAGCTAACATGTGGTGCTCAGACAAACGGTAGTCTATTGGGCCGAGGTTCTGATTTGCCGCTAGAAACTCGCGGCATCACGCAGATGCATACGACAGCACGCTGGTCGCGCTGAGTGCCACTGGTACTATCCGCGTTGGCTGATGGGTCGGTGTTGCAGGATGCCAGTGGGATGGCTTCAGCTGTGGCTGGTTCTTCCATCTCCCATCGACCGCTTTGAAGGAGGAAGAGATGCGACAATGACTGAAAGCAAGGCAGTGGGCCTCAAACTACTTCTAGAATTGTGTGAGGATCTCCACTTGCTCAGCACCGGGATTTGGCAGGTGAAAAGTTGCAGCCGGTAGTGCGGTTGCTGGGAGTGATGATTTTGACAAGTATGCGCGTGCTGGTGAAAACATAAGATCAACCAATGCCGACGCTCCTCCGCTTGTGCCCTTTTTGAATGTGATGTGACGAGGTATCTTCTCGACATATGCCACGGGTGGCTTATTTTAGGGTAGCTACGGCGCGACGGCGGCGTTCCGGCGGGATTGTGCGACGAGCACGGCAAACACTCGATGTACCCAGGTTCACGGCCCTCGTGAGGAGGTAAAACCGCTACGTCCTGCATCGATCTGTATATATGGTGGAGTATATGTGTTACATCTTGCTCCTTGAGCTGTTCATGTTCTTGGCTAGCAGAGAGCTTGAAGTGTCTACTTGGGTGCTTGAGAGGAAAAATGCTATCCAGTACGTGGGTGGAGTGTGGAGCTAGCTAGCTTGCTTGAGGAGAAAATGAGGGAGTGAGGGATCGGTCTTTCTTCTTGCTAGCTCTTCCCTGGTGCTTTTATAGAACGAAGCCCAGGGGACAAGGGTGAGACAAGCGGGGGACAAGGGAGCAAGGGGGGTCCGGCTGCCCAACTTCACTATTCGGGGGACAAGGGGGCAAGCGGACAAGGCGCACTATACTGCATAGTGTACGCTATTCGCCAATAGTCTTCCTCCTTGCTATTCACAAACAGTGCCGGGTGTCTTGTCTGCGTGTGTCCGATGGGACGCTGTGTACGGGAAGTGGCCAGCCGGACTCGGCGTCGCTAGCCGGAGTCGGGCAGCCGGGCAGAAGTCGAGTAGCCGGACTCGGGCCGCCAGCCGGAGTCGGGCTGGCGATGAAGGTCGGGCCGCCGGACCCGGGCCGCCAGCCGGGGCCAGGCAACCGGACTGCTTCTTCTGTTCTCTTGTCGAGTCGTGGACTTCGGTAGCCCGGGGTTCATCCCCACGTCATGATGGGTAGAATGTCAATTTGCGGATAAAAATCTCGAAGTCGACCTATGGTTGGAATCGCCGTTATGATGGTACATGCGACGAACGCTTCTAGAAGTATTTTTCTATGAATTATGTGCTTTTGTTGTTCGATCTCTTGTCATAGGCTTTGTTGTAGGTTTGTGGAGATGTTTGTGTGAGGCAGATGGCCTCGGGCTTTTCTTTTTAGCCGATTTATTCGGTCGATACTTGACTATAATATGGCTGTGTGCATTGCATTGAGGGGCTTATCCTCCTTTTTGAAAAAAAAAATAAGATAAATTTATTATGTTTGGGTTTGGATTTAGATGCACCACAATTTGTTGCCTACTTTATGTTATTGGAATGAGGAGATTGCAAACTAATACGGTATTACCTATGTTGAGGTAGTACTGTAGTAGTCTACTAGGTTCTCAACGGGACATAAGATTTAGGCACTCTCGAATCCATCGCCCATACTCCTTCTCATCGAGAATCTAAGAAAAATCTAACTAGAAATGTCCATGCATAATGTCTGTTAGAATATTGGGCCCATTTGTGGGCAGCCCATATAAGCAAATCCTGAAATCTCAAATTGGCCCATGATTAGCCTATGTGCATGGCAGAATTTTGGAGGTGCAAGGAGGTGCTAAAGTTTAGTCTCACATTGCTAGTTGGAGGAGACAAACACCACCTTATAAGGTGGAGTGTTGTGGCACTTGGTGTGCTAGTTGGGAACAGAAGGCTCTCTCCCGCGCACTCCTCCTCCTCCTCCGCCGCCGTCCGTCCGTCTCGTCACGTCACGACACGACACGCCGCGGGTTGCGGGAATGAGCCGATGCCTATATTTTTGCTGTTCAGGAAAAATGAGTTTTTGCGTACGCGTATAGTTTTGTCAGTTCCGTGTGCGAGGTTTTGCCACCTCGTGCCTTGCGCCGCCACCGTAGTCTACTCCATCCTGATCGCCGGCGTGCACCGGCGTTTGGGAGAGCAGGTCTCCAGAACCAGTCGCCTTTGTGATCCTGTACAGGAGAGGGCGAATTTCGTGATTCTAGAATTAATCATGGAATTATTGCCTAATTATCCAACAATTCAAAAACCTAATTGTAGGCAATTTCGTGATTCATCTATGGTTGGTTATACCGATGCAATGAAACCGGAAAAGTTCACCGGTGGTATGGGCTTTAAGAGATGGCAGATTCAGTGCCAGCTCTGGCTCTCGGCCATGGGAGTGTGGAATTTAGTAATGGTCTTCCTGAGGGAACTACATCTGAGGAAACTCAGAATAAGTTCAAGAAAGACACTACTATATTATGTGGCTGCGTTCTGAGTGTTCTTGATGGTCGTCTGTGTGATGTGTATATGCACATAGAAGACGGCAAAGAGCTCTGGGATGCACTGAAAGCTAAGTTCGGTGCAACCGATGCAGGCAGTGAGTTGTATATCATGGAGAGTTTTCACGACTACAAAATGTTGAATAACCGTGGCGTGGTCGAACAAGCTCATGAGATACAGTGCACTGCGAGAGAGCTCGAACTTCTCAAGTGTGCTTTACCTGACAGGTTTATGGCTGGGTGCATTATTGCAAAGTTGCCTCCTTCATGGAGGAACTTCGCCATAGCTCTCAAATACAAGAGAACGGAGATATCGGTCGAAAGCCTCATAACGTCTCTTGATGTTGAGGAGAAAGCTCGGGCCAAGGACACTGCTGAGAGAGGTGGTGAAGGTTAGTCTAGCGCCAACATGGTGCAGAAAAACCATCACCACAGCAAGAGCAAAGGGAAGGATAAGCCTGCTTTCAATATGCCTTCCAAGACTACTTCCTTCAAGAAGAAGAAGAAGCTGAACAAATCTGAGCTAGGTTGCTATACCTGTGGAGACCTCGGCCACTTCTCCGTGGACTGTCCAGATCGTGCAGATAAGAAAGGGAAGAAGGCCAAGAATGTCAACGTCTTGACCGCTAGCAATTCTGATGGGTACGGTAATTTACCGATGGTACTTTCAGTATTTCAATCTCCATGTTGGTTGATTGATACGGGTGCTAATGTTCATGTGTGCGCTGACATTTCTATGTTCACTTCTTATCAGGTCGCTCAGGATTCAACCGTCCTAATGGGGAATGGGTCGCATACTTCTGTTTGTGGTGTTGGCACGGTAGATCTGAGCTAGGTTGCTATACCTGTGGAGACCTCGGCCACTTCTCTGTGGACTTCCCAGATCGTGCAGATAAGAAAGGGAAGAAGGCCAAGAATGTCAACGTCGTGACCGCTAGCAATTCTGATGGGTACGGTAATTTGATGACGTGGATCGCACGTTCGTTGGGAGACCCCAAGAGGAAGGTATGAAGCAGTGTAGCAGCAGTTTCCCTCAGTATGAAACCAAGGTTTAATCGACCAGTAGGAGCAAGAAATCACTTCTGAAGGTTGTTGGTGGCGGAATATGGCACGGCGCAACACCAGGGAATCCGGCAACCGACGTGGAACCTGCACACAACACAATCAAACTACTTTGCCCCAACGAAACAGTGAGGTTGTCAATCTCACCGGCTTGCTGAAAACAAAGGATTAAACGTATGGTGTGGAAAACAGTAGTAAATTGCAGAGAATGAAAAGGAACAATGTTTGCAGTTGGTTGTATTATCAGTGTAAAAGAATGGACCGGGGTCCACAGTTCACTAGTGGTGTCTCTCCATAAAAGATAACTAACATGCTGGGTGAACAAATTACAGCTGGGCAATTGACAAAATATTGAGCGCATGACAATGCATATATATGACATGATGATTACTATGATATTCATGTGGGCATTACGACAAAATACATAGACCGTTATCCAACAGCGTCTATGACTAATAATCCACCCCAGGTTGTCATCCGAGTTCCCCGTTGGTATTAAGTTGCAAGCAACGGATAATTGCATTAAGTAATGTGCGTAATGTAAACAAATGCATTAGACCTAACGGCGCACCCTTAAGCTAAGCATCGGTTATTTTATCCCTAGTGGCAACAGCACATCCACAATCTTAGAAGTTATTGTCACTCTCCCAGATTACCGGAGGCATGAACCCACTATCTAGCATAAATACTCACTCTTGGAGTTACAAGCATCTACTTGGCCAAAGCATCTACTAGTAACGGAAAGCATGCAAGATCATAAATAACATATAAGATAGATTGATAATCAACTTGACATAGTATTCAATATTCATCGGATCCCAGCAAACACAACATGTAGCATTACAATAAGATGATCTTGATCATGATAGGCAGCTCACAAGATCTAAACATGATAGCATAAAGTGGAGAGACAACCATCTAGCTACTGCCATGGACCCGTAGTCCAAGGATGAACTACTCACGCATCACTCCGGAGGCAGGCATGGTGATGTAGAGCCCTCCGGTGATGATTCCCCTCTCCGGCAGGGTGCCGGGAAGAGCTTCTGAACCCTCCCGAGCTAGGGTTGACGGCGGCGGCGTCTCTGGAACTTTTCGTGGATAATGGCTCGGGTATTTAGGGTTTTCGCGTCGGGAGAATAAATAGGCGAAAGGGCGGCGGCTGGAGAGCCCGTGGGCCCACACCACCCCACGGCGCAGGGGGGCCCGCGCGGCCCCATGGTGTGGCTGCCTCGTGGCTCCCCTCCGTCTCTCCTTGGACTCCGTGTACGTGTTGGAAAAATAGGAGGTTCTGTCCAAGTTTCGTCCAATTCCGAGAATATTTCCAGACTAGCTTTTCTGGAATACAAAAACAGCAGAAAACAGGAACTGGCACTGTGGCATCTTGTTAATAGGTTAGTCCCAGAAAATGCATAAAAATGCTATGAAGTGTATATAAAACATGTAACAATTGGTATAATATCAACATGGAACATCAGAAATTATAGATACGTTTGAGACGTATCAAGCATCCCCAAGCTTAGTTCTACTCGTCCTCGAGTAGGTAAAACGATAAAAACAAAATAATTTCTGAGGTGACATGCTACAATCATAATCTTGATCAAATAGTATTGTAAAGCACATGTTATGAATGAAGTGATCCAGGTCAATGGTCTATAGTTTGCTAGCAAGTAGATAATGAGCAAACAACTGAATCATATAAGCAAAAACTTTTCATGAATAGTACTTTCGAGACAAGCATCAAAGAGTTTTGCATAAGAGTTAACTCATAAAGCAATAGATTCTAAGTAAAAGGTATTTAACCAACACAAAGGAAGATTTAAGCTTCAGCAATTGCTTTCAACTTTCAACATATATATCTCATGGATATTTGTCAACACAAAGCAATATAATAAGTGCAATATACAAGCATATAAAAATTGTTGCACCAAAGTTGACACTAGTGTTTGCTTCTAAGATAGAAAGAAGTAGGAAAACTGACTCAACATAAAAGTAAAAGAAAGGCCCTTCGCAGAGGGAAGCAGGGATTAAATCATGTGCTAGAGCTTTTTAAGTTTTTGAAATCATATAGAGAGTAAAAATAAGTTTTGAGAGGTGTTTGTTAATTGTCAACGAATCAGAAAATGGAAAGTACAATATGACCCCTGCCAACCAGACTTTTAAGAGCGGCTCCCATGAAGGACGTTATTTCTACCAGCAAGGCAGATCATCCCTCTTCTCTTTTGTTTACACATGCAGATATTTCACTGTTTGTCATTGCTTGACTGATAAATCAGGGCAAAAATGTGAAGAGAATTAAGCGGTTAAAGTTGTAATTAATTGGGACTGGGCACCCCATTTGCCAGCTCTTTTTGCAAAATTAATGGATAAGCGGATGTATATGCCGCTAGTCCGGTGGTAAAGTCTGTTTGACAGTTGACATAAAGACATCCACCCCGTCCTCATGAGCTTGGTAAACATTGACACAAAATAGGAGTAATAATTTTGAATAGTTTAAAGGTAGCACATGAAAAATTTACTTGGAATGGCAAGGAAATACCACATATAGGTAGTTATGGTGGACACAGATGGCATGGATTTTGGCTCAAGGTTTTGGATGCACGAGAAGCATTCCCTCTCAGTACAGAGTTTAGGCTAGCAAGGTTATTTGAAGCAAACACAGGATATCAACCGACACAGCAAGACTTATATGAAAACATATTGCAAGCATTATAAGACTCTACACTGTCTTCCTTGTTAACCAAACCCTTTTACTAGAAAATATCTAGACCTTAGAGATACCAATCATGCAAACCAAATTTCAACGAGCTTTACGGTAGTTCTTCATTAATAGGTTTTAACTACATGATACAAAAGCTTAAACATGAACTACTTGATAACTCAAAACAATTGACAAGTATCAAATTATCCAATACAGTGATCTACAAGAATATGTAAGCTTTTTCCATTATACCATCTACCACATGCAACATTTTCTGTTCCAACCAAACACCAATCAATTTATTTCAACATAAACTCTCCAAACAATTATAAGTGAAGCAAGAGAGTACTTTCTTTAAAAGAACTAACAGCTCTGAATAAGAGATGCATGCAAAACAGGAGCTAAAAGCATAGCAATAGCTAGATAAGAATACTCAACAAGTATAAGTGAAGAATAGGAGTATTCATATGAAAAAGCGGAGCGTGTCTCTCTCCCAATCAAGAATGCTGGGTCCAATCAAGTTGACCATAAGAAAAATAAAATACTGAAAATAAAAGCACACAGACGCTCCAAGTAAAGCACATATGATGTGAAAGAATTAAAATATAGTTTCACTAGAGATGACCTGATAAGTTGCTGATGAAGAAGGGGATGCCTTGGGCATCCCCAAGCTTAGACGCTTGAGTCTTCTTGAAATATGCTGGGGTGATCCATGGGAGCATCCCCAAGCTTAAGCTCTTCACTCTTCTTGATCACATTATATCATCCTTCTCTCTTGACCCTTGAAAACTTCCGCCACACCAAACTCAAGTAATTCTCATTAGAGGGTTAGTGCACAATCAAAAACTCACATGTTCTATAAGGACACAAACATGACCGTTACTTTTAACATTAACTACTGCCACTGATGTTATGTGAAGCTCTTCACCCTAAAAAAGAATTCCACTCAACACTAGTAAAAGAGAGAATGCGAAAAATAAAAGACAGAATCTGTCTAAACAGAACAGTCCGTAAAGACGAATTTTTTCGAGGCACTTACGTTGCTCAGATCGAAAAACTTTAAACTAACGAAAGATGCGTACATATCTGAGGATCACGCACAAAAATTTGCAGATTTAAATAATTTTTCTGTGATTTTACAGAATAAAACGGTGAACAGCAGAAATCTGTTCCTGCGCAGAAATCCAAATCTAGCATCATCTTCCTATTAGAGGCAATACTTGGCACAACAATGCGATAAAATAAAGATACAAAGGAATTGTTACAGAAGTAAACAACTCCTTGACTCAAAAAGAAAAGAAAAATTGCAGAAATAAAATAATGGGTTGTCTCCCATAAGCGCTTTTCTTTAACGCCTTTCAGCTAGGCGCAGAAAGTAAGAATCAAGTGTTTCCAAGTGATGAAGCATCAACAGAATAATTTGCTCTAACAATAGAATCAAAAGGTAACTTCATCTTCTTTCTAGGGAAGTGTTCCATACCTTTCTTGAGTGGGAATTGATATTTAATATTCCCCTCTCTCATATCAATAATAGCACCAACAGTTCTAAGAAAAGGTCTTCCCAAAACAATAGGACAAGAAGCATTGCATTCAATATCCAAAACAACAAAATCAACGGGGACAAGGTTATTGTTAACCATTATAAAAACATCATCAACTCTCCCCAAAGGTTTCTTTATAGTATTATCAGCAAGGTGAACATCCAAATAACAGTGTTCCAAAGGTGCTAAATCAAGCATATCATAGAGTTTCTTAGGCATAACAGAAATACTAGCACCAAGATCACATAAAGCATTGCAATCAAAATCATTCACCTTCATTTTAATGATGGGCTCCCAACCATCTTCTAACTTCCTAGGGATAGAAGCTTCATGTTTTAATTTCTCTTCCCTAACTTGCATGAGAGCATTAGTAATATGTTTAGTAAAAGCCATGTTTATAGCACTAGCATTAGGACTTCTAGCTAGCTTTTGCAAGAACTTAATTACTTCAGAAATATTGCAACCATCAAAATCAAAGTCATTATTATCAAAAGTAATGGGACCATTGTCTCCCACATCTCGAAAAATTTCAGCACTTTTATCAGGAACAGTTTCAGTGTTTTCAGGCAATTTTAAACGTTTTGCAACAGAAGTAGAGACATTGCCAACACCAATTACTTTACCATTGATAGTAGGAGGTTTGTTAACACTTGAGTTTATAGCATTTTCAGTAGTAGTAATAGTATAAACTCTAGCAATACTATTCTTTTTAGCAATTTCATCCTCTCTTGCCCACCTAGCATGTAAATCAGCTAACATCCTCACATTATTATCAATTTTAACTTGTATAGCATTGAGAGTTTTGCTCTCTTTAACATCATGAGGCATAGTTTTAATTTTTAACAAATCAACATCAAGAGCAAGACTATCAACTTTAGAGGCAAGAACATCAATTTTCCCAAACTTTTCCTCAACAGATTTATTGAAAGCAGTTTGTGTACTAATAAAATCCTTAAGCATGACTTCAAGATCAGAGGGTACACTCTTATTATTGTTGTAGGAATTACCATAAGAATTAACATAACCATTGCCACTATTAAAAGGATAGGGCTTATAATTGTTATTACCAAAATTATTCCTATAAGCATTGTTGTTGAAGTTATTATTTTTAATGAAGTTCACATCAACATGCTCTTCTTGAGCAACCAAAGAAGCTAAAGGAACATTATTTGGATCAACATGCATTTTTCCATTTGTAAGCATAGACATAATAGTATCAATCTTATCACTCAAGGAAGAGATTTCTTCAACAGAATTTACCTTCTTACCTTGTGGAGCTCTTTCGGTGTGCCATTCAGAATAATTTATCATCATATCATCAAGAAGCTTTGTTGCAGCACCCAAAGTGATGGACATAAAGGTACCTCCAGAGGCCGAATCCAATAGGTTTCTTGAAGAAAAATTTAGTCCTGCATAAAAGGTTTGGATGATCATCCAAGCAGTCAGTCCATGGGTGGGACAATTCTTTACCAATGATTTCATTCTCTCCCAAGCTTGAGCAACATGCTCATTATCAAATTGTTTGAAATTCATAATGCTACTTCTCAAAGATATATCTTAGCAGGAGGATAATATTTTCCTATGAAAGCATTTTGCATTTAGTCCATGAATCAATACTATTTCTAGTCAAAGATAGCAACCATTCTTTAGCACGTCCTCTCAAAGAGAAAGGAAAAAGTTTCAGTTTAATAATATCACCATCTACATCCTTATACTTTTGCATCTCACAAAGTTCAACAAAATTATTAAGGTGAGCAGCAGCATCATCAGTACTAACACCAGAGAATTGCTCTTTCATAACAAGATTTAAAAGTGCAGGTTTAATTTCATAGAATTCTGCGTTAGAAGCAGGTGGAGCAATAGGTGTACTAATGAAATCATTGTTGTTCGTGCTAGTGAAATCACACAACTTAGTGTTCTCAGGGGTACTCATTTTAGCAAAATTAAAACAAAACAGAAAGATAACAACTTGAAAATAAAAGTAACTAATTTTTTTGTGTTTTTGATAAATAAAGCAAACAAGACTAAATAAAAATAAACTAAGCAAGACAATAACAAAGTAAAGAGATTGGAAGCGTGAAACTCCCCTTGCAGAAATCCTCTTGCTCCCCGGCAACGGCGCCAGAAAAAGTGCTTGATGACGTGGATCACACGTTCGTTGGGAGACCCCAAGAGGAAGGTATGAAGCAGTGTAGCAGCAGTTTCCCTCAGTATGAAACCAAGGTTTAATCGACCAGTAGGAGCAAGAAATCACTTCTGAAGGTTGTTGGTGGCGGAATATGGCACGCGCAACACCAGGGAATCGACCGACGTGGAACTGCACACAACACAATCAAACTACTTTGCCCCAACGAAACAGTGAGGTTGTCAATCTCACCGGCTTGCTGAAAACAAAGGATTAAACGTATGGTGTGGAAAACAGTAGTAAATTGCAGAGAATGAAAAGGAACAATGTTTGCAGTTGGTTGTATTATCAGTGTAAAAGAATGGACCGGGGTCCACAGTTCACTAGTGGTGTCTCTCCATAAAAGATAACTAACATGCTGGGTGAACAAATTACAGCTGGGCAATTGACAAAATATTGAGCGCATGACAATGCATATATATGACATGATGATTACTATGATATTCATGTGGGCATTACGACAAAATACATAGACCGTTATCCAACAGCGTCTATGACTAATAATCCACCGCCAGGTTGTCATCCGAGTTCCCCGTTGGTATTAAGTTGCAAGCAACGGATAATCATTAAGTAATGTGCGTAATGTAAACAAATGCATTAGACCTAACGGCGCACCCTTAAGCTAAGCATCGGTTATTTTATCCCTAGTGGCAACAGCACATCCACAATCTTAGAAGTTATTGTCACTCTCCCAGATTACCGGAGGCATGAACCCACTATCTAGCATAAATACTCACTCTTGGAGTTACAAGCATCTACTTGGCCAAAGCATCTACTAGTAACGGAAAGCATGCAAGATCATAAATAACATATAAGATAGATTGATAATCAACTTGACATAGTATTCAATATTCATCGGATCCCAGCAAACACAACATGTAGCATTACAATAAGATGATCTTGATCATGATAGGCAGCTCACAAGATCTAAACATGATAGCATAAAGTGGAGAGACAACCATCTAGCTACTGCTATGGACCCGTAGTCCAAGGATGAACTACTCACGCATCACTCCGGAGGCAGGCATGGTGATGTAGAGCCCTCCGGTGATGATTCCCCTCTCCGGCAGGTGCCGGGAAGAGCTTCTGAACCCTCCCGAGCTAGGGTTGACGGCGGCGGCGTCTCTGGAACTTTTCGTGGATAATGGCTCGGGTATTTAGGGTTTTCGCGTCGGGATGAATAAATAGGCGAAAGGGCGGCGGCTGGAGACGCCCGTGGGCCCACACCACCCCACGCGCGGCAGGGGGGCCCGCGGCCCCATGGTGTGGCTGCCTCGTGGCTCCCCTCCGTCTCTCCTTTGGACTCCGTGTACGTGTTGGAAAAATAGGAGGTTCTGTCCAAGTTTCGTCCAATTCCGAGAATATTTCCAGACTAGCTTTTTGGAATACAAAAACAGCAGAAAAGGAACTGGCACTGTGGCATCTTGTTAATAGGTTAGTCCCAGAAAATGCATAAAAATGCTATGAAGTGTATATAAAACATATAACAATTGGTATAATATCAACATGGAACATCAGAAATTATAGATATGTTTGAGACGTATCATAATTTACCGATGGTACTTTCAGTATTTCAATCTCCATGTTGGTGGATTGATACGGGTGCTAATGTTCATGTGTGTGCTGACATTTCTATTTTCACTTCTTATCAGGTCGCTCGGGATTCAACCGTCCTAATGGGGAAGGGGTCGCATGCTTCTGTTCGTGGTGTTGGCACGGTAGATCTGAAGTTTACTTCGGGGAAGATCGTGCAGCTGAGGAACGTGCAGCATGTCCCTACTATGAACAAGAATCTCGTTAGCGGTTCCCTTCTATGCAGAGATGGGTTCAAAGTAGTCTTCGAGTCCAATAAAGTAATAGTGTCAAAGTTTGGACAATTTATTGGTAAAGGTTATGAGTGCGGAGGCTTGTTCCGCTTTTCATTGTCGGATTTTTGTAATAAGTCAGTAAACCATATTTGTGGCAGTGTGGATTCGGATGCTAATGTGTGGCACTCTCGTTTATGTCATGTTAATTTTGGTTTAATGAGTAGACTTTCCACCTTGAGTTTAATTCCTACTTTCACCGTTGCCAAAAGTTCTAAGTGCCATAGCTGTGTGCAATCTAAGCAACCTCGAAAGCCTCACAAGGCAGCCGAGTAGAGAAACCTGGCACCTCTAGAACTCGTACATTCGGATCTATGTGAAATGAATGGCGTGTTGACGAAAGGTGAAAAGAGATATTTCATGACTTTAATTGATGATGCTACTAGGTTCTGTTATGCATATTTGTTGCAAACTAAAGATGAAGCTTTAGACTACTTTAAAATCTATAAAGCTGAAGTAGAAAATCAGTTAGAGAGAAAGATCAAACGTCTCAGGTCAGATCGTGGTGGCGAGTATTTCTCCAACGTATTTGATGAATTCAGTTTGGAACACGGTATTATTCATGAGAGGACGCCTCCCTATTCGCCCCAATCAAATGGCGTTGCCGAGAGGAAAAACCGCATGCTGACCGACTTGGTGAATGCCATGTTGGACATTGCTGGTTTATCTAAGGCATGGTGGGGGAGGCTTTATTGACTTCGTGTCATGTCCTGAATAGAGTTCCGAACAAGGATAAAGTGAAGACACCTTACGAGGAGTGGTCTGGGAGAAAACCATCACTTTCTTATTTGCGCACTTGGGGATGCTTGGCGAAAGTCAATGTTCCAATTCCTAAGAAACGTAAACTCGGACCAAAGACAGTGGATTGCATCTTTCTAAGTTATGCTCAACGGAGCATTTGCTATAGATTTTTAGTGGTTAAATCTGAGATCCCTGATATGCATGTTGATACTATTTTGGAATCTCGTGATGCAACATTTTTTGAGAACATGTTTCCTATGAAGGATATGCATAGCAGTGCTAGAATTTCTTCTGAGATATTTATTGAACCTAGTACATCTGATGATCATTTTGAACAACCACATGTTGAGGAAGTCCTTGAGAAGGATGACAATGAAGCTCCCAAGAGGAGCAAGAGACAGAGGATTGAAAAATCATTTGGTGATGATTTCATTGTGTACCTTGTGGACAACACTCCTATGACCATTGCAGAGGCATTTGCATCTCCTGATGCCGATGACTGGAAATAAGCTGTCCATAATGAGATGGACTCGATTCTTTCTAATGGAACGTGGGAATTATCTAAAAGACCCTACGGTTGCAAACCTGTGGGTTGTAAGTGGGTGTTCAAGAAGAAGCTAAGGCCCGATGGTACTATTGAAAAGTATAAGGCACGGCTTGTAGCCAAGGGGTACACCCAACACGAAGGCGAAGATTACTTTGACAACTATTCACCTGTTGCTAGACTTACCACCATTCGTGTGCTACTTTCCCTAGCTGCCTCCTATGGTCTTATCGTTCATCAAATGGACGTAAAGACAGCTTTCCTTAACGGAGAGTTGGAAGAGGAAATCTATATGGATCAGCCTGATGGGTTTGTAGTAAAAGGTGAAGAGAGAAAGGTGTGCAAATTGTTAAAATCTTTGTATGGACTGAAGCAAGCACCTAAGCAATGGCATGAGAAGTTTGACATTACTATAATGTCCGCAGGCTTTGTCATTAATGAGGCTGATAGGTGCATTTATTATCGCCATGGTGGGGGCGATAGCGTTATATTATGCTTGTATGTTGACGATATACTTATTTTCGGAACAAGCATGATAGTGATTAATGAGGTCAAGTCTTTTCTGTCAAAGAGTTTTGATATGAAAGATCTGGAACAAGCTGATGTGATCATGAACGTTAAGCTGATTAGGGATGAGAGTGTGATTACGTTAACGCAATCACACTATGTTGAGAAGGTCTTGAGCCGCTTTGGCTATATAGACAGCAAGCCTTCTCCAACACCCTATGACCCCAGTGTGACACTCAGAAAGAACAAAACAGAAACGAGATATCAATTAAGATATTCTCAAGTGATCGGTTCACTCATGTACCTTGCGAGCGTGACGAGACCTGATATCTCTTTTGCTGTGAGCAAATTGAGTAGGTTCATGTCTAACCCGGGTATTGATCATTGGCATGCACTTGAAAGGGTCATGCGCTATCTGAATGGTACAATGAGTTATGAGATTCACTATTCAGGCACCCTGCGGTGCTTGAGGGACATTGTGATTCGAACTGGATCTCAGACGTTGATGAGCTCTACGCCACAAGTGGATATGCGTTTATCCTTGGAGGTGGCGCAGTGTCATGGAGGTCTTGCAAACAGACCATTTTGACGAGGTCAACCATGGAAGCAGAACTTACTGCTTTAGATACAGCTTCTGTTGAGGCAGAATGGCTGCGTGAGCTCTTGATGGACTTGCCGGTGGTTGAGAAACCTTTACCGGCCATCCTTATGAACTGTGACAACCAAACGGTTATCATGAAAGTGAACAGTGCTAATGATAATGCGAAGTCATCAAGACACGTTAAAAGACGCTTGAAGTCTGTCAGGAAAATGAGAAACTCTGGAGTTATAACTGTTAGTTATATTCAAACTGACAAAAACCTAGCAGACCCCTTTACTAAGGGACTATCATGTAATGTGATAGATAGTGCATCGAGTGAGATGGGGTTGAGACCCGTGAGCGTTACACCATAGTGGTAACCCAACCTATGTGATCGGAGATCCCGTGAATTAGGACCTGGGAAGAACAAGCTAGTGGTTTAACAGAGGAGAGTTATTTTATAACCCTCTCCGTGTGAAGATGCATAACTCTCAAATTCTGTAAGGCAGGTTGGCAATATGCCTTAATGTGTTTCTATTGGCTATTCGTAGCAAAGGTGCTATTCTACAGAGCGACCTTGAAAGAACACACCTATATGAGTCCGACTGTTAAACGTCGCAGTCTATGAGATTTGGGTGATCTCTAGTAAGCTCATGAAGAGACCAGGGAGTATGACGCATATGCTCCACCCGCGGGGTATGCTACTGGCAGCCACGTACTGGTTATGACTTTGAGTGAAGTCTATTGGCACCAAACTTGCAATTCAAGGTTCTTCCATTATTCAAGTTGCTAGTAGATGTAGTTTAAAGCTCTAGGCGGAAGTTCAACTTAATAGTCTCTGCTGGAACACTGGTATATAAACAAGAAACGAGGTTTGGCAAAATCTCTAAATGGGAATTTGAGATCTAGTGGGGGATTGTTAGAATATTGGACTCATTTGTGGGCAGCCCATATAAGCAAATCCTGAAATCTCAAATTGGCCCATGTGCATGGCAGAATTTTGGAGGTGCAAGGAGGTGCTAAAGTTTAGTCCCACATTGCTAGTCGGAGGAGACAAACACCACCTTATAAGGTGGAGTGTTGTGACACTTGGTGTGCTAGTTGAGAACAGAAGTCTCTCTCCCGCGCACTCCTCCTCCTCCGCCGCCGTCCGTCCGTCTCGTCACGACACGACGCGGGTTGCGGGAATGAGCCGAGCCGATACCTATATTTTTTGTTGTTCGGGAAAAACGAGTTTTTGCGTACGCGTATAGTTTTGCCAGTTCGGGTCGCTCCCGGATCATGGGCTGCTATCCGACTCGGACGTGTGCGACGTGGTTGGCCCACGTTGTACCCTTTAGGGTTTCCCGAGCCGCGCTATATATTGCCTTGCACTGCGTGCGCCATCACACCTCCAACCAATCTAGGTTTTGCCACCTCGTGCCTTGCGCCGCCACCGTAGTCTACTCCATCCCGATCGCCGGCGTGCACCGGCGTTTGGGAGAGCAGGTCTCCGGAACCAGTCGCCTTTGTGATCCTGTACGGGAGAGGGCGAATTAGCTTTTTGGGAAGCGCTTCGCGCGACTGCTCGCCGCTTCCATCACGGGTGGTCTTCCAACCGGAGCTGCGGATCGTCTCCGCAGGCGTCGTCTTCTTCGACCCGTCATCACCAATGTCATCGTCAACAACATCACCGCTGATCTCGCCGCGGTGAACCTGTCTGCATCGACTGCTGCCTCCTCTACAAACGTTCGGTACGTGCGACGTATTCTGAACTACATGTTTACTATGGATATGTTGGCGTATATGTTGCTGCTACTGTTCATGTTGTTTAGTACGTCTAGTGTGTTCGTATTTCACATGTTAGTAGCTGTTGTAGTCATGTTTAATATTCTTGAATTAATCATGAAATTATTACCTAATTATCCAACAATGTCCACTTTGCTTGCTGGTGCATGAGTTATCCAAAAACAATATAACAGAATCTTGAATTGTTGTATTTCCATATAATTTTCATACGTAGAAATAGAAAACAAGACGACGAGATTTTATTCATCACAAAATCACTACAGGTAATCAACTCTGGAAACCGAAACAGCTACAGAAATAGGACCATTATATGTTGTCTCTGCCGAGTTATCTAGTTTGTTGATCATCAAGCATCCAGTACACACTCTCAAAATTTTATGCAGTTCCGCCTTAGCTTCTTTGTGCTTTGGCACGTGGTATCTTTTTTGGAATAGTTACAAGCTCTTAGTTTTTTTCTGGTCTTCCTCTAATCCTTGCTCGATCCGACGCCGCAGCTCATGGCTTAGTGTCCTCCTTCCCTCACAATTCTAAGTCCTTCAAAGACAAAGATTGGCTGAGCTCTTGTGGTCTTTATCTTCATTGTACTTATTTGATTTTTGACAAACAAAATTCAACAGTGGGTCCATAGCTCAGTGGTAGAGCAATTGACTGCAGATCAATAGGTCACCGGTTGGGCCCTTAAATATTTTAAGCTTTTTTTAGCGTGGATCATATTTAAGCTTTTTTAGCGTGCAATCATTTAGATTAAGTAGTAAAAGTGCATTTTTTTAGATTAAGTAGTAAAACTGCTAGAATTTCTACGAACGTACTAGACGACTATTTCCAACCTTGTCGTACGGAAGGTCTGAGTTGTTCATTTTTTATAGATAAAAAAGGTCGAGTTCCTAGCATGATCACGATGTAGTGTGCAATCATATGGACTACAAACTTATAGGACAATCTGGATCTTATCCTACATGCTACAATCGAGGAGATTTAAGTTTTTTGAGCAAACACAATGGGCCCCGGCTCTTGTGCTCTGCAACTGCAGGACAATAAAAAAAATCCTATTAATCTACCAAGTTGGCAGCTACACGCTGGAGACTTATTCGGTAACTCACTAAAACTCATATGTTGACGACAAGATGGACACACAGTATGCATTTCCTTTTATTATCTGTAAATAATGTAAATGGCTAATCCTAAATCAGGACATTTAGGTACGAGTCTCATTCTTAATCTGAACATAGCCAGACATGCTTCCAACATAAGTTGCAGATGCGTGTTCGACAGAGGCCGTCCTTCTGTCCGCAACCTGCTGAGGAAGATAAGGATGAAGCAGCCCTTTGGGTCAGCGCCGGTGCCCTAGGCCTTAGAGCTATCATCCCGCAGACCTGGGATATCCATTGATTCAGTATTTTTACCCTGTAACCGCCTCCTTCGAGGCCTGTAAAACAATCTCTACCTTTTCAATAAAATGAAACGCAAAAGTCTTTTGCATTTTCTCAAAAAACATAAGTTGCAGATTCTCTGGTGCCAATAACACAAAGACATCAATAATATTTCATGTCAGCCTATTGTCCAAATGACAATACTAGGGAACTTTGCTTCTATTTTGTTACAAATCTATAAAAACATATGATGAAAGAATAAACAATGGTACAACCGCAGATCCTACTATTTCTCTTTCTCGGGCTCGGGCCCTTCCCAATGAAGGGCATACTCATTTGCGCACTATTGCTTCTTGCTCGGAAAAAAGAGCACCATGTCGCTGCTGAACAATTATTTGTATCCGATCTTCAGATGCACGGCGTGATCGTCCATCATGGGTGTTTAGGCCATCACCTACCAATGAATCCAAGCCGCTGGAGGATGAAGGCCAGGATCATCATGATAATAGCGATGATCAAGCCTTTCCTGCCTATGAGCCAGTTCTTCGTCTTCTTTGCAACTTCTACTCCCCTTTGTGCTCTGTCCATCCATTTCATCTGATGCAAAATAAGCAAAGGTTAAAAATTCCAGCTTTAAATAATAGTGTGGCCTGGTATGATAGAAGCTAAACAAAGAAATGGTTATTAAGTGAATTCTGGCAGCTAATCTGAGAGCAGAATATATGGCAAAAAAATATTGGTCTGCACAAAGCTCAAAGGGAAGGTGGGAACATTGACGAAGGGATCTTTTATAGTTAGTTTCTCACCATTCTGTCTAAATCTTCAGGAGATAATGAAGACATAGCTTCTTGGGCTTTGGCAGCATCCTCCTTCGAGAGCTTCATACCAAACTGCTCACTCATGTTTGCCATCATATCAGGACTCATGTTTTTCATCATGGATGCAAACATCTGTTAATTTGGACAAAATTCAGAGATGTTAAAACCCTAACATTACCATTTTTTTCTGGCAGTGAGAGACAAATTTCATCAAAACTAATTTCCTTGAGTTAAAGATTTTTTACCTGCCGCATTGCAGGATCTTTCATGGAATTTTTCATGATGTCTTGCATATCAGGTGGAGAACTGGGTGACGGTTGGTCCATCCTTTGGATGTTTACTATTTCATCGGGATTCTCCACAACATTTTGTGAAGATGAAGGCTGGATGTTATTCGCACTTGTTGTGGCTCTTGATGAAGGACGCAAATTACTCCCTGGTCTCAGAGGGGCACCACTAGGACCACCAATTTGAGAAGCCAAATTCAGCATATTTTGCAGTTCATCAGGAGACATCTTGCCCATCATGTTAGATGCCATATTAATCATGTCAGGTGATATTTCTGGCATATTAGATCCGAAATTTGGAGCAGCAGGGTTTGTTCCATTTAATGAAGAAGCAGCCTGAAACATCTTTTGTAGTTCTTCGGGTTTCATTGTGCCAATCATATTGCTGGCAGTTTGAACTAGCTCAGGTGACATTCCTTGCAGTCCCAAGTTCGATAACCCACCATCATCACTATTTGAGACATAATTTTGAAATGACCTGATATATTATTGACCAGGACAACAAGAACGTTATGCATCATTTGTAAAAGCACAATGAAAGTGTGGCAGCATGAATAATTAAAGACATTCTAGTAATGCTAATGAATCAAGCAAACACCAGAGCCAAGTAAAAGTATATTGAACTCAGAAGCTTTTGCAATCGCATATGTTCTGTGTAGTGTGAACTGAAATGATGATCCAGATAGCAAACATGTACAACCAGATATTAAAAAAATTATATAGATGATCACCAACTGTTAATAATTGCATGATGTAAAGGAAATCAAAAAACAATTAGAACTAAGGGCTCGTTTGGCACCCATCATTTCAAGCTGGAATCATGGAATTCATTTGTGATGCTCAACCTGTTTGGCTGTCATGGAATTGGACATGTCATTTCATTTGGAATTCCAGCAAATACCTATTGTATGTTATGCCAATTCCTATCCCTAACCTTGTCATTTCACTTTCCAAATGAAATGAAATGATGGCATCATTTCATTTCTGCCAAATGAAATGAAATGATGGGTGCCAAACGAGCCCTAAGAGGAAGCATTTATTGCTATGGGACCATTATCTTTAAGACATGGTATTTGAAACAGTAAGTAAGACCAGTGCATGTAAAATTGTTTACTTGCAAAACAATGTTTTGTTACTAGAAGAGTAAAAGGTGATGGTATCTGAAGTAGCAAAAACTGAAAATCTATAAAACCGGCTGTTAATATGCAGAAATATAGACCGGATGCAAAGGGCTATGTTACCTGACAGTAGCAGGATCATTTCTTAAGTTTTCTGAAGAGTCAGGTTGTCTTGAGTTTCCTGCTCTTTCATGTGGTTGTGAGCCAGTATACCCAGTAGATGAACTCCTTTCAGTGCTTGACGGCTCTGAACTATCTTCTACAATTTCTTCAATAACAACTCCTTCAAAACAAAGCAACACAACCAAGATGAGTTTGATCAGCCAAACTGAAGTAACACCAAACACTACTGAAATATCATAGCATCCAACCAATGTCGAAATATATATATTTCAGTATACAACCTCAGTCCTACACTAATATCATAGTTCGCCTCGATCAAGTTGAAGGCTCGTCTACTTGTTTTTTTAATATGTTTCTACCATTAAGCCACTATTACCCCAAGATCATCAAGACAAATATATGCACACAAAATAACATCATAGATACTCTTAGAATGGAGTCCTTTAACCTCAAGGATTTCATTCACTGTAATGTGGGTTTGATGTAAAAAAAAATAATGTGGGTTTGATGTACAAAAGTATAAAGGAATAAAAAAGATCAGAATAGTTTACTTCTAGAGAGAAATATCAGTGTAGATACCTTTTGGCAGGTTTGTTCCTCCCCCTTCAGTTGCAAGTTTTCCTTCGGTGTCCCTGCAACATGGATGTTGTCTATCAGTAGGACAGTGGATAAAAGGCGAGAACTAGAATTCCTAACCGCTTTAGTCAGCGTCAGCAGCAAGATCAGCAAAATTCATTTATTTTGTGCAGGAAAAAATACACCATACCTCAGAACCTCAGCAATAGTTTCATCCTCCGGAGAGATTTCATGGGCTTTACTCAAGTCAGCAACAGCAGCCTGAATGCATATTCGAGTCAACTAAAGTTTGGGAAAAGAAGAAAAGATAATTGCAGTAAACCAAGAGATATACAATTAGAAAAAACATAACAAAGCTTACTTCCAGGTTTCCTAGTTCTTTGTATGCCTGACCCCTTCGATAGTATGCTTTAACATTGCTCGAGTCATAAGTTAGAACCTGTGGCACATTTTATTGTTGGGTTAGCACTGGGTCGATCAACTAACAATAGAGTTTGAGTAAAATTTAACTTGAAGACAGTTATATGTTTTTCATTGAAATAACTCATAATAGATAATACTCCCTCCATCTAATAATATAAGATGTTATTACAACCGATTGCAACCAATAATGGTTGTAATAACATCTCATATTATGGGAAGGATACATGGCAAAGGTGATAAACAGAAAGAAGGAAAGTAGATTGAATTTTAGATAACTGCAGCACTTTGATGTGTAACCACACCCGCATATATTGTCAGTAAAAATGTAGAAACCCTCAAACGTACCTCTGAACCTTCATTTACGCATTCCTCAAACTTCGCTGATTTGAGGTAACAAGACATTAAATTAAGGGCACACTGCAACTGCAGAGTTTGCCCAGCTGCTGATGGTATGCTCTTCAAGTTATCCTTGGCCTGATCAACAACAGAACATATAAATTAAACTGGCAGACTGGCAACCATGACACTTTTACAATAAATGAGTGGGATTTCAAACGCACAAGCTTATATTTGGCAGCAGCATCCGTATACTGCCCACGGCTGTGAAGTTCATTTCCCTGGAACGAAAGAAGTAAGAACAAATGAGGGTGATATTATGGAAACTCATGATATAAACATGGAAAGTTCAATAACTAATATGTTAAATAAATGTTACGATATGGTAATGTCTTAGCAAAAGATCGATAAACAGGCAGATGCAAGACTGAAATTATGTATCCAAATTATCAAAACCAGAGCATTTAAAAGTTTTTAATTGATTCATTTAGAGTGATCCAAAATTGTGCTAGTGTGAGCCTATTATTAGCCTGTTTTATACATACAAGTTATCGAGCTTTAAAAAAAATGATCAAGCTTGTTTGTCCAAATTTCCAACCAAAAGAAGTAGGAAACTGTCATTATCTGCTACACGAAAAGGTCATACTGGACTTAGTACAGACCTGCTGCTTTAACATCTTGGCACCAGATATCGCATATGACATTTGAGCATCAGCCTGGGCCTTCATAGCAGCAAATTCCTCAGGCTTAGCATTGGCAATTTTTTCAGTCATATCAAGCATTTCCTCTGGCCTTGTCTGATTCAGCTGCTGAGCAGCTCTTTTGAAGTCCTCAGTTCTCATATTTTTCATACTCTCGGATGCTAACTTTATCAGGTCAGGGTTGGACATCATCTGCAATTATCAATATATTGCAACAAGCACATCGTCAATTGCATGTCACCCGTACATACTCATCAGGAGATAAAAATAACAGTAAGCAACAAAAAGCTAATGCTGCCAGACGCTGCAAATAACAAACACAGGAAACAGTCCTGACTTAGCATAACCTAACGAAAGTGCACACGGAGATATCCAGCAGCAGAGAACAATAAACGTATTGATCCAACGACAATGATCATGTTGCATATAGTTTAGGCAATTAAACATAAACAATTGAGTAAAAAGAAGCACCAACAACGTTCTACTGCGCATAGTATAAACATAAGAACGTGGTTTTTGTTTATTTATAGAGCAGAAACCAGCAGCCCATTGGCGTCAGCAGTCAAGCAAGCAAACGGTGCCGATTCAAAGCCAACCCGACCTGGCTCTGAGTCCACGGCTACACACACTGCAATTTAATTTCCCAACTGACTTGAAAGTAGTGTCACCAATTGACTCAAGGAGTGGTACCAATTCCTAGTACCGATTCAACTCGTATGAAACCTAGAGTACGTCAACTCCGACCCCGATTCGCTATAAACGAAACAAAACAACAGGCGGCCAAATTGAGCGTGATCTCCTTTCGATCTACTACCGCTAGCGACTCCAGAACCGGGCGGAATGCTGCGTAGCGTCAATATAGATCAAAACGATACGACGGGACGCAGGAAACAAGGCCGTAGATCGGTGGGGAGACCTGCTGCTGCATCCTGGCCAGGTCGTCGGGTGACATGCGGCGCATCTGCTCCTGCGCCAGCTTCATCAGCTCCGGATCCATCATGGCGACGCCGCCGCGGGGGCGATCCCGAGGCGAATCGAAGACGGTGATGGATCGAGGCGAAAACGAAGCGGCGACCAGGAGCTCGCGGATTTTGGGAATTAAGCTCTCGCTTTTCTCTCTTCTTTCCGTCGCTTTTTTTTGGTGGATGATTTGTAAACCTCGCCGAGTATTTATTGACGTGTTTACAAAGTGTCAAAAACGGATACGGAGTCACCGGGCCGTTGTTTTGGATGGGTCTGGGCCGAAGACCGGCTCGCGGTAGGAGAACCACTCGGAAAAAAGGAAAAACGGGAGCAGCTCGCGAGTGCGTCCCGCCGTAGACCGATGTCAACGGCTCGGTCATCCAGGACGGCTGGGCGTTGAGCCGCTCATCAGCCCCGCCTCAGGGTGCAAGTGGGAGTGGCCCGTCTGCGGCGCCGCAATTTGGGCCCATTTAATTTTACATGCGGGCGTCCACGGAACTGTGACAAAAGAAGCGGCGTATGCGGGCCGGCCCGCGGTTGCCGCATAGCGCCGCATCGCAGCTAGTAGATCGAGCGACCAATAGTCCAACACGGTCACGGTCTTCTCCTTCGGCTCCGCCACCGTAGCCGCCATGGCCGCCCTTCCGGCTCCGGCTCCGGGGCTCCTCCCTCTCCCTCGATTTTCTGCCTCCATTCAACAGCCCCAAGGCCGGCGACGGGTAGCCGCAGGCTAGGCCAGCAACGGCGGCAGTCAAGCTAGGGTTTGATGGCTGGGAACCACAGCATGTCACGGACGGCGTGGGAAGGGTTGACGACCAAGAAATCGATGGCGGCGAACTACAGATGGGCACGGAGGGAGGCGATGATCCCAAGATGCCCACAGGAGCCGGCGGCTGGAAGTGCAGGAAGCCCAAAGAGAGCAAAAAGGTATGATTTCTGTTCTTCGGCTTGATTGATTCCTGTAAAATTAGTGGAGCCTGACGAGTTCAGAAGGTCCGTCCGTCCGGGCAGTAATCTGATAAGGAGGAAGCAATCCCTTCTGCCGATACTGATTCTGCTGCCTAATTTGGCTCATTTGGTGCATGTCTGCCTAGTAGTGATCTCAGTGGCAGCAGCGATTGTACCATTTGTAAGCAGAAATTGATTCCCGGTATGCAACCAGCTAGTAACAGTGTTTTTCGGCTAATTAGATTGGTATTTTGTGACATTTTGACATGCATTTTGGTTGCTACGTACTGCAGTGCTACTCAGATTGATCAAACTCCAGTATACTCTACTCTCTTGGTTCAAGCGGTTACATGTCATGTAACAACTGAAGTTTAGATATAAGCATCTTCCCGGAACTTAAAAAATGAAATCGCTGGGCACTAGCACCCAGGATTTTTGATATAGTAGAAACCCCACCCAGGTGAGAATTCCCGAAACTGCCCCCGATGGGGATCGAACTCGGGTCTCTGGGTTTGCCACTGCGCCCCCAGACCATTGGGCCACTGCCCGTCTTCCCGGAACTTAGATTGTTTCCTTTTCTGAAAAGAAAGATCAGTTAGCATCCGCTGTGATCTTAGATTGTTTCCTTTTCTGATTGTTGATCATGATAGTGTAGTATCTCTAGCTAGCTTGAAGTTTCATATGGTTTTTGTTGTAGTATGCTGCTGGTTGTTTCTGATTGCATCCTTGTTATTCGGAAGGTATCTACAGCTGAAGTTAGAACAAAAGGCTGCCTACATTTTCTTTGTCTCTATTTAGTTGTTCAAAGAGTGCTACGATTGTAAAAGCACAGGACATGGTTAAAAACTGGTATTTTGTTGTTTGTTCCCTGGTATTTCAAGTGCATATCTGCGAGTAAAGTGTATCTGATTCAGTGCACTGTAATTAGTACAACTTTGGTAAATAGTTTTATCTTATGTTCTGTAATTGAAATTCCATGGATTGGATGGTACAGTGCACTGTAACTAGTACTCATCTGTGGGTGCTCTGCTTTTGTTAAATGCATCGAAATGTTAGTAATAATAGTTACTGAAATTCCTTTGTTCCAACTTGTACTTATTATAACTCTTTGTTTAACAGGCATCTCAGATGCAAGTGGGAGAGGGCAAGATTTCAGATTACCGTAGTATTTATTCACTTTAGTTTTTTCCTTTGGCTCATATAATATTTTCCTGTGGCTAATAAAATTTCTTATCCACTTTCAGATGCTAATGCATCAGGAAAGAGGCAAAAGAAGGCCAAGAAATGATCCTGAACATGTTCTATGTGTTTGATTTAATTTTTGGTTTGCATTTCCTGTGATGAACAAGTTAGGTGTCAATTTGAGTAGTGAAGAACTGAGTGTTATTTTGTTGCCATGTTGGCTGCTGCTACCAACCAGATTATCTATCCAGTTTGCTTAAGTTTTCATGTTTGCTACAGTTTTCATTTCAGTCAACTTACTGTCAAGTTACTATCAAAATTCAATGAAAATTTCAGTCTAGCTACTGTCAATTTTCAGTCTCGCTTCAGTACAGTTCCAATATAAATTTCAGTCCATATGCAGATCTCCTTCTCTTCAGTACACATCCAGTCTATAAATTTTGAGTACAGTTTCAGTGTATGGATTTAAGTCTATATCGCCACTGTTTGTATATAGCGTGAAGATCATTCGCGAGCTAGCCTAACATCAGCCAACCCGCCACAATTTCAGTCCAGCGTCAAGATCAGACGCGACGCCGAGCTAGCTAGCCTACCGATCAGACGCGACGCGAGCTAGCTATAGCCTAACGATCGGTAGCGCGTACGCGGCGCGTGCGGCGCCGCAAAGAACCGCGGCACATACGCGGCTGATTTGCGGCATACCGCATACGCATAGCGGCACATGCGGCGTACGCGCGGACTCCGGCGGTGCGTCCCGCTTGCACCCTGAGCCCCGCCACCGGCCTCCACGTGCTGCATTTAGGGTCTTCTTTCTGTCCGGTTTCCTTTTTCTACTGTTAGAGCATCTCCAGTCGCGGCGTCTAAATGGCCGCTCAAACGCCTTCCGGACAAGCCGTTTAGTCGTCGTCTGGACTAGTCGCTGGTTTTGGACGTCGTCGCTCCTCACTCACGGCGTCCAAACCGGCCTCCTAGATTGAAATTTTTATCTAAATTCAAATATTTTGACAAGTAAAAAATCGAACATACATAAATGTTTTACAATTCAAACACATAAATTAGAGTTTCACATTAGCTAAAAATAAAATTACAACATGCTCTTTCGGGTTCGCCGGTGCCATGCCCCGTCGTGCTCACAAATGCTCCACTAGATCACTTTGGAGTGCATGATGAGTATTTTCATCACGAATCTCCATATGCATTGAGAGATAATCAGCGAAATATGTGGGCATGTTGTGTTCAACCTGTGCATGAGGACGCTCAAAGTCATATGGCATATGATCATGCACCGGATCATCGCGCTCACTCTCGATGATCATGTTGTGCAGGATCGCACAACAATTCATCACCTCTCACATCTGTTCATTCGACCATGTCAGAGCAGGGTACCGAGCGAACCTTTGCTGCAGCACTCCAAATGCCCGCTCGACATCCTTTCTAGCACTCTCTTGTTCACTGGCAAAATGACAATCTTTGGGTATGCGAGGGTTTGGGATGCTCTTCCAAAACGTTGCCAATCTTGGATAGATGCCATCGGCTAGGTAGTATCCTTTGTTGTATTGGTGGCCATTGATCTCATAGTTGACAGGTGGAGCATGTCCTTCAACAAGCTTCGCGAACACAGGAGAGTGCTGCAACACATTGATGTCATTGTGTGATCCTGCCATGCCGAAAAATGTGTGCCAAATCCATAGTTCATGATCGGCCACAGCTTCAAGTACCACACTGCAATACCCTTTGTGGCCTCCTTTGTACAATCCTTGCCAACCAAATGGACAGTTCTTCCAGCTCCAATGCATGCAGTCTATGCTTCCAAGCATTTCAGGAAAGCCTCTTGATGCATTCTTCTCCATTATCCGAGTTGTTTCTTTTTCATTTGGTCCTCTCAAATAGTGTGGGCCAAACACAGCAACCACTGCCCTGTAGAACTTATACATCGACTTGAACACCGTGGACTCTGACATGCGTAGATAGTCATCTACAACATCTGCAGGTGCTCCATATGCAAGCATTCTCATGGCAGCAGTGCATTTCTGGATGGATGAGAAACCAATCATTCCCACGACGTCTTTCTTCAACTTGAACCATGGATCATACACCCTCACAGCATGCACGATCTCGTTGAACAATCCACGGTTCATCCGAAAGCGTCGACGGAAATCCTTAGCGGTGGCGACCGGATTATCGGCAAATTAATCGGAGACTAGCATGCAATGGCCTTCCATTCGCTGCCTCGGCTTGGTCTTCTTCCTCCCAAACGAAGAGCCTCCTCGTTTTGGTGCGGCATTGGCGGCCTCGTCGTCTTGAAGTTGTAGAAGACATGAGAGGATCGCTATGTTCTCATCTTCCTCCTCGGCGATGGCGGCTTCTTCTTCCAACAGCATCGCGGCCGTCAACTCGTCGTCGCTATCCATCTGCAATGCAAAGGGATCGATCAATGGCCCGATCACCGGCATAGAATCAATTCTTTTGAAAACCAGGCGTACCAGTGATTTCGCCGAACACATTGCAGGCAGGGCGGGTCGCGGGATGTCGCTGGTGCCGGAGACGTTGATAGCCGGTGCGCCTCCTGCTGAAGGTGCGACAAAGGGAGGGGGAGGCGCCGGGGAGAGGTAGCAAAAGGCGGCGCCGACGTCCAACGGGTGCTCGGGCGAAGATGGAGTCGGCGGCGGTAGATCGTGGCGAGGAGGAAAGCCGGTATGATTTGATCAGACGCGAAAACGACGAGTGATATAGTTTCTGTTTCACTGGCAGGCGTGACCCGCGCGTCGGAGGGGTAGGTGGCTGATACGTCTCCAACGTATCCATAATTTCTGTTGTTCCATGCTTATATTATACCATTTGCTACATGTTTTATATACACTTCATATCACTTTTATGCATTTTCTGGGACTAACCTATTAACAAGATGCCACAGTGCCAGTTCCCTGTTTTCTGCTGTTTTTGGTTTCAGAAAGTTACTTCTGGAAATATTCTCGGAATTGCACGAAACAAAAGGCCAAGTCCCTATTTTTCCAACACGTACACGGAGTCCGAAGGAGAGACGAAGAGCCACGAGGTGGCCAAACCACCTGGCGGCGCGGCCCAGCCTGTGGTTTGGGCCCCTCGGGGGTCCGCCGACATCGCCCCTTCGCCTATTTATTCCCCGAGACGTGAAAACCCTAAAACACCGAGCCTTTCATCCAGAACATATTCGCTGCCGCCGCCGTCGTCAACCCTAACTCGGGGGGTTCTGAAGCTCTTCCCGGCACCCTGCCGGAGAGGGGAATCATCACCGGAGGGCTCTACATCGCCATGCCCGCCTCCGGAGTGATGCGTGAGTAGTTCATCCTTGGACTATGGGTCCATAGCAGTAGCTAGATGGTTGTCTTCTCCACTTGTGCCATCATGTTTAGATCTTGTGAGCTGCCTATCATGATCAAGATCATCTTATTGTAATGCTACATGTTGTGTTTGCTGGGATCTGACTTATATTGATACCTATGTGGAGCTGAATATTATATTATCATGTCTATGTCATTTGTGATCTTGCATGCTCTCCGTTACTTGTTGAAGCCTTGGCCAAGTGAATACTTGTGACTCCAAGAGGGGGTATTTATGCATGATAGTTGGGTTCAACCTCTATTTAACCTGGGATAGTGACAGCAAGTTCTAAGGTTGTAGATGTGTTGTTGCCACTAGGGGTAAAACAGCAATGCTTTATTCAAGGATGAATGTATTGTTTACATTACGCACATTACTTAATGCAATTGTCTGTTGCTTGCAACTTAATACTGGAAGGGGTACGGATGTTAACCGGAAAGTGGACTATTTAGGCATAGATGCATGCTGGATAGCGGTCTATGTACTTTGTCGTAATGCCCAAATGAATCTCATAGTAGACACCACAACTCACACATGCATGTTATATGCACTTATCAATTGTCAATTGCCCAGCTGTAATTTGTTTACCCAGCATGTTAGTTATCTTATTGGAGAGACACCACTAGTGAACTGTGGACCCCGGTCCATTCTTTTACATCTGAAATACAATCTACTGCAATCATTGTTCTCTACTGTTTTATGCAAACAAACATCATCTTCCATTCGATACGTTTAACCCTTTGTTTTCAGCAAGCCGGTGAGATTGACAACCTCACTGTTAAGTTGGGGCAAAGTAATTTGATTGTGTTGTGCAGGTTCCACGTTGGCACCGGAATCCCTGGTGTTGCGCCGCACTACACTCCTTCACCAACACCTTCGAAGCAACCTCGTTTTCCTACTGGTTCGATTAAACCTTGGTTTCATACTGAGGGAAAACTTGCTGCTGCACTCATCATACCTTCCTCTTGGGGTTCCCAACTGACGTGTGACGTACAAGCATTGTTTCTGGCTGTTGCCGGGGAGATATTCCCTCGTCAACTTAGCGCTAGCAACACGTTTTCTGGCGCCGTTGCCGGGGAAAACCGAATTGCTTCTGCAAGGGGAGTCTCTCACACCCAATCTCTTTACTTTGTTATTTGTCTTGCTTAGTTTATTTTTATTTAGTCTTGTTTGCTCTCTTTATCAAAAACACAAAAAAATTAGTTACTTGTTTAATTTTTGTTTTGTTTTTCAAAATGAGTACTCCTGAGAACACTAAGTTGTGTGACTTCACTAGCACAAACAACAATGATTTCATATGCACTCCTATTGCTCCACCTGCTTCTAAGCAGAATTTTATGAAATTAAACCTGCTCTATTAAATCTTGTTATGAAAGAGCAATTTTCTGGTGTTAGTACTGATGATGCTGCTGCCCATCTTAATAACTTTGTTGAACTTTGTGAAATGCAAAAGTATAAGGATATGGATGGGGATATTATAAAACTGAAACTTTTTCCTTTCTCCTTGAGAGGAAGAGCTAAAGAATGGTTGCTTTCTTTGCCTAGAAATAGTATTGATTCTTGGACAAAATGCAAAGATGCTTTCATAGGGAAATATTATCCTCCTGCTAAGATTATATCCTTGAGAAGTAGCATTATGAATTTTAAACAACTTGATAATGAACATGTTGCTCAAGCTTGGGAAAGAATGAAATCTTTGGTGAAGAATTGTCCCACTCATGGACTGACTACTTGGATGATCATCCAAACCTTTTATGCAGGATTAAATTTTTCCTCAAGGAACTTATTGGATTCAGCCTCTGGAGGAACCTTTATGTCCATCACTTTAGGTGCAGCAACAAAGCTACTTGATGATATGATGATCAACTATTCCGAATGGCACACCGAAAGAGCTCCTCAAGGTAAGAAGGTAAATTCTGTTGAAGAAACCTCCTCTTTGAGTGATAAGATTGATGCTATTATGTCTATGCTTGTGAATGGTAGATCTCATGTTGATCCTAATAATGTTCCTTTAGCTTCATTGGTTGCTCAAGAAGAGCATGTTGATGTAAACTTCATTAAAAACAACAACTTCAACAACAATGCTTATAGGAATAATTTTGGTAGCAACAACTATAAGCCTTATCCTTCAAATGGTTATGGCAATTCTTATGGTAATTCCTACAGCAACAATAGAAGTGTGTCCTCTGATCTTGAAGCTATGCTTAAAGAATTTATTAGCACACAAAAAGCTTTCAATAAAACTGTTGAGGAAAAGTTTGAAAAAATTGATGATCTTGCTTCTAAAGTTGATAGTCTTGCTCATGATGTTGAAATTCTAAAACTGAAAGTTATGCCTAATGAAGTTAAAGATACTAAGTCATTTGCTACAGCAAATGCCATCCAAGTTCGAATTGATAATAATATTAGGATGTTGGCTGAATTGCATGCTAGGTGGGAAAAAGAGGAAGAACTTGAAAAAGAGAATAGTATAGTTAGAGTTTGTACTATCACCACCACTAGTAATGCTAATGTTTTACATGCTAGTAAGCCTCCTACTATTGATGGTAATGTTATTGGTGTTGGTAATGTCTCTACTACTTCTGCAAAGCGTTTGAAATTGCCTAAAACTGCTGAAACTTTTTCTGATAAAAGTGCTGAAATTTTTCAAACTATTGGAGACAATGGTTCCACCACCATTGACAATAATGATTTTGATTTTGATGATTGTAACATCTCTGAAGTTATTATGTTCTTGCAAAAATTAGCTAGAAGTCCCAATGCTAGCACTATTAATTTGGCTTTTACAAAGCATATTACAAATGCTCTTTTGCAAGCTAGGGAGGAGAAGTTGAAACTTAAAGCTTCTATTCCTAGGAAATTAGAAGATGGTTGGGAACCCATCATTAAGGTAAAGGTGAATGATTTTGATTGCAATGCCTTGTGTGATCTTGGTGCAAGTATTTCGGTTTTGCCCAAGAAGCTTTATGATATTCTTGATTTGCCACCTTTGGAACATTGTTATTTGGATGTTTTTCTCGCTGATAATGCTATGAAGAAACCTTTGGGGCGAGTTAATGATGTTTTTATTACAGTAAACAATAACCTTGTCCCGTTGATTTTATTGTTATGGATATTGAATGCAATGCATCTTGTCCTATTGTTTTGGGAAGACCTTTTCTTCGAACTGTTGGTGCCATCATTGATATGAAAGAAGGTAATATAAGGTACCAATTTCCTCTCAAGAAAGGTATGGAACACTTCCCTAGGAAGAGAATGAAGTTACCTTTTGACTCTATTGTTAGAGCAAGTTATGATGTTGATGCTTCTTCTCTTGACAACACTTGATTTTCACTTTCTGCGCCTAGCTGAAAGGCGTTAAAGAAAAGCGCTTATGGGAGACAACCCATCGTTTTTATTTGCTGTTATTTTTGTTTTCTTTGAGTCAAGGAGTTTTGTTACTTCTGTAGCAACTCCTTTGTATCTTTATTTTATCGCAATGTTGTGCCAAGTAAAGTTCTATATTGAAAGTTGATGCAAGATTTGGATTTCTGCGCAGTGACAGATTTTTAGCTGTCACGGATTTGAGCTTATCTCCCTGTAGAAAATTCAAAAATTCTGAAAAAATCACGCATATTCCTGAGATATGTACGCAACTTTCATTATTTTAGGCCAGATCCATCTGAGCAACTTAAGTGCCTCGAAAAAATTCGTCATTCCAGACTGTTCTGTTTTTGACAGATTCTGCCTTTTGTTTTGCATTCGCTCTTTTACTGTGTTTGTGTGGATTTCTTTGCTCCACAAAGCATTGGTGGCTGTAGCTAATGTCCAGAAGCTTTGGGATTGATTGTATCATTACAGAATATGAGAATTTTTGATTATGCACTAACCCTCTAATGAGAACTGTCTTGAGTTTGGTGTGAAGGAAGTTTTCAAGGATCAAGCGAGAAGGGTGATATTATGTGATCAAGAAGAGTGAAAAGCCTAAGCTTGGGGATGCCCCCGTGGTTCATCCCAACCATATTCAGAGAGACTCAAGCGTCTAAGCTTGGGGATGCCCAAGGCATCCCCTTCTTCATCAACAAACTTATCAGGTCATCTCTAGTGAAACTATATTTTAATTCTTTCACATCTTATGCGCTTTACTTGGAGCGTCTGTGTGTTTTTTTTTGTTTGTGTTTGAATAAATTCGGATCCTAGCAATCCTTGTGTGGGAGAGAGACACGCTCCGCTTTTTCATGTGAATACTCATGTTCTTCACTTATATTTGTTGAGTATTCTTAACTAGCTACTGCAGTGCTTTTAGCTCCTGTTTTTCATGCATCTCTTCGAGCTGTTAGCACTTGTTTATAAATACTCTCTTGCTGCATTATATTATCATTTGGAGAGTTTATGTTTAAATAAATTGATTGGTGTTTGTTTGGAAGAAAGAAAATGCTACATGTAGTAGTTGGTATTGGAAAAGACATATGCATTCTTGTAGATCATTGTCTTGTTTCGATTTGATGCTTTGCAATTGTTTTGAGCTCTCAAGTAGATCATGTTTAAGCTCTTGCATCATGTAGTTAAAGCCTAGTAGTGGAGAACTACCGTAGAGCTTGTTGAGACTTGGGATGCATATTTGTTCTCTCTAAGGTCTAGATATTTTCTGGTAAAATGTTTGAGCAACAAGGAAGACAGTGTAGAGTCTTATAATACTTGCAATATGTTTTTATGTGATTCTTGCTGTACCGGTTTATACTTGTGTTTGCTTCAAACAACCTTGCTAGCCTAAACTCTGTACTGAGAGGGAATGCTTCTCGTGCATCCAAAACTTGAGCCAAAACCCATGCCATTTGTGTCCACCATACCTACCTACTATGTGGTATTTCCTGCCATTCCAAGTAAATATTTCATGTGCTACCTTTAAACTATTCAAAACTTTATTACTCCTTATTTGTGTCAATGTTTTATAGCTCATGAGGAAGTATGTGGTGTTTTATCTTTCAATCTTGTCATTTACTTCTGACAGACTTTCACCAATGGACTAGTGGCATATACATCCGCTTATCCAATAATTTGCAAAAAGAGCTGGCAACGGGGTGCCCAGCCCCAATTAATTACAACTTTCATTAATAATTCTCTTCACATGTTTTGCCCTGATTTATCAGTAAGCAACTTAATTTGCAAATAGACACTCCTCCATGGTATGTGAATGTTGGAAGGCACCCGAGGATTCGGTTAGCCATGGCTTGTGTAAGCAAAAGGTTGGGAGGAGTGTCATCTATAAAGAAACTAAAATACATGTGTAAACAAAAGAGAAGAGGGATGATCTACCTTGCTGGTAGAGATAACGTCCTTCATGGGAGCCGCTCTTGAAAGTCTGGTTGACAAGGGGGTTAGAGTGCCCACTACCATTCGTTGACAACAACAAACACCTCTCAAATACTTATTTTGTGCTCTCTATATGCTTTCGAAAACTTAAAAAGCTCTAGCACATGATTTAATCCCTGCTTCCCTCTGCGAAGGGCCTATCTTTTACTTTATGTTGAGTCAGTTTACCTACTCCTTTCTATCTTAGAAGCAAACACTTGTGTCAACTTTGTGTGCATTGATTCTTACATGTTTACTTATTGCACTTGTTATATTGCTTTATGTTGACAACTATCCATGAGATATACATGTTACAAGTTGAAAGCAATGCTGAAACTTAATCATCCTTTGTGTTGCTTCAATGCCTTTTACTTTGAATCTATTGCTTTATGAGTTACCTCTTATGCAAAACTTTTTGATGCTTGTCTTGAAAGTACTATTCATGAAAAGTTTTTGCTTATATGATTCATTGTTTACTCTTTATCTATTTGTTAGCAAACTATAGATCATTGCTTTGAGTCACTTCATTCATGACATGAGCCTTGCAATATATTGATCAAGATTGTGTGAAAGCATGTCTCCTCAGAAATTATTTGTTGTTATCGTTTTACCTACTCGAGGACGAGTAGAACTAAGCTTGGGGATGCTTGATACGTCTCCAACGTATCCATAATTTCTGCTGTTCCATGCTTATATTATACCATTTGCTACATGTTTTATATACACTTCATATCACTTTTATGCATTTTCTGGGACTAACCTATTAACAAGATGCCACAGTGCCAGTTCCCTGTTTTCTGCTGTTTTTGGTTTCAGAAAGTTACTTCTGGAAATATTCTCGGAATTGCACGAAACAAAAGGCCAAGTCCCTATTTTTCCAACACGTACACGGAGTCCGAAGGAGAGACGAAGAGCCACGAGGTGGCCAAACCACCTGGCGGCGCGGCCCACCGCCGCCGCCTGTGGTTTGGGCCCCTCGGGGGTCCGCCGACATCGCCCCTTCGCCTATTTATTCCCCGAGACGTGAAAACCCTAAAACACCGAGCCTTTCATCCAGAACATATTCGCTGCCGCCGCCGTCGTCAACCCTAACTCGGGGGGTTCTGAAGCTCTTCCCGGCACCCTGCCGGAGAGGGGAATCATCACCGGAGGGCTCTACATCGCCATGCCCGCCTCCGGAGTGATGCGTGAGTAGTTCATCCTTGGACTATGGGTCCATAGCAGTAGCTAGATGGTTGTCTTCTCCACTTGTGCCATCATGTTTAGATCTTGTGAGCTGCCTATCATGATCAAGATCATCTTATTGTAATGCTACATGTTGTGTTTGCTGGGATCTGACTTATATTGATACCTATGTGGAGCTGAATATTATATTATCATGTCTATGTCATTTGTGATCTTGCATGCTCTCCGTTACTTGTTGAAGCCTTGGCCAAGTGAATACTTGTGACTCCAAGAGGGGGTATTTATGCATGATAGTTGGGTTCAACCTCTATTTAACCTGGGATAGTGACAGCAAGTTCTAAGGTTGTAGATGTGTTGTTGCCACTAGGGGTAAAACAGCAATGCTTTATTCAAGGATGAATGTATTGTTTACATTACGCACATTACTTAATGCAATTGTCTGTTGCTTGCAACTTAATACTGGAAGGGGTACGGATGTTAACCGGAAAGTGGACTATTTAGGCATAGATGCATGCTGGATAGCGGTCTATGTACTTTGTCGTAATGCCCAAATGAATCTCATAGTAGACACCACAACTCACACATGCATGTTATATGCACTTATCAATTGTCAATTGCCCAGCTGTAATTTGTTTACCCAGCATGTTAGTTATCTTATTGGAGAGACACCACTAGTGAACTGTGGACCCCGGTCCATTCTTTTACATCTGAAATACAATCTACTGCAATCATTGTTCTCTACTGTTTTATGCAAACAAACATCATCTTCCATTCGATACGTTTAACCCTTTGTTTTCAGCAAGCCGGTGAGATTGACAACCTCACTGTTAAGTTGGGGCAAAGTAATTTGATTGTGTTGTGCAGGTTCCACGTTGGCACCGGAATCCCTGGTGTTGCGCCGCACTACACTCCTTCACCAACACCTTCGAAGCAACCTCGTTTTCCTACTGGTTCGATAAACCTTGGTTTCATACTGAGGGAAAACTTGCTGCTGCACTCATCATACCTTCCTCTTGGGGTTCCCAACTGACGTGTGACGTTACACGCATAGTTTCTGGCGCTGTTGCCGGGGAGATATTCCCTCGTCAACTTAGCGCTAGCAGTGGCGTCGCGCGCCGTTGTGTCCGGGGCCGCCCGAGCTCTACCCAAAATGAGGGTGTGGGCTGGGCGTGCCGGACCAAAAACTGGGCCGCGTCGGACACAATTGGAGTTTGGGCGCCGCGAGTGGGGGCAAAATCTGTCCGGCACGCCCCAAAGGCGTTTGGGCGCCCCGACTGGAGATGCTCTTAAAGAGCAACATTGTTCAATTAAAAAGAGTTACATCATGCCCTAGAAGATAAATAATATCATGTGGATCAAAGTGCCAAGCATCTAGCCGACTATTTTTTTAGTTAAATATATGGACAGTCCTAATTCTTTCGCTGAAGTGTTAACTGAGTTCTAAATCATCATTTTCCATATCCTTTTAATTTGTTCATTAGAGGTTCTAATTTGATAGAACACACGCTGACATGTCTGCGTGGCGCTTTGACCACTGCCATGTCAATAGTGGGTCCGAGGAGGCGCAACGGCTTGATGTGCATAATTGCAAAAAGCCCCTCGGGTTGTATTTCTTGCAAATTGTGGTCACGGTCCTCTCCCAGCCCTCTCTGGCGATTTCGAAGGCGGCCGGGGATGGATATGTTGCTCTAGTGAGAAGAGGAGGTGATCGGAGTTGATCGTCCGACGACGACACCTGCGGAGATTGTGCCAGAGTTGTCGCCACCCGACGTTCCTCCTCCGTTGACGACGGGTAGACTCATCAAGACCCATGGTTAAGGTCCCTAGGTTATGAATATGGGGGAGAGAACGTGGTAGAGCTGGAAGTATCGTCGGCTGACAAGCAGGGCAAAGATTTTACCCAGGTTCAGGGCCCTCGTGTGGAGGTAACACCCCTACGTCCTGCCTGTCTGTTATTGCTTTGTGAATATGATGGTTACAAGAGTCCCGGCGAGATGTCGATCTCGCTAGGGTTTTGGTGGCTCTGAAAGTACGTGGTCTGGTTCGATGGCCCTCCCAGTCCTTAAATAATAGGCTGGGTCTCGGGTGTTCGTAACCGACTCGATTTACAAGTAAGGAAACTCTAAACCGACTATTGCTTCGCCAAACTTGGAGGATACTCATCTTCGTGGGCCTCCCTTCATGGGCTTCATGTAGGCTCTGATAGTTGGGCCTAGTCGATACGTGCACCAGGTACCCTCATGGTAGGGTACCCGATAGGCATACCCATGTCAGTAGCCCCCGAGTACTTGTCTGATTCGAAGAGTCGGGCATGGACTCATACATCATGCACGTTATATTTTTTACATCTGTATTTAGAATTCTTATGAAATAGCACATGTTGGCTATGTCGAGTGTTTCATCGACTATGAGTTTTTGCTTATGATAGTCAAGGGATATTAGCTTAGCAGGCCCGGCACACACGACGGATCGGGGCCAGTTAACTACCATTTGTGGCAAAACCATACTAGCTTTCAATCAAACTCGAGTCCCCGGACTCGAATCTGGAACAAACTGGACAGACTCGAAACAGCCGTTGAGGTCTTACGGAATCGAACTGCAGTATAATTTTGAATCAACCCAACGCGTCCGTCGGGGATAATTCATCATGTCTGCTGACACGGAAAATTTAAGGATAACGCTGCTGGAGCGGTCCTTAGCCCAGCTCGACTGATCGGTGGGTCTTACCTTTGCACTATGCATGCAGCATCCAAGGATCGTCGGATCAACTCGGGAATATTTTGAGTGTGATTTTGCTTATGAACTTAGTCGAATGTTTCGTCGACTGACACTTTTGCCATTATTCTATCGGGTGCGCGACAGCGCTCCCGATGGGAGTAGCCCCCGAGATTGTGCTTTATTGCTTGCAATGGAGGATAATCTCAAAATCTTTTACCCTGCACATTTTAGTCAAAGAAATTTTTTGATACGCTCCCGATGGGAGTATGATACTGCAGTCGAAAGAATTTCGACTGGCATCGATGATTTATGCGAGAGACCACCCGAAGATATCATCGAGTGATTTTTATGCCAGTTCTGAAGGATGAAACAACGTCAGCAATGACGCATTTTGCGACTGCCATCTCTGACAAGCGGTGGCGTGCCTGGTAAGACTGATGGGACGTGACACTTCTGTGTGGGCCCATTTTTGCAGAGCTGACCAAGTATAGCGCCGTTTGGACTTGATTTGACCGCTCTGGCGCGGTTTTCACGGGGCGTGATGATGATTTCCTAGTTTCCCGTGCGTAGTGGGCGGAGTGGCCTGCGACGGTTGCCCTCCGCGGCGCCACGTGTATGGCTAGATTTCGCGCGGAGCGTATGCCTTTGTTTTGACGGTTGCGATCGTTTTGCGATCTGTGGTAAATAGTGGAGACAGCGCTGGCAGAATTTTTTACTTGCCATTTGCCTCTTTGCGCCGCCCCTCGTCTCATCTTCCTCCTCGCGCCCACCTCCATTGTTCTTGCCCAAGCTCTCTTCTCCACCCTCATCCATTGCAATGGCGAAAGGTGGAGGCTCCAAGCGTGGTGCCGCGCCGCTGCCGCGACCGATGCGGCCAAGGGCAAGAAGACTGTGGCGGGTACATCTGCGTCCGCCGCGCTGAAGAAGGCAGCGGGGACTGGGCGAAGTCCACCATCAAGGACGCCCATTTGGTCAAGTTCCGCGAGCAGGGTATCTGCCACCCGCGGAGCAGCTCGCCGTCCGCGCGCCGTCGCCCAAGGAGGTACTCCCGAACCACGCGCCAACGAGCGTGTTTGTTTTGCGGAGTTTTTGCCTAGGGGCTTTTCGCTTCCCCTCCACGATTTCGTTCGTGGTCTTCTTTTTGCCTACGGGGTGCAGATCCATGATCTCACCCCAAATGGTATTATGCATATGCGTGTTTCATCACGCTGTGCGAGTGCTTCCTCGGCGTCGCACCCAGCTGGGCGCTGTGGAAAGCCATCTTCATGGTACGACCGAACAGAGGAGGTGGTCGCACCTACCCGTGGCGGCTGTGGAATCCAGGTGCGCAGCGACACCCGCTACTTCCGCCTGAAGACCGTCGACTCCGCCAAGGCTGGAGGAAGGGTGGTTTTATGCGACTGTCGAGCAGACGGAGTCGCCCCTTCTCGACTGCGGCTTACGTCAGGACCAAGGCTGGGATCACCACTCTCAGCCGAAGAAATGGAGGAGGCAGCCCTTTGCTGACTCGAATCGAGGATGCTGGACAAGGTACAGGCTTCCTTGATCGCCACCTTTGTGAAGAGGCGGTGTGGCCCTCCGTGCCCGAGCGCACCCCATGTGGGCGTATGAGGGCGCGAGTGACTCCACTCGATGAGCCCAGAGGAACTGTCAAGGAACGAGCTTGTGACGCACGTGCGGCACATCACCAGCCTGACGACAGCCGACCCTTGCAACATCGATTGTCCCGTCACGCCATACGGGGCGGAAAACCCTTTGCTTGAGGTATGTCTGTAGTTTAATAGTTTGCCACTCGTAGTTTCTGCGATATGCGATTTTTGATTCTGACTTTGCAATTTGTGATGTGCTATGCAGGGTCATTCGACTGCTGCCTCCCTTCCTCCTCTGCCTGAAAATGGAGAGACTGAAGAAACTCAGGCACTGGTGGTGGACCCGAAAGGGGATCAGTCGCCCATCCCTTCTGCCACCATTCACATGTGGAGGAGGTCGAGGAGGAAGCAGCAGAAGAGGTCCAATCTGAAGACAAGGCCACCTCTGACCAAGAAGTCGATACCGCGCCACCGAAGCGGCGTCGACTGGCCAAGAAGGCGCCTTCTGCTGTAAGTTCACCCGCGAGGGAGCAGGGCTTGGAGGATGACGAGGAATCAGGCTCACCACCTGTTTTCCAAGCCGCTCCTTTGCGTGCGTGCTCAACAAGCTCAACTCTTCCTCTTCAGTCGAGTGGTACCCCAGCCTTTGGGGGACCAATTTTTGGCGACTCCGAAGATGAGGAAGATGAGGAGCACAGGTATGTGTTTTTTGAGTATGATGAGAATTTTGTGCTGTCACATATTTGTGCTGACCGTCTTTTTGCTTTGTTGTGTTGCCCACAGCGCTGAAAACAATCAGCCTGGGACTCCTCCAGTCGAAAATGTTCCAACCCTGGAGCTCGAATTCTGCACCGACTGGAAACGAGGCTGCCCAGCCAATGGCCACTGATGCTGTCATTGAGACAGCCAAGGCGGCAACTCCAGATGTCGGGACATCAGTCGCGGCTCCTGAGCCGTGGATGAACCACGTAAGAGCTTTTTGCTTGACCCGTTTAGTTGTAGGTCTGTGAAAGTTTGAATTTTTGCTGAATTCGTGCGCTCGCAGCCCTTCTACCACACCTTGGCAGATTCCGCCAAGGCTTATGTCCAGGTGGAGCAGGAGAGGGATACCATGCGCGCCGAGCTAGAGCGGCTCAGTCGTGAGTTCTCCTTTTTGCTTTTGTTTTGCCGAATTTCTTTTTGCAATGCTTGATTTTGTCGAGTATTGAATGCACGTGATTTTGCTGGGCCAGGCGAGAAGAAGGAGCTGGAAGATGCACTCGCCGCAGCGCGAAGAATCGAAGAAAGAGCTGGCTGCCGCCACCAACTCAGCCGCTGCACGCGAGCGAGGATATGCTGACCAGCTCGCGGCACTCGCGCAGGCCATGGGAGGTGAGTAATCTTTTCTCCTTTTGATATGATATATAACTGTCGAGTGTCATGAAATGACTTTTGCCTTTTTTGAATTGTGCAGAAGCTGTTGGCGCACCGGCCTCTGCGGACGTGTCGAGTGTGATCTTTCGCTGGACAGGTGTGGGCGGCTTAGGCGCCGTATGCAACCAGGCGAAGGACGCACTCGCCAAATCGACGAACACACTTGGCGCTGTATACAAGGTGGTGTTCCCGACTGGCGTAGTGCCGTCGACGGCGGACGACTTCGCCGACGTGTTTGGCCCCGGGACGTCCACCATGGCGGGTTTCGCTCGCGCCAACACGGTACGCGGATCCGAGTCCACCATCAAGCTTCTTATGGGACATGGGATAGATTGCGACTACGAGGCAGCACTGTCTGCGTTCCCTCGGAAGCCAGATGGGAAGCCCATTTCTCTGAAGGGGGTGAGCGGAGCCGCCGCGCGACTGGCCGAGGTTTTTATGCCACCATGGAGCGCCGGGCACTCGAGACTGCCAATCGTCTGCTTAGGAAATCGAATCTTAGGTTTAGGGTAGCTGTACCCTTTTGTTTTATGCCTTGTAATGATACCTTCTGAACTGCGCGAGTCTGCGCTTTGTTTGTGCTACCTTGTTTATGCAAACAGTCTTTTGCTAATGTCTTTCACTCGAAGAGTTGTATGCTTATGACATGAGTTTTAGCTTCTGACACAAACTTTGTGTTTGTGATTATGCTCTTTGAACAGTCACGAGAACCTGCTACTGCGACTAGTTCCTCGCAGGCTCCAATCACCACCCGATCCCAGGGTCAATTGGTAAATGATGCCAAGGTGATGGAGTATATGAAGGCCAAATTTGTGAGAATGGAGCAAGATCTGAAGGACGCCCAGGCTGAGCTGAATCGATTGAGGGCGAGACCCGCGTTGGCCACCCAACGCGAGGAATATGTGCTCGGGGAGATGGATCTTGTGAACAGGCAACTCGAGTGTAAGTTCGAATCTTGCTCTGTTTACAAGCTTTTTGCGTAGCTATTGTCCTTTTGATCTGACTGGTGCGCCCGTTTTGTAGGCTTTGTCGACAACTTCCAGGCTGAAAAGATTCGCGTGGAAGGGCGTCTGGATAGCGTGGTTGACACCCTACGACTGGGCGTCAACACTTTTGGCTTGATAGGTACCATGCCCGCATACTCGCCACCCTGAAGGATCGCGTCTGGCGAAGTGCTGAACTGCTGGAGTTATGCCGGGCAGCGTTTATTCGCCTGAACGAGACTCTTTTTCCTGCGGGGCCACAACCACAAGGGATTCGTGCTTTGTTGAACATCTTCCGTCAAACAAATCCCATTCGAGAGTTGCTGTCTCAGAGACTTGTGATTGGAGCCAACGCTGCAATGGCGTATATGCGTAGTCGAAAACCAAGGTTGGTGTTGCGGACACCTGCAGCCGGAGAGGTTCTCGAACAAAGAGACCTGGATGACACGATCCGAGCTGCGGAGACACTAATCGAGTGCACTCGCGAACAGCTTTGTGGTCCCGAGCTGCCCGTAAAGGACGAGCCTGAGGATTAGAATAGTTTGCGAGTGCAATTTTTGTATAGGGGCAGCCCCCGAGTGTAATTTTTGACTCTTTGTATATTGTATAGTTTGTATACTTTGATTTTTTGTCGAGCCCCCGAGTCAGTCGAGCGGGGTTTGTGAAATATGTGTTGGTTGTGAACCAATGACTGTGCAGCCCCCGAGTATTCGAGTGCGGCTGCAGAGTTTTTGTGTCTTTGTTTGGATCCTTGTTACGCAGCCCCCGAGCATTCGGGTGTGGCTAAGCATTGTGTTTCTGCAAGAGCGAGAGCTCATTTGATCAATAACACAGCCCCCGAGGGTTTCGGGTGGGTTAAGGTATGAATTATGCGGGTAGTAGTCACAGAAGTCGAAGGAACATTGATTTTATTCCTCTTTTGAATGTTAGGCTGCAGGCCGCCTCATTAAAAACCTTCCAGTCCCCTTAGGTACCCTGGTAAGGAAAAGAGCGCGTCTGAAACCTGCAGCCATCCGACATATAGCCTATTACATTGTATGACTGTGAGCACTTTATGCGTAGAAACGGCGCAGATGCGCAACGTTCCAAGGATTATGAGAGAGTTCGCCTGTCTTCGCGTGCTTCAGTCGATATGCGCCTCCACCAAGGACCTCCGTGATGATGAAGGGACCTTCCCATGGGGAAGCGAGCTTGTGCACCTTCTTTTGCTTCAGTCGAAGAACCAGGTCGCCACACAAAGGACCTGGTTCGCAGTCGACGGCTATGGTAGTTGCGGAGATCCTGCTGGTAAACAGCTGTGCGGGCCAAGGCCGTGTCTCGCGCCTCATCGAGCAAGTCGACTGCGTCTTCGAGTGCTTCTTCCGCGTCTTCTTCATTATGCTTCAACTCGTGGCGCATTGAACCTTACATCTGATGGCAGATTGCCTCTGCACCATAGACCATGAAGAATGGGGTGAACTGCGTAGAAGTGTTGGGAGTTGTGCGTAGGCTCCATAGCACAGATGGTAGTTCTTCGACCCAAGCACCCGCAGCTCTTTTGAGTGGCACCAGGAGGCGCTTCTTGATCCCACTCGTCACAAGTCCGTTGGCCTTTTCGACTTGGCCATTGGATTGTGGATGTGCCACGGATGCGTAGTTGAGCGTAATGTCCTGCTCTTTGCAGAAGGTTTTGAACTCCTCAGCCGTGAAGTTTGTGCCGTTATCAGTGATGATACTGTTTGGGACACCGAAGCGGTAGATGATGCTCTTTATGAAGTTGACTGCCGTAGTAGCAGTCGAATTTGTGATGGGGACCGCCTCGATCCACTTTGTGAACTTGTCGACTGCCACCAGTAGGTGAGTATGCCCGCCATGCGATGATTTTTTGAGTGGCCCAACCATATCGAGCCCCCATTGGGCGAAAGGCCAGGCCAGCGGTATAGTCTTCAACGCCGATGCGGGTGCGTGCGGCCTTGTTGCGAATTTCTGGCAGCCGACGCACCTTTTGACTATGTCCTCCGCGTCTTTGAGTGCTGTAGGCCAGTAAAACCCTGCGCGAAAGGCTTTGGCTACGAGTGATCGACTGCTGGCGTGATGCCCACAGGTACCTGCATGAATGTCTCGAAGTATGGCTTGGCCATCTTCGAATGCGATGCATCTTTGGAACATACCTGATATGCTGCGCTTGTATAACTCGCCGTTGATAACGGTGTATGCTTTTGATCTTCGAGTCACGCGTCGGGACTCGGTTATGTCATCTGGTAGCTCGCCACGGAGTATGTAAGCCAGAAAAGGTTGAGTCCAGGTTGGCTCAATGAGAAATACCTCGACTGGGGGGTCCTCTGTGCTAGGCACTTTGCTTTTGGTGGCGTAGTCGACGGAGGAGGCTCTCGTTTCTCCTTGATAGATCTGTGTTCGATGCGCTCGAGGAAGACACCAGGTGGAATTTGTGCGCCAGTTGAGCCAAGATTGGCTAGCATGTCTGCTTCTTCGTTACTTTCCCTTCCTATGTGCCTCAACTCGCAGCCCTCGAAGCTGCCCTCCAGTGTGTTGTACAGGTCGCGATAAGCGATCATGTTGTCCGCGATTGCGTCGCAGGCCTTCATTGTTTGCTGCACCACGAGATTGGAGTCGCCGTAGATCATCAATCGAGTGCACCCAAGTGCTTTTGCCATCCGCATGCCATGGATCAGGGCCTCGTATTCAGCCTCGTTATTGGAGGGTAGTTTGAATCCCATCTGCAAAACATAACGTAGCTTGTCCCCTTTTGGTGATATGAGGATGACGCCTGCGCCTGCGCCTTCGTGTTTCTTGGACCCATCGAAGTACATGGTCCAGGAATTGGACACGTCTGGTGCTCCAGGTAATTGGGCCTCTATCCACTCGGTTGTGAAGTCGGGTAGGACTTGTGCTTTGATAGCCTTCGGGTGCTCGTACTTGATGTCTCTTGGAGCCAGCTCGATGAGCCATTTTGCGACTCGACCCGTTGCATTGGGGTTTGTGAGGATATCACCGATTGCTGAGTTACTTACCACGGTGATCGGGTGCTCGGTGAAGTAGTGTGTCAACTTCCTTGAGGACATGAATACAGCGTATGCCAGCTTTTGATAGTGCGGGTACCGCTGTTTTGATATGGAGAGAACCTCGCTTAGGTAGTAGACTGGACGTTGTATGCTTTGGATGTGCCCCTCCTCCATGCGTTCGACTACCAGTACGGTGCTCACCACCCTGTTTGTAGCCGAGACATACAGGTAGAGTGGTTCCCGTTCCTTAGGTGCGACGAGGATCGGAGGGCTTGTGAGGATCCGCTTGAGATCTGTGAAGGCTGCTTCAGCTTCTGGCGTCCACTCGAACTTGTCCGCCTTCTTCATCAGTCGATAGAATGGTAAAGCCTTTTCACCCAGTTTGCTGATGAATCGACTGAGCGCTGCTACTCGTCCTGCTAGTTTCTGCACATCATGAAGCTTTGAAGGCCTTTGCATTGTGAGGATGGCCTGTATTTTCTCCGGGTCTGCTTCGATTCCACGGGCAGAGACTAGGTACCCTAGGAGCTGCCCGGCTGGAACGCCGAACGTACACTTCTTAGGATTGAGCTTGATATGGAAGCGTTTGAGGTTTGCGAACGTCTCCCTCAAATCGTCGAGTAGTGTGTGTTCTTCCCTTGTGGTAATGACAATGTCATCCACGTAGACCTGGATTGCGTCCGATTTGCTTTTTGAGGCAGTCCTGCATCATGCGCTGGTATGTTGCACCCGCTTTTTGAGCCCAAAGGGCATAGTTGTGTAGCAGTAGACCCCGAGTGGGGTTATGAACGCCGTTTTTTCTTCGTCTTCTTGCTTCATCCTTATCTGGTGATAACCTGAGTAAGCATCCAGAAAGGAGAGTCGTGCGCATCCGGCGGTGGAGTCGACGATCTGGTCGATTCGGGTAGCGGGAAGTGATCCTTTGGACAGCACTTGTTCAGCGCTGTGAAGTCCACGCACATCCGAAGGATGTCTGTATGCTTCTTTTCTACGAGTACGGGGTTGGCCACCCATTGTGATTTCTTGATTTCCCTAATGAATCCTGCTGCGAGTAACCGGTCGACTTCAGATTCGACTGCGGTTCGCTTTGGGCCGGAGATTCGACGCATCGTTTGCTTGACTGGCTTTGCATCTGGAAACAATTGGAGAGAGTGCTCGGCGAATTCCCTGGGAATACCTGGCATGTCGGCTGGACACCACGCAAATATTTCCCAGTTCTCACGGAGGAATTCGACGAGCGCGCCTTCCTATGCGATAGGCAGGCTCGAAGATATGTTGACTGTCTTGGACGGATCGGTCGGGTGCACCTGATGCGACCTTGTGTCATTTGTAGCATTGAAGGATCTGTCGACTGCCAACTTCTTATGCTCTGGAAGGAGTGTGCGGTCGTT